>CM070875.1:188198289-188798289 GCA_036365515.1 Torymus aiolomorphi | reverse complement strand
CGGTACGGCTCGCAACAGAGGAAACCCCACTCGCAGCAAACGGGCCACCAACGGGGCAGAGAGCAGAGCAGGCCTGTGTTCAAGCAAAGACAGCAGTACTTCAAGAGCAAGAGATCATCATCGCAGAAGAGGAGATAAAAGTAAGAACTGCAGGCAGGTTAGGTCTTTTCTTTGATAAATGGAAAGAAATTACCTCTAATAAGATTATTCATAACACGATCAAGGGTTATTCTATCCCATTTAAGACAAAGCCTGTACAGCATAAGTGTCCATTAAATAAGATATCTAGTGCAGAGCTTCCAAGATATGACATCGCTATCAAAAGTTTGTTGAACAAAGGTGCTATTGAGGTTTGCGACCCTTGTCATGATCAAATTCTATCTTCTTATTTATTGATTCCTAAAAAAGATGGGACTAATAGATTCATATTCAATCTTAAGAAACTAAATCGTTTTGTCCAATCAGAGCATTTTAAGCTTGAGGACCTTCGCACGGCTATAAATCTATTATGGCCAGATTGCTATATGTACAGTATCGATCTTCAAGACGCATTTTTAATGATCCCTATGAACAAACGACATAGAAAATATTTACGATTTGAGTTTAATGGTATTATTTACCAATTTACGTACTTACCATTTGGATTATGTACTGCCCCTTACATATTCACTAAGATTATGAAGCCCCCTATCACAATATTGAGAACCAGAGGATTCATCATTATAATATATTTGGACGATATATTGATTATTGCAATTAATAAGCATGAGTGTAGAGAATAGGTCCTTTATACATGTAATTTTCTAAGTTCACTAGGATTCATCGTTAACCTAAAGAAATGTGCTCCCTCTCCTTCGAGAATCTGTAGGTTTCTAGGTTTTAATATTAATTCAATGAATTTTCACATTGAATTACCTGCTGAAAAAAGGCAGGCCCTGCATAAGTCATTTCTGCTGTTTTTAGGTAAATCAAAATGTACTATATTAGAACTGGCACAGTTAATAGGAAGACTGGTAGCTGCCTGTCCAGCGGTTGATTATGGTTGGCTATACACCAAAAAGATGGAATCGTATAAGTTCATCTCATTAATATTAAACAATTATGAATACACGGCACGAATTAAGGTTCCTAATTATATTAAATTAGATCTTCGCTGGTGGTTGTCTAGAATAGAAAGAACGGTAGTTCTTCTTAGTTTTGAGATGACTATACAGATGCTTCCAATACTGGATGGGGCGCCACTGACGGACATAATAGTTATTATGGATTTTGGGACAAAGTGCAAAGTGAATATCATATTAACCACAAAGAATTATTAGCTGTTAAGTTAGCTTTGGAGTCATTTAAAGACATACGGGATGGAATTCAGTAATTTGGATGTCCTGAAGTAGACTTATTCGCTAACAAACATAACACCAAGTGTGAGAAATATTTTTCATGGTTCCCCGACTCAGGAGCGAGTCTAGTTGATGCTTTTACGACAGATTGGTCACCATATTACTTTTATGCATTCCCCCCGTTTGCACTGATACTGAGATCTCTCACTAAGATACAGAGGGAAGGGGCTACAGGCATTATGATAGTACCAAACTGGCCTAGCCAACCTTGGTACCCATAAAAGATTATTATAAATCCTAGACATAATCTATTAATATCACCTTGTAGGTCCCTCTCGCACCCAAGAGCGAACTAGTTGTCACTGATAGTAGCGAGAGTTTCAGGGCAGCATTCATCCAACAAGGGATTCCAAAAGAAGCAGTCGACATCATGACATCGTCACTTACTAAGTCTACACAGGCTCAATACAATACGGCACTAAAACCATGGTTCGAGTTCTGCCAGATTAATAATCTTGATAGTTTCAATCCTAACCGGAGTTCATTATTATCCTTTTTAACAAAGAGATTTAACGAAGGAGCATCTTATGGGACGCTAAACTCGACTAGAAGCGCTATTTCATTGATTTCTAAGAATAAAATAGGTGAGGATATTATAATATCGAGGTTTTTAAAAGGAGTATTCAAACTTCGTCCCTCAAAGCCGAAATATGCATTCACGTGGGACGTATCGACTGTTTTAGAATATTTAGAGTCTCTACCTCCATTAGAAGAAATCTCATTCACTCAGCTTACTTGTAAGACTGTGATGCTAATTTTATTATGTACAGCGCATAGAGCGCAAACATTAGCCAATATTAGATTGGAAAATATTTCGTCGTCTTCAGACGGAATTCTTATTAACATCACTGATCTCATTAAAACTTCGGCACCGGGGCGTTATCAGCCTTTACATACTATTCCGTATTATAGATTAAATCCAAAGATTTGCGTAGCAACTACATTATTAAAGTATATTGAAATACCGAGTAATTACAGAAAAGATAAAAAAGGAAAATTATTTATTGCAATTCGCAAGCCATATAAGGAAGTAGGTGCGCAGACCATAAGCAGATGGGCTAAGATAGTCTTAGGTGAGAGCGGTTTAGACCTCTCAGTATTTTCAGCGCATTCTACCAGACATGCGTCCACTTCGTCCGCAAAATCTAAATTGACTTAGATACAATTAGACACACTGCTGGTTGCTCTAATACATCCAACATGTTTGCCAAAGTTTATAATAGGCCGATCTTAAGTAAAGAGTCACAAGAGTTTGCTAATGCTATTCTAAGGAAAAAATAATAAGAACATATCTGTGATCTTAATGCTTAGTTCAATCAAAATAAAAAGTATTATAAGCATAAGATGTTATGTGCACGCAGAGAGATTTTGTACGACTATATAGTAAAATAAAGTTCCAAATGTTATTATAGCCAGTTGTAAGGATTGTTGTCTCTAAAATACTACATGGTAATATAGAGAACATGGATGGCATATAATTGTCCGATCAAACGAACTTACCTGTGAAGTTCGATCGAAATTATATGCCATCATGTTCGAAGATATTACCATGCCCTCCCCTAAATGATAATAAATAGATCAATATAATGTTTATGTTCCCTAAATATTTCCCTTCCCATACTCACAATCCATACAACATCTAACACCTCTGAAGAATATGAAGAGCGCTGGAGCGGGAGCCGGCGAGCGAGGAGAATTTTTGCTTTGCTGAAGGTTGTGACATCTCGCGGCAAGGAGTGGAACTACATGGTAATATCTTCGAACATGATGGCATATAATTTCGATCGAACTTCACAGGTAAGTTCGTTTGATCGGACAATTTTTTGCTTTTGCTAATTGCTAATGCAACTATGGGATTAATAAGCCATGAACACCATCAAATAGGCAGTGCAAAAACTTTTCAAAGACACTCTTGATGTTTTTTTCAGGCCAGTTTTCCAATTTGTATCAAACTTTTGGCTTTACTTGATTTTGATCGGAGGGGGGGTTATTGAGCATGAGTGCACGTTCGAAATTATTTTAATCTTATTATTACTAATTAATCAATTGATAATTATATATACCTATTACAATTGTTGAATGAAAACGTATTTAAAATCTTTATGACAATATTGTTAAAATGTATACTGTCAAAAAAACCGATGACGACGGCTATTTATAAATAATGCTAAATTTAGAACTTTCTAATCCATAATTCTAATAATAGTAACTTATAAGTGTGTTATTTGTATGTACTTACAGACTTTTTTTGAATATTTACAAAAAATCCCTTTAATATGTTTTTAGAACTTTCCGCAAGTCAAGTATTTTGTTATGTCAATCATTAATTATTATAACAGATAATGTATAAACCTGCCTCGTGTGTGTACCGTTACTATATACACAAATACCACACAGTAACGGCAATAATGATAATAATAACATAACGATAATTGTTAACTGAGTGCACATCATAATATTGAACCATTCAGTTCAAATATGACCTACCTGCGATACCTCCCGGATAGATATTTTCTTGAACTCTGTATGTACGAAAAAAAATCGAAACCTGTCGAAGTTCGCGGGGAGTAAAAAAAAAAGAAAGGAACGCAGCAGTGCAGCAGGCGGTGGCTGGGCGGCAATCTAAGATGCACTTGTCGCCCTCCAGAATGCGAACGCACGCGTGCTCGTGTCATATATATATGTACCGACTGCAGCGATGGTACAGTCCGTACAGTACAGAGTTGCGAGCGCGCGCAGCGCTCGCGGAAAAAGAGGGGCTCGTCACTCGACTCTCCCTCTCATTTTTTCTTCTCTCGCTCGCCGCTCGGCATGAGTAGTGCTGCTCTCACACATGTACTGTACTCCTCGCGCGTGCAATTACTCATACGAGCACGCCTACCTATATGCATCTACCTAGCGTAGCCTGTGCGGCGGCTATCTCTGTACCTATATATATGCGCGCGCGCGCGTCGAACGACAAAGTGCAAGTGCGCGGCCGCGAGAGAGAGAGAGAGAGAGAGAGAGAGAGAAAGAGATAGTGGAAGAGCAAGGTATTATAGATAGGGCGAGGGACGGAGCAAGAGGGTAGACACTAGAGCGCTGAGCGCCAGAGCGAGAGAGAGCCGGAAATGAAGAAATGGCGGAGCAACAGCAGTAGCAGCAGCGAGTGCATTCAAGGGACCGCCGCTCGGGCCACCGCTACCGCGGCCGCCGAGCTGTGCCATCAGTGACTGCACACTGCGTCGACTGCGATACATACTAACTGAGACGCAGCGAGAGGGAGTGCGAGTGATAATTCTGGTCGGGTGCCGCTACCACCAACGCGGCGGCTTGACCCGCGAGTGAGAGAGAGAGAGAGAGAGAGAATAGAGTCAGATAGATAAGTAGGAATGCGTTTCCACGGACACCCCGGACGGACACACATCACGGCGGCCTTCCGCTTTCCTTCGTCGCTCGAGCTAGCAGCTAGATGCACCGAGTCAGTACAGACGAGGCACCGACTCACCCCGTGCGAAACGCAGCACCTTGAGTCATACGCGCTCACAGGACTATACGGTTTAACCACTGTGCGTGAGCTAGTCGTAGTGAATTAGGTGTACAGTCAGTGATTGAGTTTCCTCTGTGGACAGTGTTGCCGATGAGCTCCTGTTGATTAGTAGCTAGCTGGTCATTTCTCAGCTGCAATACTGTCTTGCTTGCGCCCAATGATGGATCATCCAGGTCAAGGATTGACTTTTTGTAGTAAATAGAGACTTTCAGCACTGATTAAATTGAGGTGAGATATCACTTAAGTGAATCAGACTTTTTGGCCATAATTGGCATGTAGAAACAAGTGTGGGCATGCCAAGCTGCTACTCTGATCCTTCTCAGGCAGGTGGAGCTCAGTGTCCATGTGCATACTTTCATATGTACAGGTTCTATCTGACTGATGAAAGGAAACTGCAGGTTATTTATACACAAGTTCTTTGGATTGTTATATATTTTTAAAATTTTTTCTCTGAATAATTAAGAAATATTTTATGTTTTATTTAAGACTAAGTGGAATAAGTTGAAACTGTGAATTAGATAATTTTATCTCCATGTTTTCAATTTGGTTTATTTTTAGTAATTTAATTCCATCATTATTATTAATGAATTAAAACTTATCAGAAAATGATTCCATTAATTAACGGTTTATTATTGATAAGAATAGAATAGGATTTATACTATTCATATATGAAATATTTATAAATATGTAATTAAACAATTTTTGTAATAGAAACCACCAGAACCATGGATGAATGTATGTTAAATGATTTGCTGGAATGTTCGGTGTGCCTGGAACGTTTGGACACATCGAGCAAGGTTCTACCATGCCAGCATACATTCTGTAAAAAGTGCCTGGAGGAAATAGTTAGCACTCATCGAGAACTACGATGTCCTGAATGTCGAGTTCTTGTCAATGCCAAGGTGGATGATTTGCCACCTAATGTTCTCCTCATGAGGATTCTGGAAGGCATGAGAAATGCCACTCCTAAAGGCAATAAAACACCACAAAGAATAAACAATGCACCACAAAGATTACTTGGTGGTCATCAAGTTACTCCAACCAATCCCACTGTCACTCCCAACCCACCAGTTGCTATTGTTACACCAGAATCGGCACAGCAAATGAACATAGCTCCTAAACAAGTTATTCTTCATAATCGGCCTTATGGCCATGCCATTTATGATTTCATTTCTGAAATTCCAGGGTATGTTTATCATTCATTTTTATTTAATTAATAGACTGCTTATGTTTATGCATAAAAAATGTATTAAGTATCGATTTTAATTTTTCAAATTGATTATTGTGGAACTTATACATGGTCATGGTAAAAAGGTATATACAAGATATGTAAAATTATGTTTTTGCATAAACATCCACAGTCTAACAATATTTAACATAAAACAGCTTATTTTAAAAAATTTAAGCTTTTATAAACAAAATTTCAATAAAAGTTAAACTATTTAATTATTTATAAGAAACTTTAAAATCTATGTATTTTTATGTGTTACAGAGATTTAAGCTTCAGAAAAGGAGATATTATAATTTTAAGGAAAAAGATTGATATCAATTGGTATTTTGGAGAATGTGGGTCTAATCATGGCGTTTTTCCTCTGCCATATGTTCAAGTATGTCATTCTTTAAGTTATTAAAAAATATATTAAATTATGTACATCAATTTTAATTAAAACGTTGAAATTTCAGGTGATGACTCCTTTACCTCCACATGTTCCTCAATGTAAAGCTCTTTATGACTTCAGGATGTCAAATGATGAAGAAGATGGTTGCTTAACTTTTAACAAGGTAAACTAAGATTTTCACCAGTTTAATTAAAATCCTTACATAAAATATTCAATCATTTTTTCAAAGTGTAATTTATTGCGAATTATTCAAAGTGTCTATTTATTTTCAGGGAGAAATTATTAGTGTTATTAGGAGAGTTGATGAGAATTGGGCAGAAGGTAAACTTTTAGACCGTATAGGTATTTTCCCCCTAGCTTTTGTAGAATTGAATAGCGTTGCCAGAACTTTAATGAAATTCTCAATGAAGTAAGTAGCAAGGTTTAATTTTTTTAGATTAATCTTACAACATTAATATTTTACATTTTTTTTTTAATTAGCGTTCAACCAGGACCATCCAGAGTGGCACCACCAACTCCAACAAATGAAGAAACTACACCATTAATACCCACAGATCATACACGCACAATTCAGGCATCAGGTCAACCAAGGCAACAAGCTGCACCGGTATGAAATATTAATATCTTTTTTCTTTTAAGAAATCATAAATGCTAAAATTTAAATTTATACTACATACAAAGCCAAATTAAATGGAATTTATAAATATAACGTCTTGGTCCACGTAATTATTAACTTTTATTATTTTAATTTTAAAATCTATATTAAAATCTACAAGGCTGCTGCGCTACCAATTGCTGACTCGGGTACAAATGTATCGTCAGGCGGAAGTTCAACGACAACGTCGTCACCTGTCATGACTAGTCCCAGTTCAAGCAGTTCAAGCACAACGCCAAGTAGCCCTAGCAGTCCAGCGATATCGCCACCTACGGTGGCCAACCGCCATAGTACAAAGAGACACAGTTTTACTGCAATCAATAATGCTCATCAACCTCAACCCCAAAACCGTCATAGCGCCGAAATACTGAGTCTGGCTGTAGACGCTGCATTAAGTGGCGGCGAAGCAGCAACCAATGATCCTGCTTTCACGTCCAGTCAGGTATGCTCCCTGGTAGAAATCGAAAATCTATATAAATGTGAAAAAGTGTAAATTTCTGTAATAAAATGTATATAAATGTAAATAAGTGTATGTAAAGGTTGTAATTGGAATATGAATTTACATTTATTTACATTTATTTATATTTATATATGTTTTATTACAGAAACTTATGTTTATTACAAAAATATATATTTAATTTAAATTTATAAATGATGGAATTTAATAAATGTAAATACATTTTTTTTATATTTATATACATTTTTGTAAAACTTGTAAATTATAAGGTCTTATACAGCGCAAATTTAAGAAATTATAAAAAGATGTATCTAAATGTATATAAGTAAAAAATTTCTTTCTTCATTTCTCATTAAACTACATTATCATGAAAATGTATAGAAATGTAAAAAAAGTAAAAAAAGTATATATAAATGTATGTAAGTGTAAAAAATGTTCTAATTGCCATATTTAGCTACATTTATTTACATTTATATTATAATATATATATATATATATAATATACATAATGCATATATACATAATATACATAATGCAAATATATAAATGTACATTTTCATTTCCATCGGGACTGCTGATATAATTATTTTATTAATCGAAAACTTGGATTTAATGTAGCAAATGTTTTTGGAGTCGTTAATTAAAAATTCCTGAAACTTATCAAGCAATTGCAGTTTTGAAAAATTTTAATTTTTTAATGATGGATTATTACATTACTTTTTAGACAAGCGGGAGCGCTAATGAACAAAATCCTCGACATAAACGAAGTGGCAGTAGCGAATTGGTACTTTCGGGATCGTCTATGTCCGCCAGTGCACCTTCTAGCTCAGGAGCTACAGCAATAGCAGGATCATCCATGGGACCTGCAGCGAGTAGCAGCACTAGTAACTTACCAGCAGCGTATATCGCTCTCTATCCCTACAAACCGCAAAAAGCCGATGAACTTGAATTAAGAAAAGGTGGTATTTACATGGTGACAGAGAGGTGCCAAGACGGTTGGTTCAAGGGAACTTCTAACCGCACTCAAAAATGTGGCGTATTTCCTGGAAACTACGTCGCACCGGCAAAGTAAATATTTTTGAAAAAATTTTAAAAACCGAACTTAGCCAAATGTTGTTAAAATAACTCAAAATTTTAAATTGCAAGATTTTTAAATAATTTTAATAATAAAAATATTATTTATAGGTGTCAACGAACGGTTTGCCGATCACCAAGCACAGTACCAACACAAAATACTGTATCCTCGTCAGGATCATCATCATTTGGTCAAGTAAGCAGCGTTGATACTCGTAATGCAACTGTCGCAACGGCGTCACACATTAAGGGTAAAAGTGCTGCACCTCAACCTTACAACCCATGTAAGTTACCACCTCCTGAGTTACCACCTCGTGCTTTGAGTCCTGCGCCAATCAGAAACTCAGCATGGCATAGTCCAAGGCAACCGATTCAAACACAAAGCCCACCCAGGCTGCCAGATCAAACTGTTCCAGTAGCTTCTTCAATTGGGAGAAGTCATAGTGCCGTCATGCCTTCAATATTTGGTAAGATTATAGATTTTAGTAATAAATGATTTAATGTTAATTTTTTTAAATATTGTGGATATTACTCAGGAAAAAGAGCTAGTTAGCATATTATAAAGTTTATTTATTCTACCTATAGCTTCGCCAGGTAAACTTCCACTTGTCACGACGAATACTGCGAGTGGTACACCCTTGAGTACCACGACTTCTATGAACGATTCTAGTAAGAGTCCTATAAATACACCACATGCATCCTCTGCATCTGCGTCTGCTTCTGCTTCGAGTACAACGTCAAAGTCTACTGAAAAAGTGAGACTTTTGTTAATAAAAAATCATCGTTTTATTGGTTTTTAATTAGAGCTCTATGTTTCACGTGTACACGAAACACGTGTATTTATAATTTTTAATTTTAAACACGGATACTTAGTACCCGCGTGTAATGCACGCATTCACGTACTACACGTGTATTTATTTCACGAACATTGCAACAGCTAACAAAAGTGTGTGTGTGCGTATATGTGTATGTCAGACTGGGCCGCCGCCCATCCTATTCTAATGTGTACACAGATAATTAAATATCCGTGTATTATTTTACGTGTTACCCGTATTCACGTGTCATGTGTACCCGTGTATTCCAAACCAAGGTTCTTATCAAGGGCTCTATCTTTAATGCACATCAAAACTTATAAAAATTGGCGTATGCAAAGGGTGTCATTATTTATAAATTTATTTTACTTTATAGGTAAAAGAAAAGAAAGAAAAGGGTGTATCTCTGATGCGACGATTAACGAATATAAAGAAGTCAAAGTCTCCTCCCCCATCAACGTATTCGATGGATAATCCCGTTTTCGATGATGGCAACACGAGTCAATCTTCTTCAATCAACCCTATTCATGTTCGGTAAGCAGTTATTTGATTTCAAATATGTGTGATACTGCATAATCACGGCTTTGTGTCTTATAGTTTAATTCTGTGACTCATAATATATAGATTTTTTTAAAATATTTTTTATGATAAACATTGCATAAAAATCACATTTGTCTTTAATAATAAATGTGATACTGATTAACATGCACGTTTAGCAGAGTTTTCTAAAGTTGCACGTACACGTGCTTCACCATGCTATATATGCTATTTGTTGTGTGCTTTTCGCCGTCACTTATTTAATTTAGCAATAGCTATTGTGTTCGTTGATGCATTTACAAACAGATTATTGACAAGACTGAGACAGTAAAAATATAAATAAAATAAAAAATAACTTAAACATAGCTTTTCATAAACGCGCATTACTCTGCTATTTTTCACGTTGTCTGGTTGTCAAGCCATTTTAAAATATAATAATTTGAAACCATAATAAATGAAGTTTAAATTTGTAATTACGTTTATTAATTAAAAATAAAAATAGTTTTATTAATGCCTTTATACAGTATATGTTGTTATCAAATAGAATTTCGAATTGTATGGATTACTTAATCGATATATTTTTTACCGATATATAGAGAAATACTCTAGTATATAGAAAAATACGCTAATATTCTGTGTGCATTTCTATTCATAATTTAAAATTTCAAACGATTTCGTATATCTAGATATATCGCGCAAATAATAAGAATTATAAATATGTAAACCGGTAAACTGATGATTTAATAATTGTTTTATTAGATATTCAAAGGTACTAATTAAATTTAAAATTGCTAGTGTTCGTAAACAGGATTAAGACGTGACAATATGTTATTTATTTTAAGTTTCTTTTAAAATGTTAAATGAATCATAATTCTATTAAGTTACGTTAATATTATCAAATTAACTAGACACCGTGATTTTTAAATTTAGAGCGAAAAAAAATATTTAAATTTTTACGCTAATATAACTCTGGGGGTTTGCGACTGACGGAAAATCAGATCAGGGTCATGTCCAAGTCAGTTGCTTCAGGCGGGAGCCACGCAGGATATAAACACTACTACGAACAGCCATCACCGCATGTATCCCGGACAGGGTCACGTCACCACTTCCCAGCGAATCAAGCATAAGGAAAGACCCTCCTTGCCCGTGACTTTTCTTCAAAGGTTAGTTATCGCCCACTAATAATACCCGCGATATGAACGTTCTTTTTTTAAGAGACGCTCCTAGGTAACATGACTTTAAAAAAGGGAAATAATTATTAAACTTAATATTGACTGGCAATACTAAAAGCAGACGTGCTTTTCAAATAATAATGCACTGCAAATTATAATTATTTTTAAAATAAATTTAGTTAAATATGTATTGTGTACTTATCAATATTGAAAGTGTGACGTTTGTGCTGCATGAAACAAATTTTATGTGTTTGAACATGAAATGATTCAAAATTTTACCCTGAATTTAGTAAAAAGTAACTAAGTATAAAAGTGACAACAATGAAAAAAATTTTAAGATAAAACAATATCATTAGTAATAATCCTGCTTAATTGTGACGGCCTTTCTTCAATGTGCGTTCAATGTAACATGTCCTTTGTAATACGAACAACATTTTCTTCGATATCTACCGAATTCATAATCAATGGTGGAAAAACACGACCTTTGATCTGTTCTTTTTTATCATTGATTATGAATTTAGTAGATATCGGACAAGAAATCTACAAAAAGGCCGTGAGTGCCTTTTGATAAGCTTTGTTTGTTTTCAAATATTCGAATATTAATTTTAGAAAATAAATAGTTTCATGTAAGTCACCTTTTTTCACAATACACTATGAAATTACATAGAAATCAAGTATATGTCACTTAAACATAAATTTGGGTAGTTTTATTTTTTATGCATAAGCACGTACTTTTATGGTAATTTTATTTTTTTTATTCTGAATTATTATTTGAATTAATTTATATGGTAAGTACTATGAATAAGACTTAAAATTAATTAACTAATCAATTAAGAGGGTATACATTTATGATAATATTTAAAATCACTTTTATTCTTGTGTATAATCAAACTAAAAAATGATCAGACGAAAATTGCATTTATTATTACAATAATAAATTTAAACGTATTATTGTTGTTCTTTTTTGCACTTATTTTTTCTTGAGCAAAATATCTTCCCGAATATTTAAATATACTTTAAATTATACAGGCCTGGAGAAGCAGGCATTATTGGTACAATGAGCAATCATCATCGTAAAAGCAATTCATTGGATGCTGGAACTGGGAAGCAAGTGAAGCAACCGCTTTCATCGAGAGATCGGTATTTAGAATATTAATTATTATATTTATGTAAAATATTAGTTTTAAGGTAAATTCATATAAATATGAGTTCTTATTTTGTTTTCAGTGAGCGAGTCTACAGATTCCGCTGTATCGTGCCCTACCCGCCCAACAGCGAATTCGAGTTGGAGTTACGCGTCGGTGATATAATTTACGTGCACAAAAAGCGCGACGACGGCTGGTACAAAGGTACGCAGCAGCGTACTGGACGTACGGGATTGTTCCCAGCGAGCTTCGTTGAGGCTTTCTGAGATCCGAAGAAACCCTCTCTCGTACTCGAGACTTGTATATAAAATTATAGGAAATGATAACTCGCAAACAAATTCAATTAGGTATTGGGTCTTGCTGAGAGGGAATCTTGCCGCACAGAATTTCATTTGTAATATGTACATTTTCATATAACATGTCTAGAGTGCAGCTCTAGACTGAATTATTATTTTATAAATCAGAGTGAAATAAAACAGCTACCATTAACACTTTAAGGGCGACACGATCCATGTGCGGATATTATCACTTTATTTGGCTAAAAAAAAAGAACTCTAGAAAGAGAGGTCAATATTATTTATCTTAACGTAAATTAATTTTAATTTCGAAAATCCTATAGTACCACGTAAAACATAGTGGTTGTGACATTATTATTGTCTGAAATGCTTTAACAAAAATGAAATATTTAAGAATGTTCATTTAATGTATGTAAATACATGATTATTAATTTTCTTTTGATGTTTAATCATGTAATATTTTGCATAAAACTATGTTTATAAAATATTACGACGTCTTATATTTGATTTAGAGACATAATAATATTTTATAAATATACAATTTTAAAAATGTGTTTACTTATATGCTATCTATTAAATAAGTATTTATTAAATATTTTTGTGACCCATATATAGGTCACAAGTTGTACATACCAAAGGTATTTTAGGATCTTAAATTATAAATTATGGTGCATTTAAACTATTTGAATAATAAATTTTGAAAAAAATAATGAAAAGCGTTTGCTTTTAAAGTGTTAACTGTTTAAACTTAGTTAATTTGTAAACATATGCATTTAAAATCGCGGCTTTTACACCCGCTGTGATAATTTAAATGCGGTTTATTTAAAATCGTCAAATTTAAGTTTCTGATTAAAGGTACAATTACAAAATATTCGGTATTAAAAATTTGTAATTATTTGTAATCATGTGATGATAAAATATTATTTATACGTAATTCTGATTTATAAAATGATATTGATATTTATAATAATATAGAAACTTATCGTTAAAGTTTCATTTAGAGCTGGTAAATTTTAATCTAAAGTCAAATGGTTCAAAATTGATCTTTTATATTACTTACATATAAAATATTGAGCATTTTCCATTGTATTATTTAATTAATTACTAAATGTTTTCTATAAATAGAAAACCTTAAATAATGAATTAAACTAGAACCATATCAAATTAACGCCAGCTCTAATTATATTTGTAATCTTCATCGAAAGTAAATGCGATATTGGGAAATCATTGCTCATATTAAATGCATTGTATAAAATCTGTATGAAAATACAAAAACAAATTGAAGGTTTGTGGTATCGCAAATTTATTAAACCAGTATGTGTAAATTTAAAAATGAACTTATTTTGGTTTTATTTGAAATTCATAAATTGAAATGCAGTATTTAATTAGACTGTGAAAAATCAAGGAATGTATTGTGTAACACAAGGAAATGAATAGTAATGTTACGATTTTTTATTGCGTAACAAAAATTATTTTATTGCGTTATTAGCTAAATTATTTTTAATTTCCAAGAATAAAAAATTCAATTATTTTTATGTTTAATATTTATTATTGTTTTCATACGAATAAATTGAACGTTATTATATATTTTATTCAGTAATTGAGATGAGATCTGTATTGACTCATTTATTATGTTTATATTGAATTTAATTTTTGTTTATAATTTTACTACCTTATTTTGCAAAATTTTTGTTCGATAACGCTCCCGTGTTAATATTTATTATTAAAAAAATTTTTTTTTTTTGCACAAAAAGTAAAAGTAAAATTGTATGCGCCAAATGCAAATTGATCGCCGTATGCGATCGTATTTACTTGTATGCACTCAATGCAGATGTATGAACCGGATGAACTGAATGTGTCGAACAACACTGTATCACTGTGTACATCACTGGGTAGTGATGTAAATCACTACATTTGGTAAAACTATGAATTGTAGTCAGACGGTCGATCATCAAATCTTTCAACTTTAATACTATTTTTTTTAAAATAGTACATTGTGCAACTAGGGAGGAAAGTTGACTTTTTCTAGCGAGGATCATGATTAAGCAGGAGTGGATCATGGGTGCTCAAAATCATCATCTGAGTCTGAAAAAGTCAATTGCTCACTTGTTACACAGTACTTTTTTTAATAAGTGCAGTAATAGGAACTTTTTTTGGATGAAAAGTGGATGGAAGATAGAGTATGTCGAGTCGTCATAACGGGAGACTAAGTTCTCTTCCTCCCGCTACTGTTGGAGGCCTGGCTAGACGCTCGAAATGCTCGATTTTCCATTCACTTTTCTATGCAGGAAAGGGCCTTTT
Organism: Torymus aiolomorphi; assembly: GCA_036365515.1. Lineage (NCBI taxonomy): Eukaryota > Metazoa > Arthropoda > Insecta > Hymenoptera > Torymidae > Torymus > Torymus aiolomorphi. The sequence goes on along the minus strand of CM070875.1, from coordinate 188,783,295 downwards.
TCGTGCTCGTGTTGAAAAAAAATTTTTTCAGTTAATTATGTTTAAATAAACTGCGGTTAACATGAACGTCAAACTATATGCAGTAATATTTATAAAATGTTTTAATTTCTAAAGAACTTAAATGTTTTACTTACTGGTTAATACTTTTTTCTTTTTGAAATCAGCGGTACCAATTCCTTCAATTGAAAAAAAATATAGTTACAGAAAATGTGTAAGATTTCCGATTAAGGTTGTACTGGCTATAAGACGAAAATAGTGAGTAAAATAGTGTAGTCCACTTCGAGAATATTTTCTGAAATATAACATAAAAACTGTGAAATAAGATATACAGTCATACCAAAAAGTGACAAAAATGAGCATTAAAATGTTCTAAAATCGATATAAAGTTTTCTTCACTGTTCTAAAAAACATTTTACATATTTATTTACTATAGTGCTGTAGAATATTACGGCCAATACAACCTTAAATAATTACAAATCGAAAAGACAAAAGCGAGAAAGAAAGCACATTTCAATGTGATACACGCACAGATTTAAATGAATTTTGCTCATTGAGAGTTATGTCTAATGACATTAAAATTAAAAAAAACTGCCATGAATACGTATACAAAGGTAGGCATGACTGGTAAAGAAAAAGTAATCATTAATAATAATAACAAAGTGACATTAACTTCTAAGTGTTAAATTTTGTGCAATGTTTGTACTGCCATTAGGATACGTTATGTTTCTGGTTAATTAATTTAACTTTTTCTGAAAAAAGTGATGAGTCTCAAAGAGACCAAGTTATTGTTGATTAAATGAGTTGTATGATGCACTGTGCTGCATAAAAGAACAAAGGAATTTTACCAAGACTTTGTATTGATTTTAGGGTATTTTTATAATACTTTACTATTTTAAAGTATTCATTTTTTGATAATAAACTTTTTTATGATTTTGTCAGCGAAAGCAGCAAGATTCTTTTCTGCTTTTTACAAATGTAAATATTGTATTACACCTACGCTGCACATCGAAGCGCGTTACCGATCACAAGTATAATTGTGCTTCCAGTGTTCACTTTTCAGTATTTGAATGTGTTTTTGTGTTGCACGCGCAAACTTGACTTTCCATACCCATGAAAGTTCTCAGTGTTGTTAAAATTTTGAAACGCATGTGAGCGACTGGTATTGCATACCGTATTATATATAAGTTTTTAGTTAAAGAGATTCGAATATTTGATTCTATGAATTCTCTGAATTATTAGTTAAATATTATTGGACTTCAAGATTTAATAATGATTTATAAAGAGAAAAAGAGCAAAGTGATTTTTAATAAAAAATTGCGAATATCTATTGCCAAATTTAATGTTATTCAAATGTTTGTTTTGTTTGTTTGGAAATCTAAGATAGCATTAGCCATTTAATGTTGATAAATTTTGTTTGATTGCTTAAATACAAGACTTTAGTATCATATAATTAAAATACAGCGATACGCCAATGTGTATTAGATACTGTATTATTACGGGGAGAGTTATCTAATAACAAGAACGAATCTTTTAATTATTAAGAATTACTAGCAGCGAAAGTTGCGAATAAAAGAAGAGATATTAGAGTCTGAATATTATCGAATAATGTATTGAAAGGATGTATTTGTATAACCGCATGATTTTTTGATTTCTGTATGTTCTTTTTCTGCCATTGAACGCGAATTTTTAGAAAATAATTCTTTAATTTAAGATTTATATTTGGTAATAAACGAAATAACACAGTTTACATCTAAATGAGGGCGCACAACACTTCGCTTTTTCTATATGTCTAATACTTGGTGGATACAAGCAAAAAAGTTGTTATCTTATATTTTGTATTTAAATGCACTTATAAATGATAGTACTTGGAATTATTTCTTGGGAAAAACAAAAATCAACTCTTGATTGCTGAGCACTTTGTGTATATATGTGATTGTACATGATTTTTTTACAGCCTGTACATATCCGAAATTCTCTACAGTTTAGCCAATTGTATATACTTTATTATTCATATCAAGTTATCCCTCATTCGTTGATGTGTACTGCCTCGAATACGTCCATAAACAAACACAAAATTTTAGAATTAATATTTAACTATATGAATGTTTTGTATGAAAAAAGGAACAAAAAATAAATAGATTTTAAGTAACTTATTACTTCGATAGATCATGGAATTCGATTGCTCATAATCAATCGAAACACAAAGAAAAGAAATAACAAAATAAAAGGGAAGAATCGCAACGCATCATAATTGTTAGGATAACATAAGCTATAAGTAGAGCCCAGTTAAATGGCATGACGACCAAGTAGTGAACGAACAAGAAGTTTTCTTTACGTTTCATTTCTACGCTTCGACCTGGTGTTGAGTCCCAGTAGCAATAATACAAGTACCTAAGACACCTTCGACTGCATGTACATAAATGCGCGAGAGTTAGTAATTTTATTCATAGCTTTGGTGAAATAAAAATTACAAAAATGGCCTGCCATAAGTGATGAAAAAGAAAGATAAAATAACGGTAAACAGCGAAGGCACATTACACAACAATACAGATGAACATTTCAAAGAATAAAAAAAAAGAAAAACAAAGCTGATTACCGTACCATATTATTTCTTGTCAGTATTTGTAACGTTTACTAAGCTGTAACAAACAAGTCAGCATAGAAATTTTATAAGTGTGAAAACTTTCAGGCTGACACGAGAATCGAGTCCGCTGTACGGTTTATAAATATACACATGTATACCTCGAACATTATATAAATATACATATATATATTTTTTGTTCCGTCGAAATGAGAGATGAAAACGATATGAACGGATGATTGAGCGCATCTTCAGAGTAAATTTTGGGTGACCCAGATTTTCGATTGCATCTCGAGGAGACATGAATGCATTGATGTGCGTGCGGTATGGCGATTTGTCTTTGCTAGAACAGAATGGTTTTAAAATCGTCCAGGAACTCGTTGACCACCAATAACAATGTCATTAGATATATATATTCTACTACTCAAGCGTATAGAGTCGCAAGCACGTTGTTGGTGTTCTGCGCCCAATGTAATTTTCACAATAAAATTGTAGACTTGTCTAATACCTAACTAATAACTGTAATAAATGAATACAAGCCGAAAATTCCATTGTCTTTTTTTGCTTACAATACTTTATTTTTCGTAAGTTTTTATTTTTGTTAGTATTTCACTATCATTAGTTTTACGTAATTTGTTTACTGCTAAAGTTTTCATGCATAACTTATTTTTAAACTCCATTATAGGTATTATGTTGTATTCTATTACAGGTGAAATATTATAAAAATTTACCCTGATTTATGAAGTAGATAAAGTTTTCTATAAATAGTGAAGTCAATTAAAATGATAACATAAACAAAACTCTTATATGCACTATAATGATATAATAAGTTTAGATTAGAAAATAATATAATTATAATTTTTTTCTTCTAATATTATTGCCGGTATAGATAAAAATTCATTTATAGACAAGCACATTATTTTCAAAACGTATGTAAAAGACGATAATGTTGTATTTTTCCAATGTACATATAACATGCGTATAAGTCGTGGAATTTTTGGAAAAAAATATATTTATTTTGCATATAATACGGAAAAAGTAACAAAAAACTACTTTAAAAGTTCATGATGCTAATTTTAATATTAGTGCAAGTATTTCTTATAACAGCCTTTCGTCGTTAACACTCGGTCAAGCTCAAAGGGACGTTCACCTGAAGGATATGACTCGCCAATCTTCCGCACTACTACACACTCAGTTATATAACCGGTTTCTCAGTCAAGAGATAAAAAGGACCGACCACTTCTTGAATTTTCGTTCGAGTAAATATTAAAAGTATCAGGATCTGACCTGGAAAGCACAAAATTCAGATTTGTTTTTCTATGTTTAACCAGAGATTAAGACCAACATTTTTTTATCTATATATTTATGCAGTTCTAATGTTTATTTAATCCCGTTCAAATGTTATCATTTATATTTTCGAAAAATGAAATGGAGAAAAATTTAATTTTCTTTTGTTTACAGACGTCGTTTTGCATTTTTAGTTCTTTTAATTTTTCTTGGGATAACATGCCACTTGTTGAATTTCAGAAAAATGTAATACAATTTAAATAAAAAATCGATAGCTAATACGCTTATTATTACGAGAACAAGGAAAAGTAGTCTTTTAGGACTATCATAATTACCATAATTTTATTCCAATAAAAAATATATAGTGAAAAAAAAATTATATAAATAAGTATATTTCACAAACTGTATTTTTTCTTTGTCTCAGAAAACTCATCGGGAAAAAGTGTAATTTATATTATATTTATATTTATTTAACAGAAATGATACAAAAATAATACATAACCCACGTGAAAATATGATATGAGATTTCATATGAGATTGTAAATGAGATCTTAAAAAAATCTCAAATGAGATCTACATGAGATCTCATATGAGATCTCATATGGGATCCTATTACGAATTTCAGACATTATATCTCACATGAGATCTCATATGAGATCTATCTGCAATTTTCTATTAAATAAAAAACTTAAGCCGCTAGATCTCGTGTGACATCTCATATGAGATCTCATATGAGATCTCATCTATGATGAAAAGTTTTAAATATTTTTTTATTTCAATTATACAATTACCATAAATACTATTTGCATGTCTTTACTGTATTTAATTTAATTTGTCGTAGAATCGACGTATCAAAAACAAGGCATGCCTTGTAAGTTCGACTCTTAAAAAGTCATTGACGTGATCGACTCTCACAGACTTATACACTCGACATTGACTACTTGTTTATAGGAACAGTTGGCGGGTCGCCACGTATCGGCGAGTGGCGGTAATAAGGAATGGGTATGGGTGACAAGCTTAGTACCGCCACTGGCCGATACGTGGCGACCCGCCGACTGTTCCTATAAACAAGTTGTCAATGTCGAGTGTATAAGACTGTGAGAGTCGATCACTTCAATGACTTTTCAAGAGTCAAACTTACAAGGCATGCCTTGTTTTTGATACGTCGATTCAGCGACAAATTAAATTAAATACAGTAAAGACATGCAAATAGTATTTGTATAATTGAAATAAAAAAATATTTAAAACTTTTTATCATAGATGAGATCTCATATGAGATCTCACATGAGATCTAATGGCTTCAGTTTTTTATTTAATAGAAAATTTTAGATGAGATCTCATATGAATCTCACATGAGATATAATTCCTGAAATTTTTTCATTTAATGGAAAATTGCAGATGAGATCTCATATGAGATCTCATGTGAGATATAATGTCTGAAATTCGTAATAGGATCTCATATGAGATCTCATATGAGATCTCATGTAGATCTCATTTGAGATCTTTTTAAGATCTCAATTACAATCTCATATGAGATCTCATATCATATTTTCACGCGGGAATGCAGCTAGTATCAGGATATAAACGACTTATATCCTGCTATATAGCTGGCATCCTATAATAGAGGTGCACAAAACATCTGTATGGGCATGTTCTTGTTTGTGCACATAAGTATTGTGCACATATTTATTGTGCACAGATAGCATTGGTACAGATCTATATATATAGATATATACCAATGTTAAAGTGTGCACAATTAATATGTGCACAATCAGTATGTGCATAAACAAGAACATGTCTACTAAACTTACATACTAAAATAAAGTTAATTTTTGGCCGTAGAATATGCTATATTCAAATATATTCAAAATTCAACTTTTAGATAAACTCTTATAAAATTTAAAAAATAAATTTTGCTTAAATTAATCTAGCATTTCTGCCGGATTCATGTATGTTATTGTTTTTTATCAACACACTTAATTTGGTTTTGATATTTTTTCGAACAGTTTTCAGCGTTTTTAGCTCTTTAGGGAGCATGCTAAAGTATTTTATCGCGTTGAATTAACTACTCTTGAGACTGATGGTCTTCTTGTTAGGTGGGAAAGTAAAATGCTTATTCCTAGTTTTGTTTGTAGATGCTAAAAATTTGTTTTGCAGATTTTGTAAGATTATATTTATTATTTTAAGGGGTTTTCTAGGTAAAAAATATCAATCGGGATTGAACTATACAGTCGCGATAGATGCAACTTCGAATTTTACACGAAAGAAACTATTATGCAAACTAAACTTACATAAATAGTCAGGTTTTTTCTTTCATTATACATCTACTTTAGATAATATATTTCAAGATATGATCTTTATATAAAAGTAACATACATGAAAAACGTTGTACGACGATCAAACGAAGTTTATTTGTTTATAGTACTAGAAAGTGTATACTGGTATTGAGATATATAACTAAAATCACCCATTACTGTTAAAAGAAGGTCTTGCAGAATTTTCAAAATCTGTTTATTCTGTATAAAAAACGAATCTCTATGAATAAATATTGGTCTCTAAAAATAATTATTTTATGAGTATTTTCAATATTCTAATATCACAAGAAAATCACATATTTTAGTCATAATTTTGTATGCATTCTCGCTTATTGATTCATTATACTTTTGCAGCGAATATTTTTGAATAAATATAGCAAATGAGTTGACGCATGCAAAAAAGCACCCTAACACTTTTTTAAAAAATTACCATTGTAATGTGAAAAATCTTTTGCCGTGAATAAATTCGTATACTTCAAACGTTTACGGTCTCAAAATGAAAATAAGTCGTGATAAATATTAATCATTCTGTGTAACTTTTTGTGGAATAAGACTTTTACATTTAACCAACACCGAATTGATAACTTAGAACAAAAAACAAATTATCGTCTCGCTATTACTTATATCTGACAGCATTCAATTAAAATATAAAAAATGTGATAAATGTTTAGTCGAAAACATTATTAAATTGACAATAAATGTAAAACACTATATACATGTGTTACATACATGAACAAGTGTTAATTAAATCCTATCCGAAATTAAAATGTAAATAACTTTATATAATAGTACACGAGTTATTCTTTGTATCTATAATTGCATACAACTACTTACTCATTTTAATTCGATGATAAGAAATATATACATACAATCAATAAACAGTTAATTAGCACACAATTATGCTTTGTAAAAAAAGCGAAGATCACGACTAAGAAAGGAGTCGACCCGTACATGAGATCGAGCAAGTGAATTCCTATAAATCATTGTTTATTTAAGTAATTTTGCCGACTCAGGGTGATTCGGATCGATTAATTGGGCTGAATTGAAGCAGTGGCTCTTCCCACGTGTTGCGCAACGGATGTATGCGTGCGGCCTCATGCCCAGCGTGCATCTCCAGTCGTCGATGCTATACAAGTACTCGACTAATAATTCATCCTTGTGATATATTGACGCATGCTTTAATATGACGAAATTTGCAGAATACACGTAGTTCAATGAGATAATAATGTGAAGAAATTTCATTTTTTTTCCTTTTTTATATTCAACTATCACATATCTAGTTCGAATATTCTGCACATTCTACATTGTTCTTATAATTATTTGACTTCTTTAAACTTTTCCACATTTCGCGTCGATTAGATTATACAATTTTAAAATTCATTATTTTGTAAAACAAAAAGTACGTTTTCTTTGTAGAAGCACGGGATGCTATTTTGCTTACCAAAGCTAACTGCATATTTTGTTTTCGTCAAACCAGCTTAATTATTATTATTTTTACACGCATTTTTATAAAGTTATACTTAAGACGACTGTAAGATATTCTTTTCATTCCTGAATAGTATGATAAACATTCGTGGTGGTAAATTTAGTTTTCGATTGCTTCAGTAAGCAAGAATAAGATTCGTTATCGGGATGAACATTTGCATACGTATTTCTGATAAGAACCAAACACGTTCTTTACACGCTCGAAATATGTGAGCTTCGAGCTATATTATAAATAAAATTATTAAAATCATTTTAAATATCACCCGATATTGATTAGATTGAAATACCGATAGATATTTATTATTATCTGTATATCAAATGATTGGAAGATCAAAGAATGAGTATGTTTATATGAAGTACAGTCTAGAATATATAAATGAATTTTTAGTTTTTATTGTCAATGCTTGTACTATTCTGAAGACAACGCAGTCAAGTCACTTTTCTTGGTATGTTGTAGAAATAATTTTTGTTTTACCTAATGACAGAATTAAGACGGTTGGTGTTTCGTAAATTTAAATTTCATGATGTCTGCAACATTCTTAATGAACCTGCGGTAGAGAATAATAGAAATAGAAAATTTAGAATACTATATTACGCATCTATAGGGAGGAAAAAACTTTCCTCCCTATAGAGAGCCCACAGCACGAGTAAATTGACACCCGAGCCGAAGGCGAGGTGCGTACACGATTTTTCCCCATACCCGGGTCGAAAATACCACATTCGCGTTTTTGAGCCGGGGGCGAAAATGGTACTTTCGACCGGTATGATGAATAGTATATTACGCACCAGGGGAGGAAAAAACTTGGACAGTCCACAGCTCGTGTAAATTGCCACCCGAGCATGCCAGCCGACGGCTCGGGTGGCAATTTACACGAGCTGGAGGCTGGCCAATTTTACTCCCGTGGTGCGTATACTATTTTTCCTCACATCGGGCCGAAAGTGCCTTATTCCCGCCCGGCTCCGAAATGGAAATATGGCATTTTCGTTTCGGAGCCGGATGGGAATGAGGCACTTTCGGCCCGGTGTGAGGAAAAAAATTTTTTTACCCTGGCGGAAAGTACCACTTTCGCACCCGGCTCAGAAACGTGGCTCAGCTTTTTTTGCGTGCTATTAAGCTGTGAAAAAATGAAGTTTTTCGCTCAAGCGGGAAAAAAGTTTTTTCCCTGCTAAACTGTAAAATAATGGATTCTTTTCATTCTTTCCCAAATCACGCTCGGAATGCGCAATGTTCTACCCGAATTTTAGGCATGAAAATAGGCCTGTTTCATGCACGTGTTGAAAGAAATATTAATTATAATATCTGATATTAATTAGATCATCGGTCAAGCACCAAACTGATAAGGTGCCAATTAAAATATGATTTAATATAGCACTTGATCACAGGTTCGCTTTTACATCATTGTATCAATTCCCGTTCTTATAAAACACACGTTTTATCAGTGATCTGACAGCTAGCATCCTAATGCACTTGATTATATATACTTTCACGTGATGTCAACTTGATCACTTGATTATATATACTTTCACGTGATTTCATGCACTGACCTATTTGTTAATAATCCGGTTCTGGAGCAAGCAGGCAAGTTTTTGACATCACGTGAAAGTATATATAATCAAGTGCATTAGGATGCTAGCTGTCAGATCACTGATAAAACGTCTGTTTTATAAGAACGGGAATTGATACAATGATGTAAAAGCGAACCTGTGATCAAGTGCTATATTAAATCATATTTTAATCATATATTAAAAGTAATAGAAATATATAATATAAATACTTGAAGAAAATTTTCTAATAATCTTTTCATAAGAATCATTTGTGTAACTACTTAAGGTGGCTTGGGCGCGTGGTATCGTATCAAGTTGAGGCCCCAGTGGGGGCCTTCTGTGTTTTTTGCAATTTCCGAAATTTTAATTTCAATAATTACCTCCGAACTACTTTAGAAAGTTTTAAAAAATCTGGGTTTTCTTATACAAAACAGAAAAAATCGCCATTCCTATTACTTATTCGTGTATGTGCGCGCAGTGCGCATGCGCAAAAGCACATTTACAAAGTTTATCGCTAATATCTTTTTAATTTGGTCGTTTACACATAATTATGATGACAGCATTGGAATCTACATTAAAAAATATTCAATTTAATACCTCATTTGATAAAAATTATCTCTTAATAATGGAATAAATACAAAATTAACGTCTTTTCCCATAAGGTTACATGTTAAAAGAAACGTTTTAGAAACCTAGTTTTCTCTAAAATTTGGTCGTTGACCTTGTATTTTCTTGATATAAATGAAAAATTTAATGTTCAAAGAATATCTGTGTTAAATTTCAGAAATATTTAACTCTGTTTAACAAAGCACCCAAGCCACCTTAATTTTAACAGTAAAATCATAATAATATCTGATAATAATAATATTATCTCTGTATATTCCTACATTTTTCTATACATATTTTCGTTTTTTATCGTTCTTTTCTGTTTTTTTTTCTATCCAGAATTGAAACATTTGAACAGAAAAAAGTAAAAATAAACAGAAAAAAACAGAACTCAACAGAAATAAACCAAAATATAGAGAAAAAAAAACAAAAAAATGAAGAAAAAAAAAAAATTATTAAATAAAAAAAATGTATTCATTTTTGTTTCTTTTCAATCAATTCATAATAATAGCTCATATACTTGTCATAATTTATTTTTATTCCTTTTTACTTTTTTCTTTTGGATATTTTTGTTTCTTTTGAAACAATCCATAAATTTTAGTCCATAATTTTGTCATGATCAATAATTACGCGGGCCTCGGTATAGCGGCTCTCGTGGGAAGTATGCAAAACCGCGAGGGTAGCTACTGCTGCTTTTATACTTCTCGTTTTTTTTCTGCATATTTTTATTTTATTTTATTTTTTGTTTATTTTCATTTTTTGTTTGTATGTTTTGGTTTTTCTTTGTTCCAAATGTCAAGAAAGAAAAAAACTAGGGGGGATGCGCCCCCCTGCGTGCCTTTGGCCCCCCCGTCACACACCTGCTCCTCGCTTCGCTCGTCGCCCGCCCCCTCCCTATATAAAAACTTCATTTTTACATAATAGGCACGACTGCAATACTAAAGAGAACCATTACCGAATTCGTAATATTTTGTTTTCATCATTTTATTCATAGGTATAAATATAGTAGTTAATAATATTTTATTATTATTATTATTATTATTAATAATATTAACAAGAGTTTTTTTTTAAATTTTATTATTATATTTTTATAATTATATGAGCTTTGGAATGTTTTATTGATTTTTTCGATCTTATTTACAGCTATTGTATTTAATATTTGTGTCAAATCTTATTCTGTTAAATAGTAAGCGAAAATTGTGTGTAAAAATGTTTAAAAGGTTTCAGGAAAAATTTGTGAAGAAGGTTTTGGAAAAGGTGTTTTGAAAATGTTTGAAATTGTATTTAAAAAAAAAAAAAAAAATAAAAAAATATGTACTGAAGAATTATTTGCGAGCATAGACTGGTAATAAAAAAAGTGTGATAGTATGGAAGTATGAATGAAGTTAAGACTCTTATGTAAACCGAATCCATTTCTGGGCCCTAGGGGCTGAAATAAAGATTTATTATTTATTATTATATATTATAGTAAGCGAAAATGGACTATATTAAGTGTATTGAGGCTTTAAAAAATCATGTTTATAGGTTTAGATAATCAGGAATTGATTGTACATGAAAATGTTAAATGGGAAAAAGTTTTGTTTTATATTATAATCTACAATTTTTACATTTTTACATATTTAAGTTAAATCCTGAGACGTTATAGTCGAAAATCGTTCATCATGTTGATTCTATGTATATTGAGGCGTTTAAAATCGTTTTTATAGGTTTAACTCGTCAGGTATTTATTTTACATGAAAATGTTAAATGGCAAAAAGTTATGTTTTATTATAATCTACAACTTTTATGTTTAACATTTTTGTGTAAAATGAAATCCTGTCAAGTTGTAGCCGAAAATCGTCCATTTTATGTATGATGGCGTTTAAAATCGTTTTTATAAGTCGTTTTTACAACTCATCAGGAGTTTATTTTAGATGAAAATGTTAAATGCGGAAAAAGTTTTGTTTAAATATTATTTACAACTTTTGTATTTAACATTTTTGTGTAAAGTTAAATCCTGTCAAATTATAGCCGAAAATCGTCCATTTTATGTATATTTAGGCGTTAATCGTTTTTATGAGTTTAACTCGTCAGAAATTGATTGTAGGAAAAAAATTTTCAATAGGAATAAGTTTTGTTTTAATATTATCTATAACTTTTATATTTAACTTTTTTGTGTAAAGTAAAATCCTGTCAAGTTATAGCAAAAAAAACGACTATTTATTATGTTTTTAGCTGTTTTTTCGCTATTGCCTTACCAAATATTGTTCATAGAAAAAAATTTCCAACAGGAAAAAGAAGTATTTTAATTATTTTTAGTAGATAGGCCTGTAGATGGTAGTTTAAAATTAATTTTTCTAGACATTACGCTTAAAAATCGATTTTTTGGAATCTTTCTTTGTGCTCGCATATTTATATTTTGAACGGATCGTTCCCAAAGTAGGACTATCACTTATATATGACTAGACGAAGGTCTACGTCCATATGTGATCGGATTCGATGTATTTTTCGATATGATAACATGAACACAAGGTTCCGTACATACGTACAGACATATATACATCATGGGGAACACTTGAAATGGACTCATTATTTTGAGTGAAAAACAGTTTTTATACAATAAATTATTTTTGAGGTGTTACAATTTTGGCTCTAGTGAAAATATAAGGCTCTCCCGAGAAACGGTTGTGCCGAACGAGAAACGGTCGTGCCTAAAAAAGGAAAAAAATTCGGGAAAGGAAAAAAAAAACAGAAAAAATCGATAAAAACGAAATCATGTAGAAAATCTGCAGAAAAACACAGCAAAAAAAAAAACTTTTCTGCCAGGGTAACGTATGCAAATTGTATATCTACACGATTCGTAGCAAGAGCATGCCCGCGGAAACCTGTGGCAATTTTCTAGAATGATCTACCATAACATTAACACACACTCAACTCGCAACGTTACTCAGCACAAGAGTCAAGAGTCAAGATGAATATGCGAGTGAGTGTATAATCGTATACAAAACACGAAACTCGCGCAACACTGTATATAGATATAACTATGTACACGCACGCACGCTCATGCGCGCTACTGGGCCCTTTCTACATATGTATGTTCTGTCCGTTCTAGACAACTTCTCTCTATGTCTGTCTCTGTCTTACATAAACGGAACAGATCTATCTGTCTTTGTCGGGAACACACAGAACACACAGAACACACATATGTAGAAAGGCCCCTGCTCCACTCCGACGCATCACATCACTCCTTAGGCCCCTGCCACATAAGCACGTATGCATCCGTATGCACGCGTATGCATCCGTACGCACGTGCACATATCTCGTGCGGACGCGCACGCTCGCTTCTCTCATTGGTCGTCGAAGGCTCATTGGTTGGGAGCTCGCTCCCAACCAATGAGAGAAGTGAGCGCGCGCACCCGCACGAGATGTGTGCATGTGCGTACGGGTGCATACGGATGCATACGTGCTTATGTGGCAGGGGCCTTAGGGACAATGTACATAAGAGCCGGGTCGTGCTGTGTCGTGCTGTACCTTTACCTTGCCTTGCCCTTGCCGCGTCGTGTCTTGCTCTTGCCGTGCCTTGCCGTTTCGTTCTTACAGAGGTCTAGAATACATGTTTATAAACCGACAGAAATAGGAACGAAACGGCAAGGCACGGCACGGCAAGGCACAGTACGACACAGCACGACACGGCTCTTATGTACATTGTCCCTTACAGCGAATCCACATTACGTGCCATGAGCTTTGAGCCATGATCTTTGTGCCATACCAAAAAGAAAGTGTTGTTCGACATCTACATACTCATCACCACAGGATAAAGGGGGAGTACCTACTCTTTTATTGAACAGAGCATAAATGTCAAACATAGATAAAGTTACATAGATATCGAACAACACTTTCTTTTTGTTATGGCACAAAGCTCATGGCACAAAGATCATGGCACGTAATGTGGATTCGCTGTTATGCATATTATAGGATATACCAAGCACGCAGTGGGGCGCGCGCGCGAGAGAGCTTGAGAGAGCTGAGAGAGAGGGGGACGCGGGTTGCACACAATCATACACAGCACGGCATAGCAGTAAGTAGCGCCGGATTCACGACTCACACACTCGCATGCGCACACATCACGGAACGAACGGAAGAGCCGCGCGCCGCGCTGTACCGCGTCTCCTCGGCGTCCTCGCTGATATTTTACATCGCAGTCTATCGGCCGACTGCCGTCGAGTTAGTGTAGTGTGCGGCCTAGGTTCATCGAGCTAGGCTGATTCTGCGCGCGCGACGACGAGGGATCAGCTGTTGTGCGTTGGACTGGAGAGAGAAGAGTCTAGCGATATAAGTAGAGACATTCTCCTCGTGTGCCTCTCTTTACGTTCCTCTGCAGGCTGCGTGTCATCAAGCGTCGAGAGATTCGCAGATCTTCAGCGCTCTCTCTCTCTCCGTGCAGTAGTACTGGAGCAGTATTCGGGCACAGTTTCCCTCGTAACCTAACTCGGGCGGAGCGCGTGAACGACGGCCGAAAGCCCATTGTGCCCGCCACCCAAGGCGAGTTATAAATATTACAGCCGAGTGTATGGTAGGAATACAAAGGCCGGATCTAGGAGCGCAGAGCGCGCGCAGGTTGTACACTTCTGCCTTAGATACGCTCTTTATACCTACGCTGCTACGCATTGATGGGAAATCGTCCAGTTTTTCGAACGAAGTGAAAGAGGAAGTCAACGAACCTGCTCGGCGTATATCAGCGACGACAGACGACCCCTGCATAGTAATACTTGCTGTTAAAGTATGAATTCGTGAGCAGAACGGGGCAATAGCATCGGACTGAAGAAAAAAAGAGAGGGGAACCCCGAAGTGTAGGTATTTAGCAGCGGTAACAAGAGGCTTCCGAAGCGAGCCCGACCAACCACTGGCCTACCCCACAGTGTCTGTACCTACCTATAGTTGCCGAACGTGTGCTCTGTAAGTATATATAGTTCGTTATGCGTGTATGTGATGTACAATAAGCTCGAGAAAATTATACATCAAGTACTGGTCACCGACTATTGACGCTCTTGACAACTACTTATAATCAAGGTCGCGTTTTAAAAGGACAATATTTTTGCCATGACATGATAATTGTTGATGGTCTAGAACAAAATAACGTTAGTGATAAGCGGTATATTAGCTTAGCATGTTAGAAAGTTTTTTTACGTCTGCGGTCTGTTTGGCATTAGGAGTTAAATAATTTTGAATTAATATGTAAAAAAAGTTAAAGAATTTGCAATTAAAAGTCGATTAATGATCAATTTCGCTATAGTAATAAAGAGCCTTACAAAAGTAATGGTTAGTACCACGGTTACTCCATTTTCAAACAGTAACACTTATACATAATTTTCCGAATATCGTACTGCAAATAAAACACCTAATGGTTGATAAACGACAATAACGGCACACCTAACCCCATTATTCCGACGTCATCGCGTACACCGGCATAATAAAAAGGCCACTGATGGCTCTCCCGTATTAAACATTCCACGCCATTGGACAGCTGTTCCCTATACTCATCATACATATTTATGTCGCGCTAGCCTTTTTGTTTGAAGCCCGGGGCCTGATTCTAAAAGTGTTTCGACCACGAAACAGACAAATTTCGTAAGGAACTTGCGAAATAAAAATGTGTCGGACGCGAAACCGAAACAAAACTGTGTCGGATCGAGACAAGGCGCAAGACCGAAACAAAACTGTTTCGGACCGAGACATAAGAGCAACTCCGATAGGCGGGCTGTGTCGGTTTGCGCGGCCAATGTTTTGTTTCGGTCTTGCGCCTTGTCTCGGTCCGACACAGTTTTGTGTCGGTTCGCGCCTTGTCTCGATCCGACACAGTTTTGTTTCGGTTTCGCGTCCGACACATTTTTATTTCGCAAGTTGCTTACGAAATTTGTCTGTTTCGTGGCCGAAACACTTTTAGAATCAGGCCCCCATGACTCGCATTCGCGTGATTAACTTCTACTATTGTCGGAGATGTATTTATTTATAAGTAGGCGATTTTATTCTCTCGTGGGTGCATTAAACTTGGCCGTGGTTATGCATAAAGCCACTTGAGTAACGCGTTTTGCCAGGAATTCTATGAATAACAATTTCCACGTGCCTAGTTTTCACACGCTCCTATATAGTTCTCTTGCAGCCTGATCAACCGCTTTCTGGGCTGGGTGCAAATTCGGTCACAAGGCTATTATACTGCCGTCGGAAGCAAGGTCTGTAACTTAAAAAAAAAATTTAATTTCCAAAAATAATTAATTTAATAGAAAAAACGGCAGGCTTTCAAACTTCATATCGAAATTGCGGCGAAAGTGACATTTTGAAGTTACAGACCTTCTTGGACCTACAGACATATAAGATAGTCTATGGGGTTACCACCCTACGCAGACTTTTAAGTTCTTTATTTCTTTTTGAAAATATATAGGAACGATAGACCTCCACAAAAGTCACAATATACACTGCCGCCGTAAGTAAGAAGGGGTGGGTATCAAAAAAGCGAACGTTCACTTTGAATTTGCAGCAAAGTATCTAATTTTCCGAGCTCGAGTTCTGTTGTTATTTCCATGTGACTTTTTCAACTCAAACGTGTAATTAGAATGTGCGAATCGTCGAATGCTAAGAAAAAATATTTTGTATGACGACGTTCATATACTTAATCGAAAGGGCAAACCATCCATCCAAAAGATGTTCTAAACGTCGAAAATTAAAATGTGTATTTTCTAATATAATTAAAATAATTATCAGCTAGTAATATCGTTAAATTCATTATTAACGACGAGTATCGTGCACTATCAATTAAAAAAACTACAAATTTTTAATTTTCGACGTTTAGAACATTCTACATCTTTTGGATGGATGGTTTGCAGTTTCGGTTAAGTATGTGAATGTCGTCATAAAAAATATTTGTTCTTTTCACCATCCAAACAATAAAGATTCGAATGTAACTATTTTGATCGTATCCCATTTATTTTTTCTTAGCATTCGATGATTCGCACATTCTAATTACACGTTTGAGTTGAAAAAGTCACATGGAAATAACGGAACTCGAGCTCGAAAAGTTAGATACTTTGCTGGAAATTCAAAGTGAACGTTTTTTATACCCACCCCTTCTTGCTTACGGCGGCAGTGTATATTGTGGCTTTTGTGGAGGTCTATCGTCCTATATTTTCAAAAAGAAATAAAAAACTTAAAAGTCTGCGTAGAGTGGTAACCCCATAGACTATCTTATATGTCTATGGGTAACACTAGTGGTGGGCCATACCCTAGTTGTCGGATTTTCCCTACTGAAAAAAATCATATGATTTATCATATGATTTATCATATAATTTATCATATAATTTACCATATTATTTATCATATGATTTATCATATGATTTATCATATGATTTGTCATATGATAAATCATATGACAAATCATATGATAAATTATGTGATAAATCACATGACAAATAACATGTCCCATCAAATAATAAATCTAATAATTTAAATTATTTCTATTATATATTTTAAAATAAATCCTTAAAACAAAATTAATTTATTTAACGCAGATATGGCGAAAAATTTTCAGTCCCCATTGTAAAGGGGCTATCAAAAACAAGGCAAGCCTTGTAATTCGGATTCTTCGTAGAGTCATTTGAACATAGGATAGGAAGGGGGGGGGGGCCTGCCTTCGCCGCCACCAGTGAGGTTCGCCACTAGGCTTGCGCCCTGTCTCGACTTTCTCCCTCTCTTTGCTTTAAGAGAAATGGAGAAGGCCGAGCAACCTCTCCTTTAGGGAATGGGAGGTTAGATGTTTAGGTGCTAGGAGTTGGTGTGCATCGTTCCGTAGGAACGTTATCGGAAAGGATAGGGACATGGCGGTATGAATAGGACGTTGGTGGGAAAAACCTCGTGAGAGGAAAAAACCCACTTAAAGAGTACCTGAAAAGAAAGGCTATTAGATGTGTATGAGAGGGGTGAAGTCATTTGAACAAGAAAGAAAGAAAGAAGGGATGGTGGGGGCCCCCTCCGTCGCCCCCTACCAGTGAGGTACAGCCTGCCCGGATCACCGTCCAAGAGCCCCTTACATAGAAATGAATCCACGTAGGAGGAGTCTGGGCGATTCCAGTTACCTCTCCTTAAAGAAGGAAATCAAAAGGAGGAAGGTGTGCGTTACCCTGTGAGGGCATTTCCACACTATCAGAAGTTATAGAGCAAAAACGGTTGTATGGATGGACTACTATGTGGAGTGTAGAATGGGGAAAAACCTCGCTAGGAGTAAAAACCCATTTATCTTAAGTGTCATTTGAACAGTTGACTTACATGGCTTATATACTCTCGGCCATCCAGTGTATCTACAGAAAGCACTACCGGAGTGCCGCATAGCGATGACAAAGGAGAACTTGTGATAGGCGGCGCTCGATCAGCAAGCTTCGGCTATTTATCCGCTATGTGGCACTCCAGTAGTGTTTTCTGTGGATATACTGGATGGCCAAGAGTATATATAGTCTAGGAGCTGGGTACCGTCCCGTATGCAATAATATGTCCCCGGGTAAAAACAGGTGTTTCTTATAGATTTTGCCCCGTAGAATCCGAATATCGAGGTTAAAATTCGAAAAAAGTGGTAGAAATTGTTTAAAACGCATTTGTTTAAACAAATAAGAAACTGTTATTATTTTTTGTCGGGATAATTTTTTATGAAAATTTAGGCTATTTTAAGACGAAATGCCCCTTAGTATTTTTTTCATAAAATCGATATTTCGAAAGTTATGAATTTTTGAAATTTGATTTTTACGTTTTTTTTGCAACTTTGATTAACAATAACTTTGGAAAAAATCAACTTTTTTTGAAAATGAAAGTTTCCTCTTATTCTTTGAGATGAAAACTATCATATTCATTTGTATTATTTCAAGTCTTACGTTGTTAACTATTTATTTCGTTATTTAACAAATACTGCTTTTTCGATATTTCCAAGCACTATTTCAATACACGGTTGAAGTAACGCGCGCATCCAGGGCTTTTCAAAATCATTATATTTGAAAGTTAAACCAATACCTAACTATTGGTGCGATTGCAAACAAATTTTAATGTCTAATAAATAAACAACTTATTGTTTAAACAAAGAAAAAACAATTATCAACATTTGACTTTTTCATACATAATATATTACATTTCGTTTACTCAAAAATATAAAATTAAGGTAATGTCAAGAAATAATGAAAACAAATTAGACAAGAACAAATATTTAATTTAAATATAAATATATGTATAAAAATGAATAACTAAGTAAAATATAATATTATTTATATTTATTCTTACACGTTTCATTTTTTTGACAGAAACAGAAGTAACACAACAACATGAGGTTTTAATGCATGCTTTATAATGACAGCTCGGAAAAAAGTTTTAATTTTATTACCCCCTATGGATGATTTTGTGCCGAACTGCCAATGTAAAGCATGCATCAAAAACTCATGTTGTTGTGTTCGAGCAGCGATTGCATGTTGTTCATTCTGTTTCTATTAGATTTATTATTTGATGGGACATGTTATTTGTCATGTGATTTATCACATGATTTATCATATGATTTGTCATATGATTTATCATATGACAAATTATAAGATGATTTTCTCGAAAACATCTCATGATTTATCATATGATAAATTATATGATAAATTATATGATAAATCATATGATAAATCACATGATTTTTTTCAGTAGGGTTTTCGTTGTAAGAATTACTAAAAATAAAATTTGCTAAAGTAATAAATCGTAAAGTAAAGTAGAAGTTATTTACTTCGCGATCACCGCCTTAATGTTCAAAATCATTTATTTGTTTACATTGAGAATCGTGAAAGAAAAAGTGGCCAACTAATAATTAGGTAGATACGCGCTGCGATAACGGAAAAGTAAAGAGTTGGAGCGAAGTTAATTACAGAAACTTTTTTAATTTTATAATACATAGAAAAATTGTAATTTTAACTATAAGGAAGTCGTATTTTTTGAGAATACCATGTATTCTTTTATAGGAAAATATTAAAATGTCTATGTACTTTTTGAGGTTAGAATATGTGTATGCTGAAGGCTTCGTGCTTGTATGTTACGTTACTTCTCCAGTTTAATTGCTAATAAACCAGTCAATTGTTCAATTCGTGTAAGTAGATTTCGGAGCAGTTTTTACTAAATTGCTTTTCATAATAAAAATTAAAAAGTTTTGCATAATTTTTTAAATAAATATAATTTGTTAAAATCATTAGAAATAATAATCGTATAATTTACAATAACAAATAATTCTATGGGTCTGAAGTTTGCAACGTTGGAGTGCAACGAAATGAAAAAAAAATTATTTTGCTTCATATATATACTAATTAATATTAATTTTGTGTGTAGATTTAGTGTGTTATAGAATGAAATAACTTTATAACAAATATAAAATTTAGATAAGATTTAGATAAAATTTCCATTGTTTAATAACTTATATTAATTGTAAGAAATTATTTCGTTGCATTCCAACGATGCAAACTTCAAACCCATATAATTCTTGACTTCAAAACCTTGATGATATTTTGATTAAACTATTATATCTTCCATGCATAATTCGAAATTTTCAGGCAAATTTCGATATTTTATAAATAAAACATAAACAAACTTAGATACTTTCCATAAATTACCTTAAGGCCATGTGTAACCGTGAATTTCAATATTTTTTAAATCAACATTCAAGCGTTTATTCGGAAAACAAATTTTGTCAAGCGCTCCGTACACATAAACACTATATTCAGGAATTTTTTTGAGTGATTCTATTAGCATTTTCGTTAGATATGCTCGTTTGAAAAGTAGGTCAATTGCAGATTCAGTACGGTTTTCATTTAATTAAATAAATTCTTATATTTTTTTTGGAAAAACACGTTTGTCAAGCGCTCCGTATATGTTAATACTATACTCAGATTTTTTTTTGATGATTCTATTGGTATTTTTATGAGATGTACTTGTTTGAAAATTATGTCGGTATTTAACATCACCTTAAACCAATCAATAAAAAAAAAACGACATCGGAGCAAACTTGTTTTTACGGCTGTCAATCACGCGATGTTTATATATCTCATAACTGATGTAAGTACCTATATACGAAATCAGTAAGATGATTTCGCCAAATCGAAAATTTTTAATTAGGAATATTAACTAATTACATTTTAAAATACTCTTCAATATTGTGACTACTTACCGAATTTATAGAAAGTAAATGACAGTTTTAACGATTTTGTCATTACTGATAATGAGATCGAGTCATTTGTCAGTTATCAAAAACCAATGTATCAAAAAATATTATTTTTTCAAATTAATTTACTGTTACTCAGTATATTACACATTAATGTAAGCTGATAGCCATAAAGCGTACATTGGTAAATAAGGAATAATTATAGGTAGTGTTATATAATTGAATTGATATATGTATAATTTATATATTGAAATCATTTGTAAGTCTTATCAATCCTTATTAACTCGAGATTTATCATGTATACAATACATTATGTCTACCAAAACAATACATGGGCCTTGGACATTTATCGTAACAGATAATATAAAAATTATCTTGTTTATAAATAAATACATGTTTCGAAATTGAACTCCAATTAACATACGAAAATTTATACAAATAATATTTAAGAAGATGCCAGAGTCAATAATTTCTCTACTTGCCACGTTCTTTAATTTACTTCAAATACCATTCAAACAAACTTATTGAGGAAAACTAAAAATTAAGTATAATTATAAAGAACGACGTATGTCGACAGATAATATCGAACGGCAAAATACGCCATAATATACAATCTACCAAATTATTTTAACTTTACTGTAAGAAGAAAGTTATCAAAACTTTTGTACACGTGACTTCAACTCAATATCATTTGAACGCTGGCGAAATGCTGCCCAATGATTCATTTCCTTAATCCAGCTCCCGTAAATAAATGTTCAGTTAATATCACTCGCGAATTCAATTTAAAAAGACCAGACTCGCATAATTATTCGCGAACGATAAATATCGGAGAGAAGAAAGAGAAGCAAAGACCAGCGCGAAAGTAAAGCGTCCACACAGAATGAGAGATGCTCCGTTGCTAGGCGCTTAAGACAACGCCACGCAGTAATTCAAAGTGGCGCGGCGCGCGAGCAGCAGCTGACTTGACTGAATAAAATAAGCTTAAATATATTTATAATCTGCAAAGCATTCCAAGCGTCCAACACATTATGATGGAATACGTCTACCAATTCGAGGAAGTCATCTGTTACTAACGTGCCGACTTTTAATTCGATGTATTGAACGGGTGTTATAAATTGGAGGGTGGTGATAAATTGAACGGCATTATCGCAGATAGCAATTAGAAATATGGGATGTAATACTGTGGAAATTGATTATTTATTACAGTCTTATGATTGTAAGCTTACAATGATAACAGCGAAATTCCAAACATTTTAGATTTTATAAATCACTATAAAGAAAAGAATATATAATAATAATAACTCTTCCTCGCAAAGTATCATAAAGAATGATTTAGTTTTTTTATAGACATATAATTTACGTAGCCATAAAGCTACCTGATTTTCTCGGTGTAATAAAAAATGATATTTCAAACCGACATAAGTGCTTTTTAATATGGGGCTCATTATAAAACTTTATATCAAAGCTTCAAACCATAATACTTTGTCCTAAAAAAAAATAATAATTGTACAGGCAGATTTAACACAGCTGAATTCCATCATCCGAGCAATAAGTACATACCATTAGGTTACAGCATCACAACAAATCATAAAACCGTGAAAAAAAAGCAAACGCTTGCATGAGGGCTCACGCGGCGAGATTCTACGCGCTCGAGCGCGCACGGAAATGACCACGGTGTAGCCGTGTAGCAAACACACTTAAACTCGCATCAGGATGTTGACAGTGAAAGTAGCGGCCAATCGCGCATGCTTACTTTATACACACTGCTCGCATATATAGGTACATCTTACGTAAACCGCGCGGCGCGTCTATCTGCCGCCGCGAGTGCGCGTTTTCGACTTTGACCCAAGGTATCCCTTATATAAATTGAGCATTCGAGATAATTTATTTTGCCCTCGAACGATCTCGAAATCTCGAATAATCGAATCCGTCTCGAATCTCGAAAGGAGAGAAACAAAAGACGAAACAATGGCGCGCTTAGCGCGCTGATTAACGCTAGTCCCTTATATAAATTGAGCATTCGAGATAATCTATTTTACCCTCGAACGATCTCGAAATCTCGAATAATCGAATCCGTCTCGAATCTCAAAAGGAGAGAAACAAGAGACGAAACAGTGGCGCGCGTAGCGCGCTGATTAACGCTAGTCCCTTATATAAATTGAGCATTCGAGATAATTTATTTTGCCCTCGAACGATCTCGAAATCTCGAATAATCGAATCCGTCTCGAATCTCGAAAGGAGAGAAACAAGAGACGAAACAGTGGCGCGCGTAGCGCGCTGATTAACGCTAGTATTATTATAAGTGCGGAGCGGACGATTGCGCACATGCACGCGAACTTTATTCCGCGAAGCATGAGACAGAGAGAGCGCAGATAAACACACTCGTGTCTCGGCGACGTGCGTGTGAAATTAGATAAACGCGACCGCTTTAATCTGTCCCGCGAGAACTGATCGCAAAGACTTCTCGCTCGCGTCCTACACGTGTAAAGAGCTGCTTGAAGTTTTTGCTCAACCTTTTCTCGGTGTTTGTGTATGTTAATTTCAGCGAATACATCGTTGGTGATTTCCGTCTGGGTTAACGAATTATTCATTGTGCGGAAATTTTTTGCCACGAGAAATATTACTTAGTTCGGAAATAAATTTTAATGAAAATTTTAAAACGCGCGTCCTGCTGCAGGTACTTGCATTTACTATACCACAACTTGAAACTAAATAATGTCCGCAAAAATATAGTTGCAGTGTCCAACAAAAATTTTATTTGTTCTATGAGAGTATTCAAGTATAAATATATTCTTTCTTTTTCTTTCAATGGCTGCGGATACTCGAAAAACTCCGACGTGTCAGAATGCAATAAATATATTCGATGTATTGAAAATTGAAAATATATGTAAAATAAAATGATAATTTTTTGTAAAATAAAGTACTCGTTTTTGTTAATGAGATATTATTTATAACAATATATTGGAGTTAATATCTTTTTTAGTAATATACGTTTTGCTTTATGGCTCATATCAATAAGTTTAATTTAATATTAGCCTCTTGTTCTCAAATAGATATTTATGCATTTCATTTCATTTTTTTTTTTTTTTTTTTTTTTTTTTTTTTTTTCATTTCATCAGAATAACTTTTTATTTTCATTGACTCATTAAAATGACGTTTAATAATTTTGTATATTTTTTAACCTTTTTTTGTATATATTCCAGCACTGAGAAAACAAAGCAACAATGGCTCTTATGAGGATGACACTTTCTGCCTTTGCAAGGTCTAGATTTGGAGGTAATGCCGTTCCTAAATTCTCTTCACTAAAGCCTAGAGATAATATGGTAAATATGAGACTTATTGTTATACATATTAAAAACCTCATTCATTTTGTGCAACCAGAAGAAATTCAAAAACCTTGCTAATTCCCAAACATATTTTCATATACTCTTTTAATCTATAATTTTTTACACAGGTCTTTGGCTTTGTAGCATGTAACTTCATGAGCACTCACCGACTCACTAAGAATATTGAATTACTGACAGAGGACAACAAAGTGCCCATTGTACAACCATCTAAAAAAGTGATAAATCCTAGTGAAAATAATAACGAAAACCGTCCATTGTTGGTTCTATTATGCTGGCTTTTATCTAAACGCCAACATATTATGAAATTTGTAAACTTTTACATGGAGCAGGGCTTTGATGTTGTTACAGTATCAATAACCCCATGGCAACTTATGTGGCCTGTAAAGGGATCTAGAGTGAGTCATTTTGTTTAAATAATACATATGGGATCAAAATTATACGCTCATAATAAAATAAAAATAATATTTTATTTTAGATTATTGCATCAGACTTACTTCAATTCTTAGATCAAAATAAACATTATGAACAAATTCTTCTACATGGCTTCTCTGTTGGTGGTTACATGTGGGGAGAACTTTTAGATTTTGTACATAAAGATCGTCAAAAATATGATCCTATCATCAATCGAGTTGTTGGACATGTCTGGGACAGTGCAGCAGATATAAGTGAATTAACTATTGGAACTCCAAAAGCAGTTTTTCCTAATAATGAAGTGCTTCAAAATGTTATGAAAAAGTACCTTGAGTGAGTTCAAAAATTATAGATACATAATTTTAAATAAATTTACATAAAGTAATTGATAAGAGTAAAGTTTTAACTTTGGCTATAATTAATTTATTACAGATACCACATGAAAGCTTTTCATAAACAGGCAACACAGTATTGGATTCGATCGAGTCAATTGTTCCATTTAAATTTGGTTCGTTCTCCAGCGTTGTTTTTAGTTAGTAACGCTGATCCTGTAGGATCATTAGCAAGTAATATGAGAGTTAGAGACTCTTGGGAATCTTTGGGTGTGAAGGTCAGTATCATACATAATAAAATAGAAAATGAATAAAATGGAAAAAAAAGCAAAATGTCGACTTTTAATTTTCTTTTTTGTTGAATTTCAATAATTTAAACTAAAATTTTTATTTTTCCATTTGAAGTATTAAATGAAATTTAAAAAAAAAAATAATAACCAAATAAGTTGATATTTTACTTTTTCTCAAATAAGAAAAGCTTAAAAAATTAATTAATAACTCGTACATCAATTTATTTTTAGACATATACAAAGGTATTTCAAAATACTCCACATGTTGGACACTATCGAGCACAACCTAAGGAATACGTGGCGGAACTTTATACCTTTTTAGATAGGTTAAATCTTATACGAAATGAAGAAAAAATTAGAGCGCGACTTTAACATAACACAAAATAAAAACATCTGATTTTATTGCCATGTATCATATCAAACAACTTTGTCAACGTCAAAGTTTACAAGGGAACATTTAAACAAAACGTGTTTTAATTTTTTGTTAAACAGTTGTACTTCTTTATTTTGTATCATTATGTTATAGCTTTAAATACTTATTTCATTTACATGTATTGATTTATACCTAAGTTCTTCCAATTTTGTTTTATTCCCATATTACCCGCTTTCGTCAATTTTGTAAAATCAAAATTCATTATCTATTGATAATTTTTAATCGTATTTTTATAACAGTATATGTACACATATATATATACATGCATGTACAATTGTACAAAAACAAACATTTTTAAAAACAAAATGAAGTAATGATGATATGGTAAATAATGATAACAGCAAGACAAATGATTTTTTACAATTATATATATTAGAGATCTAAAAAAAATGTCTGTGTTATTAGAATTTATATGCAAATAAAAGAAATATCGAAAATATTGTGATTTTTATCTTTTTCTTATTCTTTATGTATAATTATTAGTACTAAAACTCAAATATCCTTGAATTATTTTATAAAAATATTCAACCTCATTAGTAATTCACTAGTTGTAATATATCAAGAAAAGCCTATAATAACAATGTGGACATTAAATTTTATATAAATTTTATATTCAATTTAAGTAGTAAAACTGTACATATTTATAAAAATAATTTACATAACTAATTTTTTACATTTTTATATTCTTCACAAAATAAATTAAGAAAAATTCAGTACAATAATTTTCTAATTAATAATTACTTATTTTCTTTTTGTTTTTTCTCTTTAGCTTTCCATCATTATTCATTTCTGACTCTTCACCTTTCTGCTTTTTTGGTTTCTTATGTTTCCTTTTTTTATTTTGTAATATTTCATCTATTTCATCAGGATCTACCCCTTCCAAAATTAATTTTTTTCTTTTGTTTATCATTTTCTTTTCGTAAAAATCTGTTTCATCCAATTTAATTTCTGCTTCTCGCTTTGTAACTGATATTTGGGTAAAGATGGTAATGATTTCTTTATCTGTAGTTAAAAAAATAACATAAAAATTAATAGTAAGTTATGCAAAATAGGTGATTTCCATATGAGTATCACATGTTATTTTTCTTAAGGGGGTGCCATACTCGTATCATTACCGACCGAGCAATTCACAGTTTCAACCAGATTATTAAAAAAATACGTCGAATCATAAAAAATCAAGCGAACACTCTTCTGTGTTTTTTAACCTTCTATCACCCAGTCAAAGTTTGGAGTCGAAATATGAAGCCGTTTTTACAAAAACTTTGAACAAAATTAAATTTCGCTTTGTTCAAAGTTTTTGCAAAAAACGACTTGATATTTCGACTCCAAACTTTGACTGGATGATAAAACGTCAAAAAACACAGAAGAGTGTTCTCTTGATTTTTTCTGATTCGACGTATTTTTTTAATAATCTGGTTGAAACTGTGTGAATTGCTCGGTCGTTAATGGTAGGACTATGGAACCCCGTAACAAGTGCGAGGAATTCGATTTCCATCCTTGTTTTGCATGCGGAAAATAATCACGTGGATTGATTAGCGATGCACAACTATGATATTTTTCGCAAGCAAAACAGGCATCAGAAGTTAACTTTTTTAAAGAAAAACCGACATAATTTTTGAACGTGTACATCTTATGCAACTACTAATAGAATTACTCAAAAAAATTTTAGAGTATAGTATTTACATATACGGAGCGCCTGACAATCCTGTTTTTCCAAAAAAAAATACTTAGAAATTATTTAACTAAATAAAAACCGCAAGGCTGGTAAGTAGGAATCTGCATTTGTATAATTTTGATCTAGTTTTTAAACCAGCATATCTGATGAGAATGCTAATAAAAGCAATCAAAAAAATTTTCTGAGCAATATTATTTACATAACGAAGCGCCTGACAAAATTGTTTTTCCAAACGTATCATTACCGACTGAGCAATTGGCACAGTTTGAAGCTTATTAAAAATAAAATACGTAAAATTACAAAAAATCAAGAGAACACTTCGCTGCAGTTTTGAACGTTCTATCACCCAGTAAAAGTTTGAAGTCGAAATATCAAGTGGTTTTTGCAAAAACTTTGAACGAAACCGAATTTGGTCCCTCTTAACTGTCAATCCTTAATTTATCAAATAACTTGATTGCTGCAAAATATGATCGGATGATAGTAAATATTTTCAACTTACCATCAACTTTAAATTCTGTTAGTTTTGTACCAACGATTTCTTCAATGGCATGAAGAAGTTTTATATCATTTGGTGTCACTAAACTAATAGCCATGCCACCTCTTCCAGCACGTGCAGTTCTACCTACCCTGTGAATGTATTCTTTTGGTATATTAGGTATATTGTGATTAATAACTAGAGCCACTATAGGAATATCCAGACCTCTAGCTGCCACATCTGTGGCAATTAAAATTTGAACTTGATTAGATTTGAATCTTGATAAAGATGCTAATCGTTCTTTTTGTTTTATCATAGCATGTAGAGCTACATTTTCAAAACCTACTTCATTTAATGTCATAAATAACAACTGACAGTTCCTGTAAAATATCAATACTCAATATTGATGAATCATCTTAGAAATATTTGGTATAATTTGCTAAAGTTATTTCAAAATATAATGTGTGTCTTGGAGATTTATTAGTTATAAGAAGATTGTATGAAATTATGAACCACTTACTTGCAAGTATCTGTAAAAATCATTATTGAACCAGTTGCATCCTCAGCTCTGAATGTTCTAATAACTTCAACTAAAAATGCATCCCGGACATTTTTCGGACAAAGTACATATCTTTGATCCAATTCCTTTACTGTGGCTATTCCACTATCATCTGTTGATTCCCATAAAAACATGTCTTTATTTGAAACCTGTTTCACTTTATCCAAAGCATCTGTGATAGTAGCACTAAAAAGCAGTGACTGCCTCTCTTTTGGTAAAGATTGAAATATTGTACTCAATTGTTCATCAAAATGTCCTCCCAGTAATCTATCGGCTTCATCAAGAACTAAAAATTTAATCTTAGCCAAAGAGAATGTATTGCAACTTTGCAAGTGATCTGCCAATCGTCCTGGAGTTGCGACAACAATATGTGGATGTCTTGCTAATTCTTGACCTTGCACGACCATATCCATACCTCCAACAATTGTACATTTTTTCAAATTAATGGACTTACCAATTGCAGCAAATTGATCTCCAATCTAATCAATATTTTGAGTATTACGAACATAGCACATGCTAATACAACATAGTTAAAAAGATACATTTATTTCTATTAAATTAAAAAAAGAATTATTATTTACCTGAAAAGCAAGTTCTCTAGTTGGTGTAAGGATAAGAGCAAATATACCATATGGGTCTTCTGAAAGCTTTTGTAAAATTGGTAAAGCAAATGCCAATGTTTTACCACTACCAGTTTTTGCACATCCAATGCAATCTTTTCCTTCTAATATTGCAGGAATACAATTTTCCTGAATTGACGTTGGCTTTTTTACACCTGAGAAAAATAAAATTTCATTTTGAGACGTAAACAATAAAAAATATCTTTTATAGATACTCCAAAAGTGAGTTTATGCAATCAAAAAAATTAATACTAAATTGAATGAAAAAATAAGAAGTTATTACAAAAAAAAACATACCAACTCCTTTTAATTTATCAACAATCCAAGAATAAAGCCCCAAATCTGTAAAAGTTGTCATGTTACTGGATATATTTTATTATAAAATACTATATACTATAATATTATCGGACACATGATCCACGTGTGTTAGACTGTTATTTATTTTCAAAAAGGTTAGGTTAGAAACTCCAAGCCAAGCATATTCCCGAATAGAAATGATTTTAAGGCGAAAGTCAGGGCCTGTACTGGTACCTGGATACGAGCGTTCCTTCCGTACCCTGTATGGGGCCTGAATATTAGAGAGTTCACACTGGACCCCCCCGTACCCCGTATGAAGAACCGGAGATCTATATGTCTATATACATATTATTACGGGGTGGGGGGTCCAGTGTGAACTCAATGGTAGAACTCTTCCTTAACGGTGAAAGTACAATGGTGTTCCGTGCCATGCTCCGTGCTCTGTTCCGTGCTCACTGCCATCTGTGCGCGGCGTCCACACTGTTCCTGTTGATTCCATAATTCTGGTTCAAAATTTAACGTTGGTGTGCCATCTCTATAACATTTTTATCTACGTACTATAATACTATAAACAGTATAATCCTATATATTTTACGAGGTTTGTAATTTGTAATATAATTGAGATATTAATAAAATTTGTAATTTTATTATAATTTTGAAAGTCGTAAATTTAGACAGCTGTTTTTACAGTGTAATATAATTTTTTTTTTTTTTTTTTTTTTGCGGAAGGGATGTGTAAAAATCTTCAAAAAGACACCAGGGAGGGTCCGACACTCCCTGGCGTGTGGGATTCTTACCCACTAAAAAGTCACACCCCCGTCCTCTGCTGGCATGTGTTTGTCCCCCCGGAACCGCCGCGAGGCATTACTTCAGGGGGACGCCAGCCAGGATCCGCCCACAGGGCTCCTCCTCTTTCTTCTTCGTCTTCTATGGAAGAAAGAAGGGAAAAACAGGATTTCCCCTCTTACCCCTTTCTCTTATACCCTGTGGGTGGCCGCAACGCGTCTGTCCTCAGCCTGCTTCTTTGAGCGAAGGGCCGTCTCAACAAAGACGGCGACCCTCGCCCAGGACTGGTTATCTCTGAGCATCATAGCCCGACAATTGTGTCGGGCGTGATGACCGCTCCGAGCTCGCTCTCCAATGCCCCTCGTTCGGCGCTCCATTTTCTGCAATCAAAAAATGTATGTTGAGCGTCGTCGAGGGGGCAGTCACAGTGGGCACAGTCTGGTTGCGCGACTTTACCCATCTTGAACAGGTAAGTGCGAAACAGACCGTGCCCCGTCAAGAGTTGAGTGAGGTAGAAGTCCACCTCACCCTGTTTGCGGAGCAGCCAGTGATCCACGAGTGGGATCAGCCTGGCTGTCCATCTCCCCCTGGTTTCCTCTTCCCACCGGTTCTGCCAAGCCTGCATGGTGTTGGCTCTGGCAACACGGTGAGCCTCCAGGGTCCCTAGGACGGACTTCTGCTGGTGGACGTACTGTCTTTCCTGTGCTAGTAGGTCGATGGATATTACCCCTGCGACTGCTAGTATCGCGGGCTCAGAGACCGTGCGGTAAGAGCACGCGATGCGGAGCGCTCCCCTCCGCTGTACTGAGGCGAGGCGCTTACGGTGCACCTCTTTCCGTAATGCACCGGCCCAGACTTCCGCTCCGTAAAGTATGACGGCTTCAGCGGCACGCATGAGCAGGCGCCTCTTGTAAGGCCGTGGGCCAGTGGTGTTGGCCATTAGCCTGCTCAGCGCGGATGTTACTTTTCCGGCCTTGTCCGTCGCGATCACCAAATGTTCCCTGAAGGTAAGCTTGTTGTCAAGCGTCAGTCCCAGGTACCTTACCGCGTGTCTGGCCTGGGCCATCGCGCCTCCGACTTGGAAGGGGCACAAGGTGTTTATGTGCCTCTTCGTGAGTAGCACGATCTCAGTCTTAGCCGTGGCTAATTCGAGCCCGCGATCCTCTAGCCAGGAATAGACGCGTCGCATTACCTAGTTGAGTAGCAGCTGAGCGAGGTCAACGTCTCTGGCTACGATGACCACCGCGATGTCATCCGTGTACCCCACCAGGAACGCGCCCTTAGGCATTTCTATCCGTAGGATCCCGCCGTAGGAGACGTTCCATATGTGGGGTCCCAGCATGGAATCCTGGGCTACCCCAGATGTTATTTCCCTCTTTATCGGGCCATCCTCCGTGTCATAGACTATCGAGCGGTCCTTCAGATAGTCCTCAAGGATGCGTAAAAGATACGCGGGGACGTGAAAATCCCGCTCGAAAGCGTCCTTACCCCCACCTTACTGAGTTAAACGTGTTTTTAACATCCAAGGTGGCCAGCAGACAGATAGGGCGAGAGTAATTGTTGCCCTGTTCCGTTGACCTGGCGGCATTTACCACCTCCTGGATTGCGTCTATGGTTGACTTACCTCGCCTGAAGCCATACTGCCGCGGAGCCAGATCTCCGGACGCACTTATGGCTGCCTGCAGGCGAGGTTTCAGTAGTTTCTCCAGGAGCTTTCCCGCCGTGTCTAGCATGCACAGCGGGCGGTAGGCCGACGGGCTGTCTGCTGGACCCTTGCCCTTGCTGATGAGGACAAGTGTCTCGCTGTCTTCCAACGGGCAGGAAAAATGCCCGCCTTCAGGCAGGAGTTGTACATGTCCAGCAAGAGGCACGGGTGACTGCCCGATGGCTTTCAACAGCTCTGCTGGTAATCCATCCGGCCCCGGAGCTCTCTTATTACGCAAAGATTTTATTGCGATGGAGAGCTCCATGTTCGTAAACAGGGGTGTTTCGAGCGAGCCAGATGTTGCTGGGCAATCCAGTCTGCTTGGGTGTTCCGGGAAAAGGGCACGTACGATGTTGGTAATCGTTAGCGCATCCTTCGGTGCTGACGAACCGAAGGTCGCCAGCTTGCGCATAACGATCTTGTACCCTAATCCCCACGGATCGTGATCCATCTCTTCCCCCAGCTCTTTCCAGCATCCCTGCCGGCTGGACTTGATGGCCCTCTTTAGGGATTTCTTGGCCGCTTTGTACTCTGCGGCCAAGGGGACTGGGTCGAGATCGCGTTTTCTGACCCTCTGCGTTCTGCGTCGCAACTGCAGGCACGTTTTACAAAGGTCCGCGATCTCGCTCGTCCACCAGTAAGCAGGACGTCTTGACCCACGTGTTCTCTTCCTGGGAACCGCCTCTAAGCAGGCCTTTTCGATGACCTTCATGGTGTAGTCGGTCACCATATTGGCCCGCGCAGATAGCGGTAGTGATTCCGGGATCTCACGCAGTGTTCGCTGTCCGTGTTCTATCGCCGTGGCAAGCCTCTCGGAGTCCATCTTGGCGATCATGTTCCACCTGGGGGGCCGCGCTTGTGCGAAAACGGAGCCGGTCTGCTATCACGCACACGGAACGTGATATACATGTGATCGCTTCCTGTGTAGTCTTCGATCACATGCCAGCTCTCGATTCGCACGGCTAGGCGTTCGCTTGCCAGGGAGACGTCGATAATGGTCTCCCTGTAGCCCGGTCGTCTGAAGGTCGACATGGTACCTTGATTTAGTACCACGAGGTCTAGCCGACTGGCCATATCTATAACCAGCCGGCCCCTACGGTCCGACCGGGCTTCCCCCCACTCCGGGGCTTTAGCATTGAACTCCCCGGCGATAATCAGCTCACCCTGCATCTCCCGCGCTGCATCTTCCAGGCCCTCCAGCTTGGCCTGGAAGTCGCTGATGGTCTGGTTTGGAGTGAGGTATACGCTGATGTAGTACGTTTGCTGGTGCCTCACCCAAACAAATCCGCTGCCGCCGCCATGACCCGCAATGTGGATATTCTGCGGGTCACGGTTCGAGATGGCTGCGGTGCCCATGTCATCGGCAAACCATCCCGGACCATCTCTGTTTCGATACTGTTCGCTGATTAGTACAATATCAGCGTTTTTCTCGAAACAGATCTGTTCCAGGAGGTCGTGAGCTGCCCTACTCCTGTGCATATTGCCCTGAAGAACTACCGCCATTTTTTCTTGGCATTTGCAAGTGCCTCTCGGAAGGCCCCACAAGCTCCTGATCCCGCCGTATGGTTGCGGGAGTCAAGTTTGTCTGCTTGTTCTGGACACAGCAACGTGGGGTGACATTACATCCTGCGACCATGCGGCCTTCCGCCCCACATCGATAGCATCGCTTGCTGCGGTCGGGCCTTTTGCAGTCCGGGCTAAGATGGACGAAGCCCAGACATTTATAGCAACGGATGCTCTCCTACGAATCCTGCAGTTGACCCAGGCTATCTTTGTTTATCCGCAGCCGGTGTCTCCACCGTCACTATGGCTATCCGTTGTGCCCTCGCATTTGGCCGAGTCAAGACAGACTGCAGGAGCCCCTTGTACTCCTGCAGGTCTCTTTTTAAGGCCTCCTCTACTTTCTCACTGGAAGTGCAACTGTCGAGGTCTCTGATCTCCAGGACGACTCTGGGGACCAGTTCCCTAACAACCGTGCAGTCGTTTCCAGTAGCTTCTCTGAGTGCTTCTGAGAAGGCAGTTCTTGTTGCTGAATTGCCTTCTTTCAGCTCGAGGAGTACCTGACCTGCTCTTGTTTGCCGGATGGATCGGATCTCTACTCCACTCTCTTCCGGCTTGACAGCCTTACGTATGGTGGACAGAATGTCCGCATACGACTTGCCGCCTGCCGGTTTGAGCACGATCGCATCCGGCTTTGTTCCCTTTTCTTTCTTCTTCTTTGTCTTCTGCTTCCCCTGCTGTTGTTGCGGCTGCTGTTTCTGTGGCTGCTGCTGCTGTTGTTTCGGCTGCTTCCGCCCTTTTCTATTTTTTACTGCAACCCATTCTTCCTTAGGGGTATCTGCCTTATGGTATTAAAATAACATAATAATAATAGTGATAATAAATAGTGATAATAATAATAATAATAAATAATAATAGTGATGTTATTATACTGTTTATAGTATTATAGTACGTAAATAAAAATGTTATAAAGATAGCACACCAACGTTAAATTTTGAACCAGAATTATGAAATCAACAGGAACAGTATGGACGCCGCGCACAGATGGCACTGAGCACGGAATAGAGCACGGAACAGAGCACGGAGCATGGCACGGAACACCATTGTACTTTCACCGTAAGGGGGTTTTACCAACGAGGCCCGAACCCCGAACCCATAGAGCACAGCGCCCCGTGCGATGCGTACAGGCTCTCGCATGCGCTCCCCCTCTCTTTCGGGCTGCCTACAACCACCGATTTTTTTTTGGCGCATGCGTAAAAATCACCAGAGGGGCTTAGGGATGTATGAAGAGCCAACTGTAAAAAATTAACCCTAAATATTGTTTTCGCTGAACACACCTAAAAAGATCAAAACATGACTACATGAGTTTCTGCTTTCTAACATTAACAAAGAGTCAAGTGTTGAAAGAAGATTAGTGATTTAGAGATTTTATTATAAGAAGATTTTTCAATTAATGTAAAATGGATGATCATAATCTGGTTGTTGAAGTACTGGAAATAAGCATTAATTACCTTCGATTAATACAATTACTAAGAAATCGAAAAAAAATTTCAGAAGATGGTGGTGCAAACCATTAATTAGAAATAATTAATTAACAGGATATGGTGCTTATGAGAGAGTTTTTACGTATTTTAAGATGAATGACGAAGAAGAGTTCATGAATTTTACTAGAATGAATGTACAAGCATTTATGTATTTATGTAATTTAGTTAAAGATAGAATAACAAAATATAGTCGGAGAGTACCAATACCTCTCCAGAGTTAAGACTGTGTATAACGCTAAAGTAAGTAAATATAATAAATGCAAGTTTAGATTGAATGTTAATTTACATATATTTTTACAGCTATTTAGCACATGGCGATTGTGTACAAAAAAATGCATTGTTTTATGCAATTGATGTTTCAACTATTCACCAAATCATTCCAGACTAGGTTTCAGTTTAGAAAGCAGAAACTCGTATTCTTTGATTTTTAGGTGTGTTCAACGCAAACTCAATATTTAGGGTTAATTTTTTTACGATTGGCTCTTCTTACATCACTAACCCTCTCTGGTGATTTTTGCGCATGCGCAAAAAAAAAATCGGTGGTTGTAGACAGGGCATTACTGTTGAGAGTTGCTTGCAGGAAGACTATAGTAAGGAGAGTCAACGCAATGCTATAGTAATAGTGTTATGAACTGCGTTTGCGTAGACGAGTCGTGCAACATATAAAGGCAGTTCTGCAATGGAACCTTGAATATCAATTTCTGATAAAAGTTAAATAAAATAATAAATTAAATAATAATAATTTAATGCGTTCCCATAAATTCCAATAGTAGAATCTATATATTGATTAGTTAATTAACTAAGTTATAAATAACTCGAATAAGAATTGATGATAAACGAGCGATAATGAATTTATTAACTGATTACCTTTAACAAATAGTAATTGCGCCCGTATAATCAAACTATCAATGGCAAGGTCAACGCGCTAACGAACAAGTTGATTAGCAATAAAACTAAATAAACGGTAGTAATCTGCAATTAAATTAATAACTATTTGGACAATAAATAATAATTACGTCATAATAATTAGCGATTTGATAAATAACGGCAGGTGTAATAATAATTAATAGGGAAGCTCGCTCGGGTAGGGAAAGCTCTGTTGCAGGAGTCATCTCAAGGGCGATCGATAAGATGACAACGCAAGCGACCCCAAGGACGAAAAACACAAACAGCAGCGTAGCCTGTAGCCAAGGTTGAAGGGTTAAACAGCCTACTATCCCACAGCATCGAGAAGACTTAAATAGCAGCGTAGGCTCTATTCAAGGACGGAAGGTCAAACAACACACGATCTCGCAGCGTAGCCTGCCTTCAAGAGCGAAAGATCGAGAAAACGGTTAGCGAGGAGGACAACTGACGATCGACAACAAGGGTCACCTCAAGGGCAAGTCAACGGACAACCACTATCACGGACTAGCGGCGCCCCACGCCACCGAAGGAGGAGGTCCATCTGTGGCAGATCAAGCTTCACAGCTCTGACACCAGAGTTCGTGCCAAGTTCTGACTCTCGCAAGTGGCCGAATCCAGTCCTTGGTTAGTATATATAGAACTTCCAAGATTAGTTAAGACATCCACCCGAGTCTAAGGCAGGGTTACCACCAGCCTTACTGAAGAGTTCACGATGGTAACCAGGGACGAAACTCCACAACCTACCTTACCGACCTCTCTCACACCTAACCTCACTTTCTCCATAACCTTTGTGCCCCCTCCGCAAGATGCCCTCGTAGAGCTGCACGGCGGCCCTGCGAGATCGCACACATCACCCGCTGATCATCACTCTCGACCCTGCTTTCCTCTATAGCACTGAATATTTGAGGAATATTCCCTCAATATTCATTTGCCATTTTCGCAATTTTCACTAATATTGCCTCAACGTTAATGAACATGAAAGAAACCCCTAGGGAATATTCCTGCAAACCTTGATGACCGTTTTTCCATTCCTTTTCTAAAATGATCAGGTAGGCTACCTATTATTGTAATATTGCAGGAATATTCGTACAAGATTAATTAATACTAGACGAATATATAATTAAGTTTCACCAATTTTTCCTCGATTAAGCAGTATTGTAGCAATATTCGTACAAGATTCATCGACACGAGAGGAGCATTCAATATATTCCACTATAACACTTAATATTGGAGCAATATTGCTTCAATGTTGCTGCGACATTTTCGCCATATTCGCTAATATTCCCTTAACGTATACAGGTAACGTTAGTATTTAAGTTGTTTATTTCACATAGATAAGGCGTAAAATTTTGAGTCCTCATCCCCCATTGCAAACGGGATATCAAAAACAAGGCAAGCCTTGTAATTCGGACTCTTCTTAAAGAGTCATTTGAACGGTTGAATTATACGGCTTATATACTCTCGGCCATCCAGTGTAACCACAGAAAGCGCTACCGGTACGCCGCATGGCGGATAAATAGCCGAAGCTTCCATATCGAAAGCCGCCCATCACAAGTTTCCCTTTATCACCGCTATGCGGAGCGCCGATAGCGCTTTCTGTAGATACACTGAATGGCCGAGAGTATATAAGCCGTGAAATTCAACCGATCAAATGACTCTTTACGAAGAGTCCGATTTACAAGGCTTACCTTGTTTTTTATATCCCGTTTGCAATGGGGGATGAGGACTCAAAATTTTACGCCTTATCTATGTGAAATAAACAACTTAAATACTAACGTTACCTGTATACGTTAAGGGAATATTAGCGAATATGGCGAATATGTCGCAGCAACATTGAAGCAATATTGCTCCAATATTAAGTGTTATAGGGGAATATATTGAATGCTCCTCTCGTGTCGATGAATCTTGTACGAATATTGCTGCAATACTGCTTAATCGAGGAAAAATTGGTGAAACTTAATTATATATTCGTCTAGTATTAATTAATCTTGTACGAATATTCCTGCAATATTACAATAATAGGTAGCTTACTTGGTCAGTTTAGAAAAGGAATGGAAAAACGGTCATCAAGGTGTGCAGGAATATTCCCTAAGGGTTTCTTTCGTGTTCATTAACGTTGAGGGAATATTAGCGAAAATTGCGAAAATGGCAAATGAATATTGAGGGAATATTCCTCAAATATTCAGTGCTACAGGGGTTCTGATCTGAGCCCCCTCCATCGCCGCTCTTCTTACCTAGGAGTGGGGAAGGCCTCTGAGGCAACCTGGCACCCTACGGCCTCTACACTATTCTGCCTCCCACTACCAACCTGAAGCTCCACCTACGACCCAGAATATAAATTGGGCCTCACCGCCGGCCTCGGGCAGTCGCTACCAAGCACATGATAAGCTTCGTAGTTTGTTTAATTGCACTAGTGCACGCGCCCTGATCATGTCACTGTGTCAGTTGCAATTACGCCGTTTGAATAGTATAGAGTCACGCTTTTAAGTCAATTTGTTTGTTAAAAGCAACAAGTTCTCGATTGATTCAATAAACATCAAGTTAAAGTTAATTCTCTCGAGTTCGAGTTTTATTTCAAATTTCCCGCGACTCCTTGCGCTTCAGCGCTTAATTGAACAAACGAATTCCACGTTTCGATTGGTCAACTTGGCGACCATTGCAGAAGCACCTTTCTGCTAAAAGACCCCGACTCGGGTCGTAACAATAGTATTGTTCAAAAAATTTTCCCCGCATAGCGGCGCTGCGCTCTCTTAGTTTCAAGATGGCTGCCGTTTTCTAACATGGCTGCCGTTTTCAAATGTGCGGTTCTTTTTAAATAAATAAAAATATGATATCGTTAACTATTCTTTTTAAATAACTTTAAATAATATTAAATAATTCTATATTACATTACCAAAGCATTATATACGTGGTCATTTTATAAATGTTTAAATATTCATAAGAAAAATAACAAAATCAATTATATGCACCGATTATTTATTAAACATAGCATAAAATAAATTATACAAAAATACAAAGGATAAATAGTTATAATTATTTGAACAAATTTTTATATTAAATTTAATTCGAATTCGCATATTTTTAAAATTAAGCTCAATCCATGTCCTGCTGTTACCGTTGTGTGACGGTACATATGACAAGTCAACATCATAACTTAACGATTGCAGCGCCCTCGCAACAGACTAATCTTCGTTACTTTTTCGCTGTGCTTCCGTATTCTGTTGACTCTCCTTACTATAATATAGTCTTCCTGGTTGCTTGCTACGGGACTGAGCACAGACACCGAGAGACGCCTGTCTGTGTGTGCGCAACAAGCGTGCGCGCAAGCGGCGCTCCCGCTCTCTCTCCCCTCGCCATGCATGCGTCTCACGCGCGCGAGAAATCTAACCTGATATTCCGCACTTTCAATTAACTTATCTCACGAACGAGACCGCTGGGCTTTCTCAGATTTGATTGTCTTGTTCTAATAGATGTCATTAATAACATTTCGGTTTTTAGAAAAATTGCTAACAAAACTTTTCGAGTTACAAACGAAAACGTTCATTTCGCGCGGGCCGTCCCATAAGGCGCTGTGTTAAATACGCGACTTTGATATTTAATATCTCGAGAACTAAACCGCTGGGAGTTTTTAGCTAGAAATATCTTATAGAAAATAGTATTATCAACACCTGGTCAAAATTGAGAGAAATTTCTAAGAAAAGGCGTTTTGGGTGAAACCCCCTTAATTTCGGCTGGCAGCATGCCTGGATGAATTTCTGCTTGGGCTGTCTAGTGCTACAATCTACAATGTTAAGTACGCGGTAATAGTACATTTCGACACTGGTGCGGAAGGTGATGATTTACTTCATGTGACGTTTTTCGTACGAGCGAAGCGAGCGCCACTGGCGCTCGAAGAACTGCTCTAAGGAACAATGTACATAAGAGCCGTGTCGTGCTGTGTCGTGCTGTGCCTTGCCTGCCCTTGCCGTGTCGTGTCTTGCTCTTGCCGTGCCTTGCCGTTTCGTTCCTACAGGGCTCTTATTCTATAAGCGTGTCACTTGTGAGATAGACGATATTCTCTTTAAAGGAGCTCTCTGATTGGTTTACACCGCTTGTCCACGCGTGTCACTCGGTGAGATAGTTATGAAATAAACCCCCAGAGATATAGAAGACATGTATATAAACCGGCAGAAATAGGAACGAAACGGCAAGGCACGGCAAGAGCAAGGCACGGCAAGGCACAGCACGACACGGCTCTTAGGGAGAATCCACAAATGCACTGCGCTCCCCTGCACTGCGCTGCCCTGCGCTGCGCTGCGCCGCGCTGTGTTGTTCTTCCATCCCAGAAACAGGGAAGCTCATCTATGTTCATGGATATAGTTCCATTTTTATATGTTGACTTCGAATTTGATTTTCAGTTTATCTTTATATTTCGTAATGGCATTTCAAGACAATTTCTATTTAAATAGAAGTGTTTAATTTGTGTTTTTTGCTATATTTAAATATGGAACTTGATAAAACAAGGAAATATTTAGCAATTTTTCAAGTATTAATTAAGTTGATTATAAATCATAGACATTAAAAAAAAAAATTACAAGGTGGTGGACGAAACCTCATTTGTATCCACAAATGCGGAGTAGTTTAGGAGCCTATGATATAATTTACAGTTGACGAAATGTCACAATTGAATGATATAACACCTATTTTACCCTATTAAAAAAAATCACGTGAGTAGTCACGTGAAGAGAACGCGCGTGAGTTCTCACGTGAGGTTTTCGACGATATTCTCACGTGAATAATCACGTGAGTAATCACGTGAGTACTCACGTGATAAGTGAAAAAAATGGTTTAAAAAAAATTAATAATCAATGTTTTTTTTACTGAACTATTACATAAATATTTGATCTTTAATTTTTGCGTATAATTTCGAATCCTTAAATAGTATAGGGAGATATCAAAAATGAGGCAAGCCTCGATATTACAACTCTTTTAAAAAAGTCGCGTTATTGATTAAGTCTTACCGCTTTATGTACCCTCGCCGGCGTTCATTTGCCTATGGAAATAGAGAAAGGGGTTGCCGCCTGGCGGACACCGGTGGAACTGATTACTGATGGGGCCCGTCTGAGCTCCACGCCTAGTAACTCTTTTAACCGCCAGGCGGCATCACGTGAATACTCACGTGATTTTTTTTAATATGGTAATATAAAATAATAAATACTTGGCTTCAGAGCTCTTCTTCATTTTATTTTTTAATTACTTTTCGAATGAAGATTTACAAAATTTTGGAGTTTCATCATCATCATGCTCCAAATTTTAATATCCAAACAAAAATGGAGCTATGTCCATGAATTATGTTCTATAAAGGTTGATTTCATGCGCCTAGAATAACATCATGAACATAGAAGGGCTTCTCTGTTTCTGGGGCGGAAAGGACCGCACAGCGCGGTGCAGCGCAGGGCCCTTTCTACATATGTGTGTTCTGTCTGTTCTAGACAACTTCTCTCTATGTCTGTCTCTGTCTCACATAAACGGAACAGATCTATCTGTCTTTGTCGGGAACACACAGAACACACAGAGCACACATATGCAGGGCAGCGCAGCGCAGGGGGCACAGTGCATTTGTGAATTCTCCCTTATGTACATTGTCCCTAAGGGAGTCGCCGCAAATGAACCGTGGACTGTGGAGTGGCGT
This sequence comes from Torymus aiolomorphi, assembly GCA_036365515.1. Taxonomy (NCBI): domain Eukaryota; kingdom Metazoa; phylum Arthropoda; class Insecta; order Hymenoptera; family Torymidae; genus Torymus; species Torymus aiolomorphi. The sequence goes on along the minus strand of CM070875.1, from coordinate 188,741,734 downwards.
TTCGTCACTTTCGTGCAGTTTCGGTATGGATTGAGATAATCACAGCGTCAAAACTGCACGACACGCCACTCCACGGTTCATTTGTGGGGACTTCCTAATGCGATCGGACGTATTCGCGAGCGCTTCTTGCCCTAATCACATAACCGCGTACGATCGCGTACGTCTACGTACAACCGCGTCCGACGTTAAGGAAGAATCTAGTGATTTTCGCTGTTGCCAACAGCGGCAATGTCAGTGCAATAACTAGTACTTTCGAGGAACAGACCTACTCACACGAAGTGCAGTAGATCGGAGTAACGCTTGCTTGTTTATGTCTGTTGTCGTTGGTGTAGTAGCCGACTTTCGTATACGTAGGTCTGTTCCTCGAAAGTACTAGTTATTGCACTGACATTGCCGCTGTTGGCAACAGCGAAAATCACTAGATTCTTCCTTAACGTTGTACGCAGCGTACGCGATCGTACGCGGTTATGTGATTATGCCCTGTCTACAACCACCGATTTTTTTTTGGCGCATGCGTAAAAATCACCAGAGGGGGTTAGGGATGTATGAAGAGCCAACTGTAAAAAATTAACCCTAAATATTGTTTTCGCTGAACACACCTAAAAAGATCAAAACATGACTACATGAGTTTCTGCTTTCTAACATTAACAAAGATCTAGAGTCAAGTGTTGGAAGAAGATTAGTGATTTAGAGATTTTATTATAAGAAGATTTTTCAATTAATGTAAAATGGATGATCATAATCTGGTTGTTGAAGTACTGGAAATAAGCATTAATTACCTTCGATTAATACAATTACTAAGAAATCGAAAAAAAAATTCAGAAGATGGTGGTGCAAACCATTAATTAGAAATAATTACTTAACAGGATATGGTGCTTATGAGAGAGTTTTTACGTATTTTAAGATGAATGACGAAGAAGAGTTCATGAATTTTACTAGAATGAATGTACAAGCATTTATGTATTTATGTAATTTAGTTAAAGATAGAATAACAAAATATAGTCGGAGAGTACCAATACCTCTCCAGAGTTAAGACTGTGTATAACGCTAAAGTAAGTAAATATATAATAAATGCAAGTTTAGATCAGGGTTGCAAACTTGAACGAATTATTTACAACGTTCCGTTCCCTGAACGGAGCAAAATTTTTAGAACGTATAATGATTATAGAGTAAAATATTAATATTAATATTATCGATTACTCCTCTCTAAACTGAACAATGCGCCAGAAAAGCTACGATACTCCGCTCAAATTCACATTCCTTCTACATTTAAAGCAGACCGTTCTGATGTGACTTAAATTTTTCCGACCATGTAACGATAAAAATCATTACATTATTATAAATTGGGTTGTTGGTTACTTCCAAACGACCAAGTGATTTAAGAAATAAATAAAAACCTACATTGATAACCAAATTGTCTTTCATATTTAGCATACGATCATTCTTAACCAAAAATTATATGGCATGAGCCGGACACGCTCATTTTTGAGTAACACTTTGCTTAACGATGTACAGGTGGTGCGCACCATAGCTTTTTGCGTTTATATATCCAAACACATCGAAGGCGTCGTCTAGGGGTTTAAGGTAGCCGATGACGATGTCCAGGTGGTGCGTACCATAGCTTTCCACGTCTATATATCAAAACACATCGAAGGCATCGTCTAGGTGTTTAAGGTGGCCGATGACGATGTCCAGGTGGTGGGCACCTTAGCTTTTCGGCTCTATACCTCAAAACTGCTCGAGTACGGCGGCTAGGTGTTTAAAGTGGCCGATGACGATGTCCATGTGGTGCGTACCAGAGCTTTTCACGTCTATGTATCAAAACACATCGAAGGGGTCGTCTACGGTTTTAAGGTGGCCGATCACGATGTTCAGGTGGTGCGCTCCATAGCTTTTCACGTCTATGTATCAAAACATATCGAAGGGGTTTAAGGTGGCCGATCACGATGTTCAGGTGGTGCGCTCCATAGCTTTTCACGTCTATATATCAAAACACATCGAAGGCGTCGTCTAGGTTTTTAAGGTGGCCGATGACGATGTCCAGGTAGTGCGCACCATAGCTTTTTGCGTCTTTATGTCAAAACATATTGAAGGCGTCGTCTAGGTGTTTAAGGTGGCCGAAGACGATGTCCAGGTGGTGCGCACCAGAGCTTTTCGGCTCTATATGTCAAAACTGCTCAAGTGCGGCGGCTAGGTGTTTAAACTGGCCGATGACGATGTTGAGGTGGTGCGCTGCATAGCTTTTCACGTCTATATATCAAAACACATTAAAGGCGTCGTCTAGGTGTTTAAGGTGGCCGATGACGATGTCCAGGTAGTGCGCACCATAGCTTTTTGCGTCATTATGTCGAAACATTGAAGGCGTCGTCTAGGTGTTTAAGGTGGCCGATGACGATGTCCAGGTCGTGCGCACCATAGCTTTTCGCGTCTTTATGTCAAAAAATATCGAAGGCGTCGTTTAGGTGTTTAAGGTGGCCGAAGCCGATGTCCAGGTGGTGGGCACCATAGCTTTTCGGCTCTATACCTCAAAACTGCTCGAGTACGGCGGCTAGGTGTTTAAAGTGCTCGCTTCGCTCGTGCAAAATGTCACACGAACAAAATAGTCGACTTCCCCACCTGTGTCGAAATGTACTATTTAATTGAATATTAATATGTTGCTAATATACGATTATTTTCAAGCATAAAAGACTTAATATCACTGTTATTTGAGTAATTATAAGCCAAAGTAGTTTTAGCATACTTTTCTTATAAGAAAAATGTATTTTTAAGCTCATATTTAAAAGGAAAAAGAAAAACAAAGATCAAATTTAGTCTTAATATTCACAGTCTTTTAATAAAGTTCTGTAATGATGTACTTCAAAATAGTTCCTTTAAAGTTAAAATAACAAAGAACTTTGAATATTAAATTAAGTTTATTTACATTAATTCAATATTTGGTTTTTGTGGAATCGAAGAATACTGTAAATTGAAAATTACTTAGCAGCGCACCGCAATTTTAAATTAAAACTAATATAATATTAAATAGAAATGACTAGTGAATAAGATGATAAATTTTTTTGCGTTATACTTATACCGTATAAAACTTTATTTTGAGATCTCTACTCATTATTTTCCTTTCTATTTTTTCTTGTTTTTTCACAAGATTAACAAGAAAAATATTTGATATAAAAAATATTATCAAATTTTGTCTGATTCCATATTAATTAGTTTTATATAATTGTTTGTAGCAAATATTGAAATCTTTATATTTACCATTATTACTTACCTAACTATTTTTAAGTTTTTAGAAATAGTACATTATGATATTAAATCAATCCGTGAAAAAATAATTTTGACAAGGGCCAAGGTCGTTCTATCAAGTTGCGGGCAATACCCATCGAGGCATTGTCATTGCCTCGAATATATAACCAATGCATTTCATGTATTATTACATCTAGACGCGCAAAGCCAAGGTGTTGCGAAGTATTTTTCGCAAAAAGCTACGTAGCATACGATCTGGTCTTTGTCTTTGGCAGCAGTGGACATCCAGACGACGTATTTGATATGTTCCGAAGTGTAGACCCGAAAAACCACACAGCGCATCCCCTATAGACAACACATTCGCTGTGTTGGGCAGGTAGGCGCAAAAAGCTGCGAAGCTTACCACCTGGATATCATCTTCGGCCACCTCCAAAACCTAAAAACGTATTTGATGCATTTGACTTTTGGCGTAGATACACGAAAAGCTACGGAGTGCAGTACCTCGACATTGTCATCGGTCACCTCGAGCACCTAGATTCCACACTGAACGTGTCTTAACGTATACATGGAAAACAAAAATACAAAGTGGACGTCGTCTTCGGCCACCTTAAACATCTAAACGAAGCCTCAGAATTATTTCAAAGTGCGCCACACACAATGAGTTTTGACGTATAGACGCTAAAAGCTATGGTGCGCACCACCTGGACATCGTCTTCGGCCACCTTAAACACCTAAACGACGCCTTCAACATATTTTGACATAAAGACGCGAAAAGCTATGGTGCGCACCACCTGGACATTATCATCGGCCACTTTAAAAGCCTAGCCGCCACACTTCGAACACCTTGATGACGCAGTAACCATGTAGAAAACGTTTTGACTTGGTTTAATTAATTCATGTTCCGTTCTGTCAGGAGCATTTCTTGAACACTAAATAACAGTTTTGTTGAACGAAATACAATACCCTTTTATTTAAAAACGGTTTGATTTAGACTAAACAATTTTTAATAAAAGAATGGTTTAGAATGCATTATTTTTGTTAAGTTATTTAACGGTGTAGTATAGAGTAGAACATTTTGATTATAATTTAAAGTTTCTTTGGTTTAGAACATATTACTTTTCAATCCTTTAGTTCAGAAGTGAACATTTTTTTTACAATTCGAAGTCGGTTTTGTTCAAAAAGGAACGTTTTTATTAAAATTATAAACGGTTGAATTGCAAGAAAACCAAAGTATGAGCGTTTAAAAGAGCGAAATTCCGTTCAAGTTTGCAACCCTGGTTTAGATTGAATGTTAATTTACATATATTTTTACAGCTATTTAGCACATGGCGATTGTGTACAAAAAAATGCATTGTTTTATGCAATTGATGTTTCAACTATTCACCAAATCATTCCAGACTAGGTTTCAGTTTAGAAAGCAGAAACTCGTATTCTTTGATTTTTAGGTGTGTTCAACGCAAACTCAATATTTAGGGTTAATTTTTTTACGATTGGCTCTTCTTACATCACTAACCCTCTCTGGTGATTTTTGCGCATGCGCAAAAAAAAAATCGGTGGTTGTAGACAGGGCATTAGGGCATCTGCCGTTGGTCCGCGGGATTAGCGAGCGGACTCAAAGTTCGAATTCCAAATCTCAATTTCAAATTTCAAACTTCAATTTTCATCTTAATCAAATTCATTTAGCTAATCTCATATTTCAACTTCATTCTCAAACGTCCAATATTAACCTCTAATAGTTCATCTAAATTCAATCATCATTGAGCGCTTCATTCTGTGAGTGACCTTCACATTCTTACATGCTTGGATTTCAAACAAATCGTATTTCACAACTGGGTGAGATCTTTTTTTCTTGGCTTGGGGCTAATGCCCGTGGCGCCATCACCTGGTGGGTATGGGTGAGATCAACTCTTTATTTTATCCATTTTACCTCTTCTCTCTCTCACTCAGGACCTGGCGACATAAACGCGTACAACCGCGTTCGACTGCGTTCAACCGCGGTCAGGCGCACCCGCTCGCTTCTCTCATTGGTCGTCGTAGGCAATTTGAAATAATTTATAACACTTTCGGATTGAAACGGATTTCACTGGATTGAAAAACGGATTGAAACGGATTGAAACGGATTAGTAGTTCATTTTTTTTTAGTTTCAATCTGTTTATTTTTTTTTTTTTGTTAACGAAGGAAATTAATAAAAATGCTACAACATTTTTTTTGTTTTCTTACATTTTCATACGATTTTTAACATTTTATCACGATTTTTTATATAAATAAATTATTTATATTAATAGAACTTAATATTTTAAAAAATTTTTAAAATGTAACAATTTGTATTAAAATGTCAAATTATAAGAAAATGTGAATTTCCGTAAGAAAATGGAAACTGTTACAGTTTCAGGGCCCGTCTAGCACCTTGTTACACGCCTGAGTACGGCCAGCCTAACTGTTCCCAGTACAGGGCCTACATAGTTACACCGGTAAGCCTGGATGAATTTCTACTCGGGCGATTTGTTATATTTTCTTATGATTTCTTACTTTTTTGTTACATTTTTCACATTTTCTTAACATTTTCAGTTTTTGCTAGGGAATATATACAGATGAGAGGTAAAATTGTAATAAAGACACAATGAACTCGATTAACACTAATAGAATTCCACAGAATACTACACCTTAGGTAGGTGTAGAGAACCACCAATATGAATTAAAAGAACTTGAGAAGAATTTTTAAGACGTGTATTTAAGATTGGAGACTTGAGAGAGTGATTCAGCTCGCGGGTTCCGAGGTAAGACCGCAAGAGGTATCGCGCGATTGTTCACGTCTTCACAATCGCTCGCTTCAACCGCCGCGATCGGAATCCCTGGGGAGCCTTTCTTATACAATAGATTCAGTTCAGCTGTTCAGTTCCGTGGAATACATTGTGAATATATCCATATACATAAGTATATATAGGTATATTCCACAATGAATTCGACAGAACTGAACAGTTGAACTGAACCTATTGTAGAAAGGCTCCGAACCGGAGTCCGCGGACTCTCTCAAGTCTCCAATCTTGAATACACATGTCTTAAAAATTCTTCCTGCTGGCTGCTCTGCCTGCTCTGCCTGCTCTGCCTTACCCTAAGCATGTTTCTGGCGGTGATTGGTTATAATTCCCTTGAAGAAAATATTAACAAATTAGCGCTATGGAGAAGCAGAGCAGAGCAAGCAGAGCAGTTTATTGTAGAATCTCCGTCTCTCATTGGTTGGGCATCCGTACTGAATTTCACACGTGCATCGCGACCAAATGCTCTCTTATGTGGAATGTAGGCCTTATATGTAAATCAAACATAACAATAATTTTATTTAAAAACTATAGAGTTGGTAAGGTGGACATTTCCTTATAAGTTATTTTGGATCGTGTTTATTATTTTATTATAAATTATGTAAATTACCCAGGCGGAAATAAAACTTTACAAATAATTATTAATAACAATATATAACTTTTTATAATTTAAAAAAGAAGTTTATAACTGTTCATAACTGTTTATAAAGATAGGATTTGAAACTATAGTAACAGTTTATAAAAGTTATCAACAATTTTTTTCTGTTACGAACAGCTAAAAAAAGTTTATAACAGTTATAAACTTGTATTTACTTTTTTGGGCTGCAGTGGATAACCATAAAATCAATCTGTAAAAAGTTATTATCAATTATAAACTTTTTTTATTTGATAATAATAGTTATTAATAATTTTAAATAGTTTTGAATGAATTTAAACTTTAAAATCATTCTAAAATTCTTATTATATGAAATCATTATTAATTATAAGTTTAAAATAATTATTTTCAATTATTAAAAATTGATAATAGTTATTAATAGTTATTTACTTTTTTTTACTGATCAAATATTCACATTTTTCGGCAATCCAAAAAACTTAAAAAAGTAAATAACTATTTATAACTATTTATAATAGTTTTAGACTTTTATAAAAGTCTCAAATCCTGATTTTATAATCTGCTAATATTAGTTATAAACTTTTTTTAACTTTTATTATAGAAGATCATTTCCGCCTGGGTATAAATAAAAAGATTTATTAGTTCAATCATAGAAACTTCCCTAGCGGAAATATTTTTGTTCAAAAATGTTAAAAACTGTTAGAAAGAGTTATAAACTGTTTAAAAATGTTACAAAATGTAGGATTTTGGACGTTATTAATCATTTATAACTTTGTAACATTTTTCAACAGTTTTTAACAGTTTGTAAGAGTTACTAAATTATTTAATAACTTTTAAATATTTATTAATTATTATTATTAACATAGTAATAATTATAAATTATTAGTATAATTAAACACTTCTTAGGCTTCTTCTGCATTGTTTAACTGTTACTTGCCTTCGGAGTGCTCCCGCGCTCCTTGATTCTCATGATTATAATAATGAGGCTATTAAATAATTATTAATTAATAATAATAATAATAATAATAATTTATTAATTATTAATTTTTCCTGAAATATATCAAATTTAAAATTATTTGAACTGTTCGAAAGTGTTTAAAACTATTAAAAACTGTTTGAAACTGTTACAAAGTATTATAATTAGAAAAAATGTGTCCAAAATCGTACAATTTGTAACACTTATAAACAGTTTTAAACAGTTCTAAATAGTTATAAATAATTTTTAACAGTTATTAACTGTTATTAACATTTAAAATTTACGACAGGGTTGTATCAGTTTTTGTGAACAGTATTTTCAATAATTAAAGCTATTTTTTTCATTTTCATAATTAAATTCCATGTATAATTATTGCTATGCAAATTTATCATCGTCATTTAAACATTTTGTTTAGTATAAGATCAATAGGTAATTATATAGTATTTATACTAAAATGTAAACTCTTAATTATTTAGTGATTCAAAAAATATTTTATTTATAGAATCCCAATAAGCAAAAGTCTGCGGTAAAAGAATTAATTCTTTAAGTAGTACCGAATGTCCGCTTGAGGATGATTTTCTAAGTATTTACAAAGTATTCTTATAGATTACTTTGTATAAAATATTTTCAAAAATATTTTTAATAAAACAAAATAATATCAATGGAAAGTAATCACAAAGTAATCATAAAGTAATCACTAAGTATTCTAATAGTACATTTCGACACTGGTGTGGAAGGTGATGATTTACTTCGTGTGACGTTTTTCGCACGAGCGAAGCGAGTGCGAAGTCACACGAAGTAAATAATCAACTTCCGCACTCGTTTCGAACGGTATTTTATACCATGAGAGCCGAAAAATCATACCAAAGTTGTGATTTTGAGGTTAGAGTGGTATAAAAGATTATTAGTATTAATACATCATAACATATGCAAGACGATTCGAATTATAACACGTAAGTGTTCGTCGATGGCGCAAACGGTTAAGACTCCGCCTGTCAACCCGAAGACCCAGGTTCAAATCCCCATAGGGGAGGGCGGGGCACGTGTGACACCCTAACTTTGATTAAAAATAACAACTAAACCGTGTATTATTTCAAAATGTACAAAAACGGAATAATTAGATCAGAAAAAAATAAAATAAAATAAACTATTAACTTTTTCTTCATTTTCTTTTAATTATTGATAAAATACAGAAAAGAAATTCTGAAAAAAATGCTCTACGTGCCCCACCGGCGGGTGGATTGTGGCACCCGACGGGGCACGCATGGCACGATCAAATTTAATATTTTACTATAGGTATTTTCAATTCTTTTTTCCAGTAATTAATACTTTAATAATTATGCCATAATAAAATTTTCAAAAATCAAATAATCAGTCTATTGAAAATTTAAAATTTTATTTTTATTAAGGAACATAACAATTTTTATCTTAAAATAGATTATTACATTTTAATAAATGATTATATATTATAAATTCCTTCTTATAAAATATGATCACAACGTAATACTTTTGTTTGATTAACAAATTATTATTATTATTACAATAAGTTTAAATTTAAAGATTTCGCATCATTTTCATCTATGTAGCATATTTGAACTACCTGACCATTGAAAAAGGCAGTTTGAGTATCTACAATTGATTCTTCAGGTATTACTTCTCTAAAGTAATTTTCATTATTTACGGAAGCTGAATTATTATTAATAATGGATAAATCAAGCTGATTTGTGTTTAAGTCTGTTTTTTTTTTATACTTTCTTACCATTGTTTTTTCTACTCTAAATATAACTTAATACGCAGTCGAAATAATCGTTATTTACTTATTAATGTAATAATTGAAACTAAAAACTAGTTAAAACTAAATTATTGCACTGCGTAGTTGTTAACCCATCTTGCTTCGTTTTTGGTTTGTAGGTTACATCACTTCGCTCGGCGGCCGCCGCGGCGCACTGATACGCCCGAGTGTGCCACGCGTGCCCCGCCAGGGTGTCACGTCATGCCCCATTTTAATACCATTTTCATTTTTTCATTTTTTAATTATATTATTTATAAAGATTTTCTGAAAATAACAAAAACAGGGCTTGAAAGATAAAAGTTGAAACTATCAAATAGGTTTGGTCTCATTTAGAAAAAAAATCATTTTCTCGTTGCTCCAAGTGACTTAAAAATGAAGTCAACCTTGTTTCTAAGCACCGATTTTCAATCTTATTAAATTAAATGTTAAACGTTATCTATAATCTCAAAAGTATAGAGGAAAATTCTAAAAGCATATCTAATTAGGTTTACGTAAAAATTACATTTTTGGCATTCATTAATATTAAAAATATGAGGGTGCCAATCTTACCTACCTGACACGTTATGCCCCGCCCTCCCCTACCGGCAGGATTTTTTTCATGGTTAAAATTGAATTTTATTAATTTATTGTTAATCTTATCTACTTATTTCTATAGAAAAATCGATAAATTATAAATTTATAATATTAATAAAAATTTTGTGTATTAAAAAATGTTCTATATCAACGTGTAAGGGATTCTTTGTGAAGTCTTTGTGAATGCTTTTTGGAGTTTCTATGAATTCTTTAAGAACTCTTTTAACTATTAAAACATTTTTGGGGTTATTAATTTGGCAAAAAATATTTCCGTAAAGAATTCTTTGTTAATACTTAAAGAATCAGCACCGATGGGACATTCGAGATCGGATAAAGTGGTCTAACAAGAATTCTTTATGATTACTTTCATGGAAAAAGCGTTCATAAAGTAGTGTTAGAGTTCATTAAAAATTCTTTTTGCTTATTGGGATGCTTGTAATCTATTAGATTTATCAAATAGCCATTCAATAATGTAGCGACCTTATATTACGATTACATAAATCTCTTGTTCAGGTATATACATATGTACAATCCGTAATAATAATATATTTAATACTTAGAACTATTTCTAATCTAACCATCATAATACTTATACAGCTGCATATATCTTTAAAGATATAACCGAATGATTTTTATTGATTGTGGTTATTTTAGAAATCATAAAAATTAAATTACTTTGATTTCCATAAATTTCAATTTTTCATTATATAGTTATTAAACGAAAACAAATGATAAAGCATATTTTTCCTAAAAATAATTCGAAGTCTCCGCGAACAACCGATCTCCATGGATACGCAACGCGTATGCGGCTAGGCTATAGGTATAAGTTCGTCGGTCCGCACTCCTCATCCTCACCAACGCATTCTTCTTGAGAACTCCCAGCGCCCCTCCCCCCGGGGCTTGATTTTCTAAGCGTATCGCTCACGAGACAACCGTTTTTCCTTTTAAAGAAGCTCTCCGATTGGTCTGAACCTCTTGTCTCACGTGTATCGCTCACCGAGATAGATAGGTAGAGAATCAAGCCCCCGTCAGCGTGTGACCCGAAGACGTCGTGAACGTGATATCGCTCGTCGGTGGCGACTATACTCGCCGTCCGACTGCGAAACGAGCACAAAACAAAACGGAGCATCGCCCTCAACTTCGATATCCCAGCAAAAATCAACTACGATTTTGAGAGAAAATTTGCGACAGATGTATGGAAAAAACTACGATACCAATATAAGCCTTGCCATTTATCAATTAAATCTTTAACTCTTGTGATTATTAAGATTATCGTAATAATATTGAAAACATATCATCGTACAGTCTTTCAATGTATTTACATTTTCAATGCCCTATGCAGTAGTGTACTTATCGACTACGACCAAGTATAGAGTGTTATATAGGTATACTGTCTTTGTGAATAAAGTTGCTTCCTATTATTTAATAATTAATTGCACTTGCCCTTGTCATTAAAAAAAACATCAATAAGTTAATAAGCAGATACAATTAACAAAGAAAGATCCCTGTGTAATATATACGACAGGTTCATTCGTCTCTGCGCGTCTCTCTTGCAGTCACTCGGCCTCTCCATTATGTCCCCCGCCCCTGTGTAAAGAGCTGGCCGGACGGGTGGTTCACTTATACATGGCACACAGTATATATATAGATACCTACACACGCGTATGCGCGTGCGGGGCGCGAGCGTAGTCGTCGTCGTGGTCGTCGTCGCCGTCGTCGTGTCGTGTCTCTCTTTCTGTGGGTGCAAATGACCTAGACTCCCCTGTGGAAAACACACTTCTCGCGCAGCAGCTAGGCTAGCTATAGAGCGAACGCAGAGAGACGCGCTCGCACACAGCACACAGTACAGAGTACTACACACGGTGTACAGTGTGTGTATGTATACAGATATACAGACGTATACATAGTATAAGAGGCGAGTGGCGAGACACGGCGAGAGTCTCTCGTGGAAGGTATTACTTATTGGAGTGTGTGACTTGCTGCAGCACGCGCCGCGGTCGAGTGTAAGAGAGACAGAGCAAAGGAACACGAGCCACCGGGAATCGTCAGCGTGGAAGCCGACGCCTAGGTGAAAAGGACGAAGACGACAAGGACAATAGCTGTCTGTCGTCGACACATTCGCGTCTGGATTTTCGACGAACGACCGCACACGGAACATCACGGGAGAGAGTCGACGACGAAGAGCGAGCGAGAGAGAGAGGGCGACAGTCGGATTGTAGGAGGCATGTGTGCGAAACGCGAGCGCTAGCAGCACGCAGCAGCTAAATCGTAGCCCTCATCGAGGCCTGCTGTCCGGCAGTTGCGGGGTATTCGGAGCGCCGAGGTAGCGCCTGCGTGTCTGTGCCCCAAAATCGAAGAATTCCAAGCGCACGCACGGCTAATAACGCGCACTCAAGCAAAAAGCGCAGTACGCGCTGCTGCTGCCTGCTATACCTACCTACTCGCTCCTTCTCTCTCCTTCGGTTTCTCCGTGCATGCTCTGTCGTTGCTGGCGAGCTGCTGCCTGCCCGTGAGCATATATACGAGAAAACGGTAACGTCATCGGGAGAGAGAGAGAGAGTGCGTAAAAGCTGCGCCTACGACGAAAAGAGAGAACGCCATCGCCGCGAAGGCGAGAAGCCACAGAGAAGAAGGCGTGTGCCTGCGCTGTGAGGGAGAAAGAGGATGGCACCTGGGCCCTCCACACTCTGCAACAGTCGGCGCGCATCCGAGGCAACATCGGCGACGTGAGCCCAGCAGCACGGAGCACCAGCTCGCTCACTCATGACGTCCGCCCGACGGTCTGTACACCTACCACCATTATCCTTATTATCCATCTTATCACATTAGTCATTCATCATTGCTCTCGAAGCGAGAGAGAGAGCCACGAGGGTTCAGCTCGCGGGGGTCTGGATTTTTTAAAGGGGTGCATGCGTGCGCAAGGGCGAGAGAAAGATAGAGAATATGTGTACGTGTGTGTGTGTGTGTGTGTGTGTGTGTGTGAGCGAGCGAGACGAGGCTATACCGCTATAGCCGCACAGCTCTGCCCCTTCTACGCTATGGCCCTGCTCGGCTTCTTCGCTCGCACGATCGGCGTTGGCCGCCGTCGCGCAGCTCTACCTATACGCGCGTATATAAACAAAGCATCGTTGCACGCGGGGCGCTGGCTAGATTTTCGACTCGCCGTCAGTATAGTTATAGCGTCGGACACTACCTAAACCGCGGTGGCGTTCCATCTCCAACGCCGCGTCGCGCTCCTTAGGCCATTGTTGTGCGCGCTGTCCATCTTCTTTCAGACCACCTCAGTACGACGGGGCCAGTTAAAGCGCCAACGCGGAGGCTGTACCTTGAGCCGCGTCTACAATTGCGCACCCGCATTCATGGAGCCTACTGGACGAAGCAAGAAGAAAAAGCAGCAGCGGCAGAAGAAGAATAGGTTGATAAACAATTTTATTGTAAATGAATCGGAAAGCCATTTAGCGCGAATTGGACGGCGGTAAGACTATAAGGTGATGCGCACGTGCATAGGTGTACAAGCGCTCGGCGGTCGCGCTATTGCAAACGCAGCCGTGTCGCGCGATTCTAGTAATACACCGATAGGATCCCGTACTTGGGTGTATAGGTATGTGCATAAGGTTCCGAATAAGGTATAGAACAGATCAGAGTGAAGGAGACAGAGGTAGATAACCGCGAACACGCGCAAGCGCAACTGTGGAATAGAGTAGACGTGGAAATATAACGATTATAACGGAGCAGCAAGCGATGAATGAAATTCAAATGACATGCATACGACAGCAACACTGCCGTCGGCCAAGTCGAAAAGATAAACGCGTTTTGCAATAGTGCTGTTGATACTCGTTTATAAGGTGTTTCTTTCAGCTGTTCCACACGTAAATATACGTGGAACAAGACTACGACACACGCAAGCAGTGAAGAGAGGGAGGGATGGTGGGAGGGGGAGAGAGAGAGATTCACATAATGGTAGCTTTACAATGACCGTTTTTCCATTTCACCGGAGCGCATAGCTTTTTCCCGTGTTCTCTGAATATCTCGCTAATATTTCTGTCGATTGTTTGAGAATCACAATCAGGTACAGATTGTGGGTATTCACTGTCATCGAATTGCTTTCCAATGAAATGAGCAGATAGACATTGTGTAAGGAACTTAAGAATTTGAATACACGTTTGTCTTTCTCTCTCGCTCCTCTCTTTCTCTGTTGCTCCGTTAGTCCGTTTTCTCTTGCCTTACACCATTGCGATACTCGCTTGTACATAAAGTATATAAGTATACCTATACTTTGTGCTCTTGCAGGCTAATTGTTACAGATTTTATCGCGAATTATAGATACATCGTCGCGAGCGCAAACATTGTTCCGTTTTCGAGCACCCGCGTTTGGCCAATTATTGCGCACACGCAACTGTGTTTTTCAACTATATATGGCCTGCCTTTCTTGACTCCTAAGTAACATTACCACGAAAGTGTCGACTGTTGTCTGTTGTATAATATTATTCATCGAATGCGCATTTCGGAGCGGTTTCTCGTCCTGTTGTCGCTATTGAGCCGAGCATCGATGCGCGCCCGCCCTTTAATATTTCTCTCGTTTTTTTTCCTAGCGTGGGCGCACGAGTCGCAACGGAGGTTAGAAAAATGTCTAGAGCGCGATCGATGATTTCGTTACGAGGAGGCACAGCGCGCGCGGATAGCGCACCGAATTCCTTTCCTCGCGGTTATAAAAACCGCCGATATCAGCGGTAAAGCTGACACATTTGACGTGCTCCATTTTTCTTCTCACCTCGATCGCGCGTGCGCGCGCTCGTAATCGCATTGTTGCGATAGCACCGCTCGCGAGTCATGTAACGGCTACCTATTCTTTTTCTTCCGACGTGTAAGTAACAATTTCTAAATAAAAGAACTTGATATCTTTTTTCCAGACAATGCTCCGAAAAAAAAGCTTGGGCGACCAAGGTCGCTTCAGGTGTTTATATCGCAACTGTTCTCCGAAAGAAGCTCTCTTCCAAACAGTTGTCGCACGGTTCATTGTTAACAACTTTTTAAAAGTCTGTGAAAACGTCTTTTCTTCGGAAAAATCTGGCTCTTCGAAAAGAGATACCTGTCGGGCCAATGGAAACTACCCCGTATATCTAAGAAGACGCTTCTTCTCGTGAAAAAATGCGAAAGCGGAGCTCTGTCTCTTTCTCTCGACGCTGGTAATATACTTATATACCTGAGAGCAAGGTATAGCGACGAAGGGAAAGAAGGGACGAGAGTGCGCTTCTCTCGCGTCACGCGTGTGCGGTGTGTGCTGTGCTGTGCTCGCTCGATCTGCCATGATAGAATCGCGCCGTTGCGCCAGCAGCAGCAGCTGCTATAGGTCTCTTCTCCGAGGAGCGGCGCAGCAGTCGGTCTCCCTGCGTCGCGGAGGTGGCGTCCCCGGTCCCGAGGATGTCGTTCTCGCGAGCTGTCGTCTGACCAGGAACCACCCATCCTTTCCACGCGGAACCGGTGAGAAGCGAGGAGACGCCGCGGCGGACCGCTGCCATTTCTGGGCGGAGAGAAGAGAGCAGCTCCTCTTTCTCTCCCACCATCTGTTTGCGTCCCTCTCGCACGCGTGAGCGAGCGCTCGCTTCGCCCGTACATGTTCTAATGGACGGCGATGTGCGAGTGCGCGATAAAACGAACTTTTTAAAGTAAGTTTTTTCGCACCAGGTCTGTCACGCAATTGGGATCGGGGTTGAGCGATTTTCTCGATGACGTACGCAGAGTTGCATTCTTCACGGTGCACGTCGTCTACAGAGGAAGAGCATTACTTACTCACGCGCGTTATGGATCTGCACTTTTAATATGTTGAATGGCGAGCAAACGACAGATTCCGTCTCTTTCTGTTCGCCTCGGCTGGCGCCCCCACGATGGCTCACACTCCGCTAATCGACGCGAAGAACTTGACCCTGGAATCAGTGCACAAGAGTGCCTGTATTTTTATATTTTCCGTTTGGCGTTAGATGTGTAGGCAGAACCCCTCAACTGATATGCAGTTGCTCACTATGCCAGTAGAGGCTTCTGCTATCTACTTATCTTTCATTTTTCGCACATTTCTGGAAGCCGCGAAGTAGTTTGTGTTTATTTTTATTCTTGTTAGTAGAAACTTTGCTGAAAAAAATGAGACAAAGCTATGTCCGATATTACATTTTGGTCGACAATTGCTTGCTCAGTCCTTTTCTTTTTTAGTTTATACATTTATTTTTTATTTGGGAACATTAAAATTGTTGTTTTCTTGCTATTACTGATACTTGAAAAATGTATCATAAACATTAAACTATTTTAATATTTTATAAATTTTTAATTCTGTAAAATGTGATACACTTAATAATTTTAGGCAATAAACAATATTTTTGAGCTTAATGTGTGTGTGTGTGTGTGTGTGTGTGTGTGTGTGTGTGTGTGTGTGTGTGTGTGTGTGTGTGTGTGTGTGTGTGTGTGTGTGTGTGTGTGTGTGTGTGTGTGTGTGTGTGTGTGTGTGTGTGTGTGTGTGTGTGTGTGTGTGTGTGTGTGTGTGTGTGTGTGTGTGTGTGTGTGTGTGTGTGTGTGTGTGTGTGTGTGTGTGTGTGTGTGTGTGTGTGTGTGTGTGTGTGTGTGTGTGTGTGTGTGTGTGTGTGTGTGTGTGTGTGTGTGTGTGTGTGTGTGTGTACAGGTTTACTAAATTAGTATCTCAATTTACAGTAAGGGTATAGATCGCAGAATGGTGGTAGACTGCTTATCCACTCAGGGTGCCGGGGGACGGAAGCAGGATAGGAGATTGGGTGGCTCCGTTGGCTCCAGAATACAGCCTAATGTAACAGCAGGGGGTGGCATGACACCAAAGGAACTTTGCGATAATGATGACTTGGCAACTTCTCTTGTGCTTGATCCTTTTTTGGGATTCACCACCCATAAAATGAATACCAGGTAAAATCAATACTTTGCAATTAAATATTGAAACATAACTATTTATAATTACCAATGTCCCATTTATCAATTTTTAGATATCGACCCCTTAAGGGTAACAAAGAAGAACTTAAAAAAGTTATCGAAGAATTTATTGAAACACAAAACTATGAAAAAGCATATAAAAAGTTGATTAGTGGGGATTGGGGAGCCCGTTTACCTCATACCAAGTCAAAACAACAACAAATTAATTTAGAAAAACATGTGAGTAGTACTTTTATAAATATAATAATTAAAATTAAATGTTCATATTGAAAAATATTACTAATGATCAATTGTTTAATTTTCAGATTTATCGATACTTAAGAGTATTTGATAAAGCTTCAGGTTTTGTTATTAAACCTTGTTATAGGTATTCTCTGGAAGAACAAAAGGGAGCAAAAATATGTTCAACCAGAAAATGGGTGAAGAATGACAAAATTCCTTGCCTTGTAGGTTGCATAGCAGAGTTAAGTAATAAGGTATAAAACATGATTACTTTTAACATAAAAATACTTCATTAAAATATTTTGTCAAACGTATATATAAATATGTTTTTAAATAATTATAGGAGGAAGCTGTCCTTTTACATCCAGGCAAAAATGATTTTTCAATAATGTTTAGTTGTAGAAAAAATTGTGCTCAACTTTGGTTGGGTCCAGCAGCATACATTAATCATGACTGTAGAGCAAATTGCAAGGTTTTTATTTTTTTCTCTTATTTTTTAAATTGTATATTTAAGTTGACAGGATTATTTATAAAATTACTTATTTAGTTTGTAGCAACTGGTCGGGATACTGCTTGTGTTAAAGTTTTGCGGGATATTGATGCTGGAGAAGAAATCACCTGCTTTTATGGTGAAGATTTTTTTGGTGATGCTAATTCTTATTGTGAATGTGAAACTTGTGAAAGACGTAGTCTGGGGGCATTTTCAGATCAAAACTGTGAGGAAGAATTAGAATCAGGTATAAAAATGTAGCTATATTTATTAATATTTAAATTTTTATAAATAAACTTTTTAAATTTTGAAGTTTGTAATAATTATATTTTTTTAAATTATTTTATCTATATATAGGCATTTAATTTTTAACCAAAATTGTTTATTTACTGTAGGATACCGACTGAGGGAAACAGACCACCGTATAAATCGTACAAAACACAAACAGCAACCTTTAGGCACCAATAAACAGCAAGAAAGCACGCTTACAGAAAGAAATGGAGAAATTAGTAATACTGTAGTAGCACCGCAATCTCTAAGCATGAAAGAGTTAAAGCGAAAAGGTCTTACAAAGTATGATGCAGAGTTGTTGATTGCTCAGGGTTGTCGGTTTTCTGATATAACTCAACAGCCAGCGTTATTAAATAATGAAGAAAATGCATCTCAGGATCCTCAAAATACGCAAGGCTCAGTTACAAGAACACTCAGAAATAAAAATCAAGCAAACAAGACTGAAAGTAATAATAATAGTAATAATAATAATAATCGCAGCAATGCAAAGAGTTGTGAACGTTTGAGGGCTTCCAGGTAAATGAAATCATTGATAATTCTCATTTTTACATAGCAGTAGTCCTATTTCATAATTATTTAATTTTTTTTTTTGGAGGTTATGTTTCATAAAATTGCTTACAATTAGAGATATATGTACTTTTTGTTTGTATAAGAATTGTAGTATAATTGATATATTCTTAAATATATTTCTTTTAATTTAATACACAGGACTATTGTATGCATGTCTTAAACATATTTTATTTTGCCAAGTAGAATTTTTTTTTTTTTTTTTTTATGAGGTATCAACTACGTAACCGGACTACGTCCTCGATGTTGTAATTTAAAATGTGTAATATAAAATTTTTAAGGCTTCAAAAAAGAGCAGAAGCAAAACGAAGTAAAGGAGCGCAAACTAACGGAACACATCATGGTACAATTCACGTCCGTCATAGAAAAGAAGATTCAGATAGAGGAGAAGGTGATGAAAATTGTGTTTTTTCAAATTTACATAAACATAATCAAGAAACGTCCAGGGATGGTACATCCAGTACTTGTCACACTCGGGATCTTCGCTCAACAACAACAGAGAATCATCATGATGAAAATCGAAATAAAAATAGTACTCCTGAGGAATCTTCATCAAGGCTATTGGAGAATATACCATCAAGTGAACAATTAAATTCAAAATTACAAAATGAACTAGTGGAAAATGATCACTCACATTCAATATGTGGGAAAAAACATATAAATAATTTTAGTCCCAATCGCTCAAATCTTGTGAGTAATTCAGTGTTACACAATGTACTGGATGATGGACATGCATTAGATAAAACAAATTCAAATCAGTGTTTGAAAAATGGTTTAAAAAATTATCAGTGCTCTGCGGATTGCGATATTATAAAATCAGATAGTGAAAATAAAATGAACAATACAAACTTAAATAAAGTCGACACTTCAACAAAAGTTTACGATCGTCTTTTTGTAAATGAGAAAAAAGCATGTCATAAGTGTAGTGATAATACGTCATATGATGTTAGTAGCAGAAAGTCTCCTATTCATGGTAAAGCTCCACGAAATTCACCTTTTCATGAAACGAAAGAATTCCATAAGCTTGATTCTATGGAAGGCTCTGCTGTAGAAGCCTTACAGTCTAATGTAAGCTTAAAATATAAACAATCCGAAATTGCCTCAATAGAAACTTCAAATATCTCTGATTTCAACAAAGTAAACTCACTTGATGGTAGTTGTAATTCGAGCTATCCCAGTGACATTAAAGATTGTGCTAGAATTGTAACGGATTCAGATAATAATTTTTTCTCTGGTGGAAAACTTAATGCTGAAACTAAAGAAAAAACTATGAACAAATTAAGTGAAACAAGTGATAATATGGTACAAAATAAAGAGTGTTCTAAAGATTTTGTGACTAAGAAATCAGAAGACTCCCGCAGTTTAACAATAAAGAGATGCAATAATGCACTATCCCGTTCTCGTAAAAACCGTAATAAAAAACAGATGGGCCGTTCATCACGAACAAAATTAAAAAAGACGAAGCCTGGTCAAAGTTTGTTGGAAAGGTGCAGTGTAAGACTGACAAGAAGCCAAAAGAAGGATCCTCAACAAGTTGCTGTGCCAATTGGAGCAGCAGATGATGATTCGGGTATTCAAGGAGATATTTATGAATTTAGTGAAAAAGAGAGTAACCTTGAAGATATTACTTTGCCCAATCGCGTACCTCATGTACGGGATAGATATAACGATATAAAAGAAAATCCAATAGCCTCAACTACGTCATTGAATTCTTGGACTGGCTTTGACAACAATCAAGATGACTCTGATTACAACAAAGAAAAACAGTCAAAAGCCTATCGTATTAATGGTGAAAATAAGGCTGATTGGTAAGTATGTAAAAAATCTATATGTGAATTTAGGTATTCTTAATTATTTAAATTTGGTGGTTAAAACTTTTTTCTATGATAAAATTAATTTTTTTTAAATATAAAGTAAAATAATCATAGTAATTAACACATAATTAATAAAATTAAAATTTTAAATTAGAAAAAAATAAAAATATTCACTTAATATTTAAATGTTGATTTTAATCTTTATTGTTATTTAAAATTTAAACAGTTACACTTTTCTTTTATTTTGTCCTAACAGTTTATGCAATTGTATTTTTAGCAGTAATACCGACATGAGCAATCGCGATGCCTGTGTTGATCAAAATCCACAAGTCGTGAATATGACATCTTCATGGCAATCACACCAACCGCAGCAGCAACAATCTTCAAATAATAGTCAGGAATGCCGCACGTATCTGGCAACTCCAGAACGACCGGGTGGACGACTGAAATTGACACTAAGAATGAAACGGTCCCCTGTTCTGGACGATGTAATCGAGTCTGGCACAAGTTTGAGCGAGGACTGCGGTAACGATGTACCAGAGTATGAGGTTTTACGAGTCGAAGGTGTTGATGAAGATGTATTGGAAACGGTGAAGCCACGAAAAAAACACAAAACGCGCGATCGTGAGAGGCGACATAAAAGAAGAGAACTAGTGCACGATACATCGTCGGTTTCTCTCGCCCCTATGAAAAGGCTCAGGTTAATCTTTGGTAATGAGACGCACACCATCGACCTGCCACACTCCTAACGTCCGGAGATGCCAGGATAGCGGGAGGAGAACACTGATACAGAGGAGGACAATGAAGAAAAGCAGCAGGAACTGCTCAACAACTATTTTCGATCCATTTTTTGTTAAATAAGTAACAAACATCAAGTAAACATTATTTGCGATGTAGGTTTCATTTTTCAAAATGTCCTATAAAATTGAAAATGAGAAATTTTAATATCATTGCTAAAACAAGCTTTAAGTAAAAATACTTACAATCATCTATACTTGCCTTTGGGGTGCTCCTGCGTCTTTTGATTACTGTGCATGCATCTTATATCAAAATACATAAAAAATGGATTAAAAATAACTTGTCATTCATTGTCCACTTCTAATAATGTTTTCTAATTAGATGTTAAAATCTTAATATCCAAAAGTAACTCTTGGTATGTCTTGAAAGCAACAGCTTTTTATTTTAAAAATTTTACATGTATAAAAATGCTTGATAAAAATTAAAAAGTTGCATCTTTCAAATCATGAAACTATGTGTAATTCTTACTCTTGGATCCCGCTATACTTGTGCATTCTTAAGACTAGAATTGACTTACGTGAGCCTTTTAATAGATCGATTTGTTTTAGGTCATTTTAATTTTTCGAACTTCGTATACTTTCCAAAACATTTTAATGAGTTATGGTAATTTTTTTGTAAATTAGGTTATCATAAAAGACATTTTGTATATACGAAATTCCATCTACATTTTTTTGTAAAGTGTATCATTTACGATTGTATGTAAAGCGACATTCTTTTTTGTACCTATTTTTTTTTTGTTACACTTTGTTCGGCAATGATCAATAGAAATCAATTGATTTTTAACTAGTCTTAATCAATAATGTTAGTATAGGCAGTAGTTAATGAAAAAATTATGTTCTACGTATGGCCGTTTGTGTTCGGAAGCTACGTTATACTAATCGTTTTAACAAATATCTTTAATTTTTGGTAAAATTATATCCTGGCAGCTTGAGCCGATAGTTAGAAAAAATAATGATATGCGCCTAAAGTTTTGTGCACTATTTTGATAAATTATGAAGCACTTCATTTTTTGTTCTGCAACGCAAAGAAATGCAGGTTTCATATATTATGCATATGCCACTTATACTATGTATAAATACTTTGTCGCATAATAGATTAAATTAGTTAAGTGAAGCTGACTTAGAATCTCGAAAACGATCGATTTTAAGTAATTAAGTTGAATTAGATGAACTATATTTTATGATTTTGTAGCTGCACATGATCGTTCTTCTGGAAGATTCAAAATGAGTTTTCTGTACAGTACTTTAGTCATAATCGTTATATTATCGTTTATGAAATCATTATTTCGCTCATAAAAATATAATATGTAAATAGCTTACACATTAAACAGTATCAAAGTTGTCTGTAACAAAAAGTAATACCAAAAAATTTTTATAATTTTAATAAATTATTTTTTGTTATGGATGTATGCAGATGAAAAACCGTCATGGCTGAATTCCAGACACGGTTAATTGAACCATTTCAAGTAATTTTGTCACTGCCCTCTCTTTTAATTTCAATTTTTAAATTACTTAACCACTTTCTTAAATAAATGAAATTATTTTTGTATTTTTTACTTTGCTATAAAAATGTTTATTTCTTTATCAGAAGTAATATTTAAAACTATGAAAAAGTGATAGCTATATAAATAATTCATTTATGTAGAAAATTTTAAATTATCGTTTTAATAAGATGCTTATGTATTAGAAATTCATAAATTTGAAAAATTGAAATTCATAACTTTCAATCTTCATGCAAACAAATTCATATAATCTTTTAAAGAAAAATAATTTATAAATATATTTTTTATTTTGACGCTATATACGAGTGGTAATGTCTTGTTTTATAATTTGACAAATTTTTTTATTTATCGACTAAGTAATGAGTTATACAAATTAAACTTTAGTATCGAAATAGCAAAAAGATAAAATTTTTATTATAAGAAATTAAAATTGCTATTCACTAGTCATAATTATTAAACTTAAATACTTTAGAAATTGCATAAAACTAGTAATTGAGGAAATAATGTAAATTATTAAGATGGGATATTAAATGACGTATAAAGTGAATCAATTTTATTTAAAATGATATTAAAATTGTAAATATATAGCTCTTATTGTAAAATTAAAGTATTGCTTCAAAATACAAGTCATATTCAATTGATTCTAAAAAGTTAAAACAAAAATCTATTGCTTTAATTTGTTGCTTAGTCGATAAGTATTTTATGGAAATGTAATAATTTGTATGTGGTTAATATCTTTTATTCCGTTAAGATTAAAAAAAAAAACATGATGCATCGTCGATCGACCTAAACGTGAATTGTGAAGGCAAATTATGTACTTCATAAATAAGAACGATTATACAAGTTGTAAATGTTTCAGACATAAATTTGAGCGATTGTTGCAGTTGTTCGTATAACTCTGGCAAATTCATCAGAGCTTATTAAGAAATTGAATTAATGCAGATGTATCACAATAAAAGAAAAGAGGGAGTACTTTCTACATTTTTTTTCGTATTCGCACACATCACATCTGTTGAATATTACCGCAAGATTAAAAAAAAAAAGGTACAGAAAAAACAAAGCAATATACGTGGATATATATACGAGTCAAATTAAGCACGTGTATATATACACGTATTTATACATAAATTATACATACGTATACATATAAATACAATTAAAAAAAAAAAAAAAATTCAAGTAAAAATAATGAAGCAATGTAACATATGCTAGACATAATTATGATGCAGATTAGATAAACTAAAGGTAAACCGCAAGTAGGTTTTCTCGGGAAGTGTAATTACGATCACCTCTCAAGAAACAGACAAAAAATTTGTGATATATATAAAATACTACCTATCTTTCGTTTTATTATACGATAATTGTAAACGACTTACTGTACAAGTCCTCGCAAATTTTTGCAAAAATCATAAGAACATGAAAAACAAAATCATCGTCAGTAAATCTGAGGGGAAGAATAAAATAATAATTATATTACATATAAATATCGTAAATAATCTCGCGTATCGGATAGAGGCACCGCCTATAAAAAAGTGCGTTGATTGGATCGTATAGTAGCCTCTTCGCTGGACGTTGTTTTCGATTGTAAAAAATAATAAAAACAAAAAACAGGATAATTAAACAAGTGAAAAAGGATGATTAGATTTTTGCTGTTTTTCTAGCGAATACATGACAGGGAATGCAATTTTTTCGTTTCCTAAATCGTGCAAGGGAAGCGAAGTTGTATTACTTGGAAATACAGCGTGCCCTTAACGTGGTGGCATTCGTTCGCGCGGATTTTTTAAATTATGTTCATGATAATAATACTGGGAAGAATTTTGTATAGTGCCGACTTTTGTAGAATTTATAACATTTGAAGTGAATATTGTATATGTTTTACTAATCTCATAATACAAGCAATAGCTCTGCTTAAATAAAGTAGATTATAAACTCAGGAAAATACATCTTGATAAAAAGTATGTGTAACAGTATAAAATTTGTATGATTTAAAATATTTAGATATAATTATACTTTACTATTAATTTAGCATCTGACTTATTTTTTACTTGAACTTTAGTAAGTAAGATAGTGAGAAAAGTATTGTTATCTTCTAAGGACTATCACATGAAGAATCAATTATCGATCAATTGTAAATGTTGTCAAAATAACTCTGATCTCTCCAATAATTAATAAATTTTTATAAAGATTGTTTTTTCTCTATTTTCATTTGAAAATCATGTAATTAACACTATTTTACAAAGATGTATTAATAATAAATATGCCTTAGAAAATTAATTAATTATACATTATGAAACCATACTGTGTGGTGAAAAAAATTGAATAACAAAGAGTATCAAATTTATTACGGTAGAGGCTTCCAATGTGGACACTTGTGAAGGAAAAGCTATTCTAAATTAAAGGTTTTACACATTGAGAGCATCTCCCCTACATTTTTTAAACATAAATATTAAGAATGAGTTTATTTTATATTAAAAAACTGATATCATAATTTTCTCAATTATTAATAATGAAAAAAGTTTATTTTTAATGTCATACAATATTTACTTCAGAATAAAATATTTAATTTATGGTTCTAACAGAGTTATGGAACAATTGAATTTATATAAAATTATGTTACCTAATTCAACATTTTATACAAAATTTGTGTACAGGAAATGAAATCATATATTTAATATTTACTTTTCTATATATTTAATTCCTTAAAATAAATAGTTGGTTCGTTTATTGCGCATGCCGCCAAGTTAAACTCTCAAATAGCAGAGTCTCGCTCACTGCCATTAGATGAATACTTTTCTAGGATCATTTATCATCTGCCCTATTTTTTGTATATTGATAATGTTTATTTTGCTGACTAGGCATAAATCTATTTCTCTCTGTAAATACGTTATTTGGAGCACAGCTCTGTATGCATACTTCATACCATATTTGTTTTTATTTGTTTTTCGTTTTAATCCTTATTTTTTATATATAAACATGGACTGCAAGTATATAAAAATGTATAAAGAAGCAAACTTGCATGTAATTGTTGTGCGATTACTGCACGGTTTTTTGCCCTAAAATCATTTTAAGAAATCTTAGAAATCAAGAGTTTCTTACTTTTTATTCCTCAAAGTTGTATTAATGTATACCTTAGGTGTGATTGTGGCGTTTAACTATGACTAAAGGTACATATAAATAAAATATATACCTTAAGTACAATAGTGGCGTTTAACGATGTGCAAGGTATATATAAAATAAGAGATACTTTCGGAATTAAGTTTTCATGTATGTATGTACATTTTTCATAGCTCCGTATTTACGGCAAAATATAATTGTAACGATAATTAGTTGCATAAAATGACACTCATTATTATTTTTAT
This sequence comes from Torymus aiolomorphi, assembly GCA_036365515.1. Lineage (NCBI taxonomy): Eukaryota > Metazoa > Arthropoda > Insecta > Hymenoptera > Torymidae > Torymus > Torymus aiolomorphi. The sequence continues at coordinate 188,715,736 of CM070875.1, read as the reverse complement.
GCATTATTAGGGTATTAAAATAAATGACTCCAGTATCATACAAATCTGTATTTATTCTATTCTATACCTTTATAAGAAATATAAATTTCATACAAGTAAACACTTTTTTCAAAAATGCCATATAAATATTTCAATATATTTTTATAAATTATAGCATTATTATGTATCTTGAATTGATACTAACATTAATATTTCATATATATTAATTTTTTTTTATTATATACTAATTATTGTTTTTTGAACTCATCACTTATCTTTTGAATATAGACTTCAATGAATATATGGTGATACAAATTATTTTAACTTTTTCATAAAGAAAAATAGAAACTCAATTATTTTTTATGTTATAATTTTACAATAATTTTGGAGCAATCAAATAAAAGTAAAGAACGTGTTTTTATAAAATTATTTTATTTATCAAAAATTCTGAATACATTAAATATATATATACTTGCATTCTTCAGATACAAGTTGTACTTTAGATTTTATTTTTTATATAACAACAATAATAGAAAATTGTAGAGATCATTATAAATTCAAGCGTTTTCATATAAATATTCTGTGACAACCACTAAATTTTTGAAAAATATACATTTGTACTTTTTAAAGGATAAAGATTTATAAAACTTGATAATTTTATTTTATCTAATACTTAATATTTGAGATCTGTATAGAGTTATTATAATGTATTTATTTTACTATCTCTCTTGACATATATTTTTTTAAATATTATGTAGATAACATTTGTTTTTTTTGTAATCTTCTATGATGTGGTCGAGGATTAGGGGCATAGCCAATAGATCCTTGCATTTTCATCATTTGAAGAATTTCTGCATCTATTACAGGAGTTTTTCTATAAGCTTTTCTAGAAAATTCATCTGGCCAATCACTAAGCAATGAATTCGTTTCATTGTATATAATTGGCATTATACTTAATGGTGTATTATCATCATCGATATCTATAGTTTCTACAATTTCCTCTGTGTCAACAAATTCTGTGGGTCTTGAAAAGGAATTAAATTGTGGGTCTGTTACATTTGATTGCATTAGATGTATTGTTCCAACCGAATCACCAAAACAAAGACATTGAGATGTCATTGAAATATCTAAAGATGTTATCATAGCTCCTCCTGTAGCTACCTGATATAGACATGTTAGTGATGGTTGAGCGTTAGCATAAATGGTATCTAATACTTGTATTTGCCCTATTGGTGATACAACTACAACTCTGCTTGAATAAGTTGGTAAAAATTTAAGTAATAATGGATATATCAATGTTTGCAATGGATTTATTGCCTTCATTTGCCTCAAGTCATACACCATTAAAAATCGATCTACTGAAAGGCCTTGATGACTATTACTCAAGCCGCAAGTTATTAAATAATTTCCTTGAACATCAAAATCACTTAAAGAACCATTATGAGTATCCAAAGTATGTTCTGTATTAAATGATGTAGGATCTTTAAATTCAATTCTTCCAAAAGCATTGCCAGTACATATGTACCTACTGTGTTGTCTTAACATAGCACAACCATTTTCGCCTATTTCAACAAGACGTTTTTCTTTATTAGTATTTAAATCAAAGTCTATAATTTTTTCTTGATGTCCTCCCATTAATAAACTTGTTGATGAATAACATAACAAACATTGCATGTCAATCATGTTATCAGATGTGTAAGTATATGCAGGTAGACCTCTCCGATTTTGAAACCTCAAAGTATTTTGTGTTAAAGCTAAAATTCCATTATCAAGAGAGCGAATTTGACGAACTTCCTGTTTAGAATGTATTTGGAAGGATGTATATTTTTGTAGAAGTGGTCCATAATAAGATGTTACATGACCTCCTTGGTTTCCAGTCCAAACAATTTCTTCAACTGTGTCAAAATTAACTGTTGAGATACCAAAACCATTGCCTGAGCCATCAGTTAGTTCAGTTCGAGTTTCTCTGAATTCAGCACCAGCAAATTGTTCATTAAACTGTTCAGCGTTTAATACAGAACCATCAGCTGATATAAAACCATCGGCTGTAATATTGTAATTAGAATTATTCCATAGTAAATTTCCTTCTAAATTACAAGTAACTAAATCTGTTTCTGATACAGACGAATTGTATTCACTAACTCCATTAAATTCCATGGCAATATACTGTTCTGCATAAAAATTCTATTTTTGAATGGAAATATTTAATTCTTTGATTGTTGAAAAAATTGTTATTCCTTCACAAACACTCTATTACTTGGTATATTGTGGATCTTGATAGTTGCATTGTCCAATTTACCAGTTAGCATAATTGTCTATAAAAATAGACATTAGTTGCAAATATTACAAATGGATTACATAAATACATGATTAAATGAATACATGATTATATATTATTTGAATAATTAAGAACTTTATACAAAACTACCTTGTTAAAAGTATATATTTCATGAGTTAATGCTTGTAAAAATAAACTTCTTTGCAACTTGCAAGTAAGATGTTATTCTAAACACCTGGACAGCTGAGTGATGCTTATTATCGCCTTGTTAAGACCAGCGTCAGCGCCCCTCGCGACCAAAATTCGAACTGCTTATTAAAGGATAAACACAGCTGATTAGCATGAGCGCCGAGCGGTATACGAACCAAAGATTATTTAATTAAAAAATAAAATAAGTAGTGATCCGATGAACGTCTTAAATCATTTATTGATTTATCTGATGTTATCAGATATATTGGCAATAGAACAAGGCCTTATGTGGAAGGCGAAAGAGTTTATAAGGCTAATCATATAATATTTTGTGAAAGTGTCTATCCGGACCCCTCCCGTGTAGAGTTCCGTGTAAAAAAATATCCAGATGACGACTAAAGATGATTTTCCGTTATTTTCCCTGGGATACGATTATCTTAAATATTCCGTATGAATTCGTGTCAGATTCTCCGTAAAATACCGTTGCAGACAGGGTATGCGCTATTTGGCCGTAAAGCCCCGTTTGCAACATTCCGTGTCGAATCGTAAAACGGAATATGGTCTCCCTATCATTCATTGGCTCGAGCCGTGTAGTCACTGTTGTTCCGTGGCCAACCGACTACGTCGTAAAGCGTCGTCTACAATATTCCGTGCATTACCGTGAGAAGATATCTTCTATTCCGTGAAATGCCGTAACAACTTAAAAACTAACTACGAACTCCGTATAATTCCGTATCTTCCGTGATATTCCGGGCGGATTGAAACTAAGGCAACAGCTCGGGGCCGTGGCTTTCCGTGGCTCCTGTGGGATTCCGTAAAGGGTTAAGAAGTTCGTAAAAATAAGTGGCCGTATTTTTTCGTGTCTTCCGTGCAATGCCGTGCCGATTTAAAATAAGGCAATATCTTGGGTCCGTGGCTTTCCGCGGCTCCTGTGAGATTCCGTAATAGACTATCATGTACTTGAAAATGAATGGCCGTATTTTTTCGTATCTTCCATGCAATGCCGTGCCGATTTAAAATAAGACAATATCTCGGGGCCGTGGCTTTCCGTGGCTCCTGTGGGATTCCGCAAAGGGTTATGAAGTTCGTGAAAATGAGTGGCCGTATTTTTCCGTCTCTTCCGTGCAATGCCGTGCCGATTTAAAATAAGGCAATATCTCGGAGCCGTGGCTTTCCGTGGCTCCTGTAGGATTCCGTAAAGGGTTAAGAAGTTCGTGAAAATAAGTGGCCGTATTTTTCCGTGTCGTCCGTAGAATGCCGTGCAGATTTAAAATAAGGCAACATCTCGTAACCGTGGCCTTCCGTCGCTCCTTTGGGATTCCGTAAAGGATTATGAAGTACGTGAAAATGAGTGGCCGTATTTTTTCGTGTCTTCCGGAAAAATACAGCAACTCATTTTCAAGTACATGATAGTCCATTACGGATTCCCATATAGGAGACACGGAAAGCCACAGCCCCGTGATATTGCCTTATTTTAAATCGGCACGGCATTGCATGGAAGACACGGAAAATCACGGCCACTCATTTTCACGTACTTCATAATCCTTTACGGAATCCCACAGGAGCCACGGAAACCCACGGCCTCGAGATATTAGATTATTTTAAATCAGCTCGGAATCCCACGGAACATACGGAAAACCACGGCTGCTCATTTTCACGTAGTACATAATCCTTTACGGAATCCCACAGGAACTACGGAAACCTACGGGATAGAGATATTACCTTACTTTAAACCCGCACAGAATTGCACGGAAGACACGAAAAAATACGGCCACTCATTTTCACGTACTTCATAATCCTTTACGGAATTCCACAGGAGCCAGGGAAAGCACGAGATATTGCCTTATTTTAAATCGGCACGGCATTGCATGGAAGATACGGAAAAATACGGCCACTCATTTTCACGTACTTCATAAACTTTACGGAATCCCACAGTAGCTACGGAAAGCCACGGCCCCGAGATATTGCCTTATTTTAAATCGGCACGGCATTGCACGGAAGACACGGAAAAATACGGCCACTCATTTTCAAGTACATAATAGTCTATTGCGGAATCCCACAGAAGCCACGGAGAGCCACGGCCCCGAGATCTTGCCTTATTTTAAATCGGCTCGGCATTGCACGGAAGACATGGAAAAATACGGCCACTCATTTTCAAGTACATGATAGTCTATTACGGAATCCCACAGAAGCCACGGAAAGCCACGGCCCCGAGATATTGCCTTATTTTAAATCGGCACGGCATTGCACGGAAGACACGGAAAAATACGGCCACTCATTTTCACAAACTTCTTAACCTTTACGGAATACCACAGGAGCCACGGAAAGCCACGGCCCCGAGATATTGCTTTATTTTAAATCCGCACGGCATTGCACGGACGACACGGAAAAATACGGCCACTTATTTTCACAAACTTCTTAACCCTTTACGGAATCCCACAGGAGCCACGGAAACCCACGGCCCCGAGATCTTGCCTTATTTTAAATCGGCTCGGCATTGCACGGAAGACACGGAAAAATACGGCCACTCATTTTCAAGTACATAATAGTCTATTGCGGAATCCCACAGAAGCCACGGAGAGCCACGGCCCCGAGATCTTGCCTTATTTTAAATCGGCGCGGCATTGCACGGAAGACACGGAAAAATACGGCCACTCATTTTCAAGTACATAATAGTCTATTACGGAATCCCACAGAAGCCACGGAAAGCCACGGCCCCGAGATCTTGCCTTATTTTAAATCGGCGCGGCATAGCACGGAAGACACGGAAAAATACGGCCACTCATTTTCAAGAACTTCATAACCCTTTACGGGATCCCACAGGAGCCACGGAAAGCCACGGCCCCGAGATATTGCCTTATTTTAAATCGGCACGGCATTGCACGGAAGACACGGAAAAATACGGCCACTCATTTTCACAAACTTCTTAACCCTTTACGGAATCCCACAGGAGCCACGGAAACCCACGGCCCCGAGATCTTGCCTTATTTTAAATCAGCTCGGCATTGCACGGAAGACACGGAAAAATACGGCCACTCATTTTCAAAAACTTCATAACCCTTTACGGAATCGCATAGGAGCCACGGAAAGCCACGGCCCCGAGATCTTGCCTTATTTTAAATCGGCACGGCGTAGGAAAGGAGCAATGTTCAAAATTTTTGACTTAACGCAAAACTCATAGCGTCAATCGAAAAAGCCCACAAAAATACCCCTATATAAGAGTTTTGGTGAGATTTTGAGAGAAATAGTTTTTCTCCCTTTATTCGAATCCAATCGATTTCAAATAGCTTATAAACCTCGAAAATATCCATATTCACAGCCAACTATTCGCTACCCACTACTATTTTTTCCCACTCTATCGAATGAAAACGGTTTTAGGGCCGCAGGACCAATAGGAGAGGAGTAATTTTGAAAAATGTGGTTTATTTCTCCGTTTATACGGGCCTAATCGACGTCAAATCGCTTAAAATCCCCAAAATTTTCGTTCTTCAATACCGCACAAGCCTATACCAGACTATTTTTTTCCGCTCTATCGAATGGAAATGGTTTTAGCACCGTAGGGCCAATAGGAAAGGAGCAATTTACAAAAATTTTGAGTTAACGCAAAACTCATAGCGTCAATCGAAAGAGCGCCAAAAAATACCCCTATATGAGAGTTTTGGTGAGATTTCGAGAGAAAAAGTTTTTCTCCCTTTATTCGAATCCAATCGATTTCAAATAGCTTATAAACCTCGAAAATATCCATATTCACAGCCAACTATTCTCTACCCACCACTCGTTCACTTTCAGGCGCTCGGACGTTTTTCTGTACATTTTAAGGCGTTTTAACACATTTGGCAGCATTTTAACACAAAAGTGGAATATACGTTTTGTAGAATTAGTCTTCTAGTTCCAAAACTTTTTGAGAAAATTAAATCGGACCATCCGTAACGCATCCAGACACGCTCAAAGATAGGGTATTAAAATATTAAAATCGGAATTGTGCAAAAACTAATAATCCGACAGTGCCTGGTTTTTGCACACATAAAATACATATCAATAGCTAATATTATTTCGCGGAAGGCTTGCGCTACAACTTAAAAAATGGCTGAGATATGAATTTTTAAAAAAACGCTCATTTTTTCGGTTTTTTCGGTTTTTCTCAGCTAGCGGGTTTGCTGCGCGGGTGATTTGAAACACCAAGGTGACAGATAGATGACGCCTGCTTCTAAAGTAGCGACTCGGTTGTTGTTGAAGACGCACAGGTTGTCCCGGCGCCCGTTTGAGCTGAGTGCGAGATCTAGCCGGTGATGCAGGATGTTCGAGGGTAAGGTAGGAGGTGAGCGTATTACGGGAATTCACGTGTCATCTTCGTCGAGGCGAGATACCACGAGGCACGCGATTAGATTCGGGTAGTTTAGATGGCGTCAGTGGATTTGTTTTTTTGAGCCAAGGAAGGTCTTTACTTCAGCGACACCTTCCGCTTGGTCGATCATTCTGGAAACATTTCGTACGAATAAATTATTAAATATAGTAAATTATTAAATTATTAAATTAATATATAATACGTTAGATATAGAATTGTTGTATGTTATCCATAAGTTACTGACTCTATCTTAGCCATGATTTTTTCGTCATGGTTCTCGAGATCTTGCAAGTACACCTTCAGCGGCTGTTCAACGATCGTTTCCATTCGCGGAAAGTTTTTGTGCATCCATAACATTCCGCGTTTATCAACGAGAAGGGCATGGACTTGGTGAGCACCAGTTTCGAAGTACGTCACATCCTCGACGAAGTCGCGCAATTTTACGTCGAAAGACAAAAGCGCTGTGTTTGTTATTTGACCAACAGATACCATCATCGCTTTGCTGTAAGGCTCGAAGTACGGATCGGACAGGTAGTACGGTTTTACGTCTTCTTTATTGCATTTGAGACCTAATGAAAACGAAAATTAAAATTAATACATAATTTCGATTGTAAACTTAAAAAAAATTATATCTTATGCACATTTCATTCTACAAATCCATACCTGCGAATAATTTCGCTATCTCGTATCAAAGCACATGCTGAGTGGGCAACATGATGACACTATTATTCGCAGTGTAAGCCTTCATCTCATCCTCGACGTGAAGTTGTTGAGGCGATAATACCAGTATCGTCCTGAAATGTACAGTCAATTCCTTCCTCTTCATAGACTCGGCAATTGCCTTGTCATTTGAAAAATCCTGCAGACTGTTCGTCAGATGAATCATCACGACCTCACCGCGGATATCCTTAACGAGGCCGGCGACGTCGACACTGAACGTCTGATTGACCATGGAGTGAATGAGCAAGTCAATGTGCCGGTCCAGCCGGATCTTGTGGATGTCGGAGGCGCGAGCGAAGCCTTGATCCGGGCACAATGTCGATCACCGTGACGCGGTCAGTCTCCGATAGCATGTGCACGATCGTCTTCGCGGTGATTTGCACGAGCGTCACCTCCTCCTCGGACATGAATGCCGCGTTGTGCTCGAGTAATAGTATTACGTTTTTCGAGCGATTGCATTGGGAAAGTAGCAGTGGACCAATGTTGTGCACGAGACTGGGTGGGCCGCATATTGTGCCTCGTTGACTGACCTTTAACCTTTTAGCTGCGGGGCTGGTCCATATATGGACCAGCAGTCAGGTCAGCGACTCTATCTGAAATATCCAGTAATATTATGTATACATTTTACATATTCTGAGAGGTCAATTTGTACTGAAATTTCCCCGCAGCCTAAAGGTTAAGGAAAAAGAATTTCGTTAGATTTATTGTATCTTTAAAGTAATCATAGTAGAATCCAAAATAGATTGTGAAATAGAATTACTGGTAAAATATGCAAGTTTTTCCAATCGTGATTGCGAAGATTCATGGCAAGTGCATCAGTAACTTTTGAACAGATATCTGAAGGCCTGTTTGTATTATCTGACCTCTGATTGGACGAATAAATATCATGATCCTGTTTAAGTATTATCGAATGTATAACACTATTGCTATCCTTCAACAAATCTGTGTATCTCTTCAACTGGTCATTTAAATTCTTGGTCAAGTCACCCAACCTTGTAATCAATGTAGTAATTGAATCAACAAATTCAAGCTTGTCTAGCATCCCTTGGAACTTTGTAACTCCTAACTCATTGTCACTAAGACTGTGCAGATTATTGGACAGATGAACAACCATGTCTCTCAAGCACACTCCCTTCAACGGCAATACGTCTATCTGCTTTCTACTGGATTTGCCAAACTGGCACTTGGGCACACTTTTCGACTGTTTCTCGTCCATCACTGCTGAGCAACTCAATGCAAGTGCCAGCAGGAGGATCATGCACACTCCGTCGAAAGACATATTGCACTATTCTTGTTTCTTTTTGTACTCTTAAGGCCAAATCTTCATTTGTAAGTTATGGCACTGTGAGTTGCGTTATAAGCTTGCTGAAGCCTGGCTGGATTTGTGCTATGATTGTGCATATTTCAGTCTTCCAGGAAAGTGTCTATCCGGACTCCTCCCGTATATGGTCCGTGTAGAATATTATTCAGATAACGGAGAAAAGATGCTTTTCCGTTATCTATGTAATAAATTCTCTTTGATCTTATTTTAACGCGTTCTAGTAAAAAACAGTATCTAATCAGCGTCTCGGACCTAATAGATAAGCCACACGCTAACGCATCTAACGAAGAAAATCTAGTACACAGCATCAACAGCCGCATTGTTTATACGTGAACAGCACTCGCGGAAGCGCAAAAAAGCTATATACCTCGACACTTACCATCGCCGCCGAGTCTCGCGAGGCCACCGCGTCGTTTCCCGCGGCTCTCGGAATGTCCCCATGTCCCTCCTGTGCGCATACGGAGAAGAGAAATTTTTCGGCGAGAAAAAAAGGACGGCGGCGGCGTTAGATTCACGACGAGTGCAAGCGTACGAAAATCATGGAAGAGAAAGAACGCTGCTCTCTTCGTATTCTTTCCCTCCGCGAGTAAGTCTCCCCCTCGTTTCTCCTCTCACTGACTCTCTCTTGCTCTTTCTCTCTTTCTCCGCCTTCTCCTCTTCCTTCCTCGCGAGAGTGCCGAGATTTTTTTATTTACACAGCGCCGCTCGACTCCTTTTTTTTATCTTTCCCCGCACACACGTTCTTGGCATTTTTATCCCCCCTCTCTCTCGCTCACCGCCAGCCGTGTTGCCATACGAGATTGTGCTCCGTCCTTTTCTCTCGCACTTGTCGTGTACAGTACAGCTGTGTGTGTGTGTGTCTCTCTCTCTCTCTCTCTCTCTCTCTCTCTCTCTCTCTCTCTCTCTCTCTCTCTCTCTCTCTCGCGGGTATATGGTGTATATTTATGTACTGCGCGTGTATTTTCACCTTAGCGTATGGTGTACGATAGTAGCCATGGTGAGTTCGGTCTTCGGTGAGTGGAAAAGTTTCCGCGGTACTGACGGTTCTCTGACGTATGCGCGAAAATTAAAAATTGTAAATTGTAAGCGGAATAAATATATTTTATAGTTTTTAGAATTGTAAATTAAAACTTGTAAGAATAATTTTTCAGGGACACTTGGATCTGCTAATATTACTCTCAAGTACGTACCCTATAAATATTTATATAAGTGCAGCAAAATGAAAATATATTTACTCAAACAAAAGAAAAAGAATTGAGTTTTTCTTTCTGTTACTTTTCAATAAACAATGAAAAGTAACACAATAAGCTTAGAAAATGAATACCGCTGGTAAGCAATATATACTAAACAAAAACGACGGACCTACTGCTTAGTAGGGGAGGGCGGTGCACGTGTGACACCCTAACTTTGATTAAAAATAACAACTAAACCGTGTATTATTTCAAAATGTACAAAAACGGAATAATTAGATCAGAAAAAAATAAAATAAAATAAACTATTAACTTTTTCTTCATTTTCTTTTAATTATTGATAAAATACAGAAAAGAAATTCTGAAAAAAATGCTCTAAGTGCCCCCACCGGCGGGAGGATTGTGGCACCCGACGGGGCACGCATGGCACGATCAAATTTAATATTTTACTATAGGTATTTTTCAATTCTTTTTTCCAATAATTAATTCTTTAATAATTATGCCATAATAAAATTTTCAAAAATCAAATAATTAATCAGTCTATTGAAAATTTAAAATATTATTTTTATTAAGGAACATAACAATTTTTATTTTAAAATAGATTATTACATTTTAATAAATGATTATACAGGGTGAGGAAAAAGTATGGAAACCCCTGGAAATTTTGCGATTTTTATAGTAAAAGAAAACAAAGGTCATACCCTAGGTAACTTTCAACGAAGAACCCAACGGTGACCTCTGATTTGACCTTGAACCTCATTTTCAAGGTTATTTCAAGGTCAACCTCATTTTTTCAAATGGGAACCCCTATTTTTAATGCCGGAATCGAAAAGAGCGGAAAATTTTACGTCCGGATATGTATTTAAGTATGGGATTACCGTAACCTCTGGAGGTCAAACAGAGGTCAAAGTATGACTTCCTACAAATCGCGCTAGTTTAGTGGTAAAAGAAAACAAAGGTCATACCCTAGGTAACTTTCAACGAGGAACTCAACCTCTGATTTGACCTTGAACCTCATTTTCAAGGTTATTTCAAGGTCAACCGAGTTATATCAAACGACTATTTTTGAAGTAGTTCTCCTGGCCTACTAATGAAAAATTTTAATTCATTTCTGAGTAATAAATGTGCTAAAATTTCGAAAAAGGATTTTTAAAAATAAAAAAAAAGAAGATTGCATTTTGTTAGAAAATGAATAAAAAGCAATTTGAAGATCTATCGTTAATTTAGTTTTTTAGATTTTTGAAAAAAAAATTTTTTAAAAAGGGAGGCAACCCTCTTTTTCACCCTAGTCAGTTCATCCAAGTCTCATTTTTTTCGCAGTCTTCAACTTTCATTTTAAAAGATAGAAATTCACTACTTCAAGCAAAAAATATCGTTAAAATTGTCAAAAACTGGAAAGTCACGTTTTTTTGTCAAAAGTCACGTTTTCTCCTCTTTTATGGGCTAATTGTTTATTAAAAATACGAAATTATTTCAAAGGCATCTGAAAGAAGTGAAAATTCAAAAATAAAATAGAAGTGCTTGTACAAATGTATTTTTAATTAAAAAATTTTTATCATTTAGATTTTATAATTTTATTTGCTCTTGACTTCTACTAATTGTAAGTTGAAACCATATTTTGTTGTTGTCATGGTTTTGTCATTAGACTCTTGAAATAAAAAATTATCAATAAAAAAGAACAAATAGTGTTTTGAGGTTGAACTAATTCGACAAATTCGTCAAATAATTCTTAATTCTTCCTTTTTTTTGTTGGTTACAATAACAATATTACGTTTCGGTTTTTTCAAAACTTTTAAAATGTTTCGTTTGTCCGAAAGAGAGCGAATATCTCTTCTAATGATGAGGAGTTGGGGTGATCAGCAAAGGTCGTATACTAATGTTGTTAATCTCTTTAATGTAACATTTCGAAAAGGCGATGGTGAAACTCCTTTGTCTAAATCTACAGTTTTAAAGACCTTAAGACGTTTTGAAGAAACGGGGTCTATTAAAAATTGTCCTGTTACTGGAAGACCACAAGCAGCAATAAATGAAGAAAAATCTTTGGATGTTTTACTGTCTTTTGTGGAAAATCCACGTGAGTCATCTCGATCAGTAGCTTTGCAACAGGACATCGATCAAAAATCTGTACTTAAAATTTTAAAGGTAAACAAATTACATCCTTACAAAATGAAACTTGTGCAAGAATTGAATGAGGATGATCCTGATCGCCGGGTGGAATTTTGTGAGACGATGATGGAAATGATAACTGAAAATCCAATATTTTTACAAAATATTGTTTTTTCAGACGAAGCAATATTTCAATTAAATGGCGAAGTCAATCGTCATAATTTTAGATATTGGTCCGATACAAATCCTCATTGGATAAGAGAAGGTCACACTCAATATCCTCAAAAATTGAACGTGTGGGCAGGAATGCTAGGTGATACAATAATAGGTCCCTTTTTTATCGAAGGAAATTTGAACGCTGTCAGTTATGAACAACTTTTGCGAAATCAGATTGTTCCAGCTATCCAGGCCTTAAAAGGAGATGATTTTGAAAACACATGGTTTCAGCAAGATGGTGCTCCAGCTCATTACGGTGTAAATGTCAGACAATACTTGAATGAGACATTTTTTGAAAGATGGTAGGTAGAAGAGGTACAGTAGAGCGGGCTCCAAGATCTCCAGACTTAACACCTTTGGACTATTTTTTGTGGGGGTATTTAAAAGATCGGGTATACAGAAATAATCCACAAAATCTTGAAGAATTAAGTGGTAGAATAGTTCAAGAAATTAATGCCATTCCACGACAGATGATCCGAAATGCAATTGAATCATTTTACAATAGGTTACCTAGGGTATGACCTTTGTTTGTTTTCTTTTACCACTAAACTAGCGCGATTTGTAGGAAGTCATACTTTGACATCTGTTTGACCTCCAGAGGTTACGGTGACCCCATACTTAAATACATATCCGGACGTAAAATTTTCCTCTCTTTTCGATTTTGGCATCAAAAATAGGAGTTCCCATTTGAAAAAATGAGGTTGACCTTGAAATAACCTTGAACATGAGGTTCAAGGTCAAATCAGAGGTCACCGTTGGGTTCCTCGTTGAAAGTTACCTAGGATATGACCTTTGTTTGTTTTCTTTTACCACTAAACTAGCGTGATTTGTAGGAAGTCATACTTTGACCTCTGTTTGACCTCCAGAGGTTACGGTAACCCCATACTTAAATACATATCCGGACGTAAAATTTTCCGCTCTTTTCGATTCTAGCATCAAAAATAGGGGTTCCCATTTGAAAAAAATGAGGTTGACCTTGAAATAACCTTGAAAACGAGGGTCAAGGTCAAATCAGAGGTCACTGTTAGGTTCCTCGTTGAAAGTTACCTAGGGTATGACCTTTTTTTGTTTTCTTTTACCACTAAACTAGCGCGATTTGTAGGAAGTCATACTTTGACCTCTGTTTGACCTCCAGAGGTTACGGTAACCCCATACTTAAATACATATCCGGACGTAACATTTTCCGCTCTTTTCGATTTCGGCATTAAAAATAGGGGTTCCCATTTGAAAAAATGAGGTTGACCTTGAAATAACCTTGAAAGTGAGGGTCAAGGTCAAATCAGAGGTCACCGTTGGGTTCCTCGTTGAAAGTTACCTAGGGTATGACCTTTGTTTGTTTTCTTTTACTATAAAAATCGCAAAATTTCCAGGAGTTTCCATACTTTTTCCTCACCCTGTATATTTACTTATCATTAAGAAAATAAACAAAACAATAATTTTGAACTGACTTGTGAAGGTGAATTAAAACTGCAACAGAGTGTTTGCATTTGCCCTAAATACCAGCTTCAGAGGCGGATTTAGATAAGGGCTAATGGGGCTGTAGCCTAGGGGCCCCCACACAACAGAGGCCCCCACATAATCAGGGCCGGCCTACTTATTTATGATGTTTATATAATTTTAAATAACAATGGATACGTCTTTAATAAATGTTACATCTTTTATCAAAGGGCACAAATAAAATTTATTTATTTCTGCATTAACATTACACTTTAATTACATTTAGCTATTTAATTTTTTTTTTATCAAATTTATATAAAACTTTTAAAGTAATTATGCAAGAATTTCAGTCAGTTCATTAACATTTCCTTTAACATTAACTATATAAGGAGCAAGTGCGGGGTTACGGGCTGCGCACGCATTGCTTTCACGAGTCGGCTGCGTCTACATAGACACTTTTAACGCGCGTTCGGCGCGCGTACGCCTCTTGCGTTGGTGCACTGACCAATCACAGCTCAACTCGAGAGGATCACATCCGGTCAAGTTGAGCTCTAGTTGGTCAGTGCACCAACGCAAGTGGCGTACGCGCGCCGAACGCGCGTTAAAAGTATCTATGTAGACGCAGCCGTCACGACCCAACCACCATAAAACAAAAACAATCGCCGATCGCGCCACGCGTTTCAACGTGTAGTCCGCAACGGAGATCTGTTTACACTATCTCTTTCTCTCACATGTAATGATCGCGTCAAAACACGCACGTCTAAAAAATAATGTTGGAGCTGCTATTCGAAGAGCTTTCGCGTGTGTAGTGTATAGAAGTAAATCTACATGAGTTCTTTTTGTGCCGTGCAGTTTTTTTTATCTACTCTAGTTATTTAGAGAGCAGTTTGTGATAATTTTCGTTTGAAATTTGGAAGCGAGAGAGAATAGAGTATTTATTTGTAGTGTAAATAAAGTGTACATATTTATATAGTATTATTAGTTAAGCATACTCTTATAATATGAGTGACCGGCATCGAGGTAAACGTATTTATGCAAGTGGTAGTACAAAACGTTATGCAGTTTTAGAGAAACAACAAAGAGACAATGAAGTATTAACAAGAACACGTCGAATTTCTAATTTCACAGAGTACTTAAAATTTAAAAAATTTTGGAGATTTGTTCATAAAAAATGTAAAAATAATAGTTCGTATTCAAAAAAGTATATTTTTATAGGTTCAAATTAAAGATGATGGATTATCTAACGATATTGGATTGTGGCCGGAAAAAATGAAACAACACATTGAATATTGGGCTAAGAATAATTCAAATATTCAATTTTGTGATAATGAAATTTTGAAGGAGAAATCATTTGTTTAAAAAGATGGTAAACAAAACAGAAAATGTAGTTCAAATATGTTTTACCGCAAAACATCAGCTGGAGAAGTTATAAAACGTTCTTGGCTATGTTTCGCTCCAAGTTCTGGTCGTATTTATTGCTTTTATTGTAAATTATCCGATTAATCTAGGGTCAATTCACACATGATGGTTTTTGTGATTGGAAACATGCGAACGAACGACTTATAACACATGAAACGTTTACAGCGCATTTGAAAGTGTTAATTAATTTTAATAGTTTTCTAAAAGAACGTGGAAGAATAGATACTGAGCTTGAGAAACAAGTCGAATCTTCTGCTCAATATTGGTGCAAAATTTTAACGGGTGTTATAGATGTAACATTATATTTAGGGTTACGTGCTTTATCATTTAGAGGAAGTAGTAAAAAACTTAGATCTCTTGATAATGGAAACTTTTTAGGTTTAATTGAATTATTAGCAAAATACGATTTTTTTTTCACAAGAACACCTAGATAAGTACGGCAATTGCGGAAGTGGAAAGGTAAATTATTTATCTTCTACTATTTACGAATAAATTATTGAAATAATTGGGAAACGAGTTTTTGATGAAATAATCAAGCGAGTGAAAAAATCCAAAATTTACTCTATTTCATTAGGTGGAACAAGCGATGAAGGCTATATTAATCAGTTAACTATAGTACTACGTTATGTTGAGACTGATATTCCTGTAGAAAGATTTTTAAAATTTTTACCAAATCAAGGACACAAATCTGAAGATATGTATAATGAGTTGACAGGTTTCTTAAAAGAAAATCAATTAAATATTAATGATTGTCGGAGTCGTATGACAACGCATCATCAATGAGTGGTAAATTTAATGGATTGCAAGCATTAGTTGTACGAGAAAATAATTTAGCCATGTGGGTGCCGTGCTTTGCTCATTCGTTGAACCTTGCTGGGGGAAAAAGCATCGGATGGATTCATCAGCTTCTTCAACGCGTTACTTTATGTTTCTTCAGAACCTCTACGTATTCTTCTCAGCTTCTGATAGATGATGGAGTTTACTTGTAGAAACTTTAAATTCGGTGAAAAAAAAAGTCAGAAAGAATACTTGTACCCCAAAGGGTAGATTGCACTCGTTGGTCAAGCCGTGGCGATGCTAATAAAGCGTTTGTAAAAGGTTATAGCCCTATCGAAAACTCGCTTCTCGAGATATCTGAAGATAAAAATTTTGAATCAAAAACACGATGCGAGGCTTTAGGATTATATAAAAATATGTGTTTATTAGAAACTGGAATAATGGCAGTATTTTAGAATGAGGTTCTTGAAAATCTGAATAGAACTAGTAATGCATTACAAAATCCGCAGTTGCAATTGAATACTGCTATATCACTAGTTCGATCTTTAAAAGAATTCATAGCAGATAAAAGAGATAAATTTGACCATTATGAGCGCTTAGGTACGGAGCTTTCGGGAATTTCAGAGTACAGAAATGCACTCGTAAGGCGGAGAAACACGAGATTAGATCCGCTCGACTATGGCCATGCTCCAGAAGCTAGCTTTAGTCCTTCAGAATCTTACCGTACAACTAAATATTTGCCAATTATTGATTCTTTTATTGTATCGTTTAATCAAAGATTATCTGCGTATGAAGAAGCTGACTTAAGATTTGATTTTTTATCTAGATTTCATAAGTTAACGCCTGAAGAAATTTCTGTAAATGCTAACAGATTGGTTGATATTTACAAAGAGGATCTTGACGATAATTTAAATGTGATGTTTTTACAGTTTCAAATATTTTGTGCCGAATTATTAGATTTTGATCCTAAAAGTAATATTAGTCGAGAACAAACAATGAATACATTAATAATTAAGAAAAACGTAAAAGAATCCTTTCCGAATGTTGAAATGCTTCTAAGAATTTATCTAACTATATTGATAACAAATTGTACAGGAGAACGTTCTTTTTCCAAATTAAAATTTTTAAAGAACTCGCTACGAGCCTGCATGAAACAAAACCGAATAAATAATAAAACCTAAATAAATTATTTAGCTGTAATGAGTTCTGAACGTGATATTACCCAATCGTTAAACACACAAAAAATAATAAGAGAATTTGCATATAAAAAAGCAGGAACATGTTTCATATAATATCAATTTATATTAATTAAAGAAATATTATTTTTTTAGAAATGTATATATAGGGTATAGACTATAATATAAAAATAGTTATATTAAACAATATTTTAATGGCCAATTTCGTTTCATAGTTTTCTACCATTTCACAAATTATTTGTTAATTCAGCGCCCTTACATAGGGCCCCCACATACTTATAGCCCATGCGCCCCCACAGGTATAAATCCGGCCCTGACCAGCTTTATAAGAGTAACACAATGAATAATAATAACACACAATAATAATGTTAAATAATAGCACACAATGAATGATATTTTCATCAGCACATACATTTGAAGAGATCTTTACTCTTATTTCATGAGGAGATTCTTGGAAACCCGACGTTTTCAGGCACAGTGTTATTATCTCTGCTGAGCAATCATTACTTTCTTTGGCTAACCCACAAAATATTATATGATTAGCCTTATAAACTCTTTCGCCTTCCACATAAGGCCTTGTTCCATTGCCAATATATCTGATAATATTAGACAAATCAATAAATGATTTTAAGACGTTCATCGGATCACTACTTATTTTATTTTTTGTTGTGCGTATAATCGTATAAGTCATATATGTGTATGTATTCTACTCGTGTAGCACTGAGCAGTATGGACGTATGTGTGTGAGCGCGTATGTATGAGGAGACGCTCCAATAAACACTCCGTTCACAGTCAAGAGATGTTATTTATTTATTCACCCACTACATTATTCACCCCACTTATCCAACATTTTTTAATTAAATAATCTTTGGTTCGTATACCGCTCATGCTAATCAGCTGTGGTTATCCTTTTATAAGCAGTTCGAATTTTGGCCGCGAGGGGCGATGACGCTGATCTTAACAAGGCGAATATAAATCTAGGTTTGACTGTCAGGCAGTAGTGTGACCGGTCAGGGTCAATTGTCAGTCAAAATTTTTTTTGTTAGGTCAGGGTCATGGCGGTCAATTGACCAGCTCACATCACTGGGGACGCGCGCTCTTAGGGAGATTGTACATAAGCGCTGCGCGATCCTACGCTACGCTACGCTACGCTGCGCGACGCTGCGCTGCGCTACAGCATTCCGTTCCTATGTTCTCCTATGTTTTCCTATGTAATAGGAACAAACGAAACTCCACGGCAGGCGCTGGCGCAGCGTAGCGCATCTTAACGTAGGATCGCGCAACGCTTATGTACAATCTCCCTTACGGGCGGCGTGAAGCCCGAGATGGCGGCGCGGGGTCATGCTATCTCTCTCGCACACCTACAGTGGTGGGGGTAGAGGGGAAATGGTGACGGCAGAGGAGGAGAGGGCGTTGAAGGCAACACTCTCCCCCCACCAAGTGCCCATTAGAAAGAGAGAGCATGACCCAACTATTGCCCTCTCTCTCTTGCCCGGCTTCGCGCTTTGAGCGCGCAGTCTATGAGGCCGCGGCCACATAACGGGGTTCCATAGTCCTACCATTACCAACCGAGCAATTCACACAGTTTCAAGCTGATTAAAAATAAAATACGTCGAATCACAAAAAATCGAGAGAACACTTCGCTGCGGTTTTGAACGTTCTATCATCCAGTAAAAGTTTGGAGTCGAAATATCAAGTTGTTTTTGCAAAAACTTTGAACGAAACCGAATTTTGTTTTGTTCAAAGTTTTTGCAAAAACCACTTAATATTTCGACTTCAAACTTTTACTAGGTGATAGAACGTTCAAAACCGTAGCGAAGTGTTCTCTTGTTTTTTTGTGATTTTACGTATTTTATTTTTAATCAGCTTGAAACTGTGTGAATTTCTCGGTCGGTAACGGTACGACTATGGCACCCCCATAAGGGACAATGTACATAATAGCCGTGTCGTGCTGTGTCGTGTCTTGCTCTTGCCGTGCCGTGCCTTGCTCTTGTCATGCCTTGCCGTTTCGTTCCCATTACTGTCGGTTTATAAACATGTATTCTATATCTCTGTAGGAACGAAACGGCAAGGCACGGCAAGAGCAAGACACGACACGGCAAGGGCAAGGCAAGGCACAGCACGACACAGCACGACAGGGCCCTTATGTACATTGTCCCTAAGCAGTGGTGGGTAAATGACGCGTATAAACAATTTGCGACATCATACGCGTATGAATCATTGCGACGCGTACATATGTCGCAATGGTGTCGCAGACGTCACAAACGTCGTAATCAATTAAAAACGCGCGAGATTTAAAAATTAAATAAGTAAATATTTTAATAGAGTCCTTTGCGATATAGATTTATTGAAAAATAAATATAAAAAATTAAAATGATAAATCAACTGTAATTAATTTGATTTTTTCCCTAATGTTATACATTTTTCTATGAGGCTGAAGTTTGCAACGTTGGAATGAAACGAAAGAATTTTTTAAATTAATAGTAATTAATATAACTTTGAAGTAAGGGGCAAAATGAACGTAAGCGCCGTCAGAGAATATAGAATATATTATCATTCAGTATAGAAGGCCAGATCGGCCGTTTTCGTGAAACTATGCTTAAGCATGAGCGAACATAGTGCTGCCTGCCTGATGGGGGGCTGAACTAACGCTTATTTTTGGCTTCACGAAAACGGCCGATCTGGCCTTCTATACTGAATAATAATATATTCTATATTCTCTGGCGCCGTTCCTCGCTGCTCAGCTCTGCTCCATAATCCTGCTCCGTTCCTAAAACCTAAAACCCAAATAGGCGGGGGAGCGAGATCCGAGTAGAAAAGTAGAGTCGCGCAGATAGGCTACATATAAAATTATGAATTAAATAATTCCTAAACCAAAATAGGCGAGGGAGGCGAGATCGAGGCAGGAAAATATTGAAAGTGTCTCCTACTTTAAAAACTAATCACCAACCCGTGCTCTTTGTCTCCGGTTCACCCTTGCGCTCGTCCCCGAAACTTCTTTGGGTTTTGGATTACTTTATAAAGGATTTATTTTTCTAGATCGTGTGTCCCCACGTTCTTGCATAGAACTCTCTTTCCCTGCCTACCTAGATCAGAAATTATTTGATTAATAATTTTATATGTGGCCTGACTGCGCACCTCCACTTTTCTGCGTGAATCTCGCTTCCCCTGCCTATTAAGAAATATCTTATTAAAAACTCTACCTGTTGTCCACCAACGTACCTTCACATTGGATTAATTTGTCAAGCATTGCCAATAAGCTGAATTGTAAAACAATAATGGAAGAAACTCTTACGAGAGTTTTCAGTCCTATAGCAACAATAGCTGCAAATTTTTTTCATCCAACGTACAGAGGAAGAAATGCATTAACAATTCTTGATTTAGGAGATAAATGGATCCTTTCGTTATTGATAGATTGGATGAAGATGAAATGATAAGTTTTTTTGACTATCAAGATAACAGTGACATATTTGAAATATTGTCAAAAAAAAATTCTTCTTCTTATCGAACGTTTTGGAAGGCAACTGGAAAAAAGCACACAAAACTAGCTACTTACATTTCCCGTAAAATTATTGAGGATTCCAGCTTTTTCTGTAGATAAAAAAGTTGATATTGAGAGCAGTTCAGAAAATACAAAAAATTTGGAACTTTTTTATTTATTAAAAATTAATAAATAAGTTTATTTGACATTATAATTTTATTACTTATTATTAAATAACAATATGTAATTTAGTATAATGAATTACTTAATAAAAGTAGTTTTAATAGAATATTTCGAATTTTTCATTCATACGCGTATTATACGCGCGTATCAAATTCAACTGCGTTTGTGACGTTTGCGATACTGATTTGCGACGTGTCGTAAATACAATTTATGAGTTAAAAAATAAAATGAGAAAATGAAAAAAAAAAAATAATATTTAATAAAATTAAATGAGTTTTATACTTTTTTTTCGTCGAATAATTATGGAATAATTATGGATAGATTAACTATTGAAGTTACTGTGTGTATAATTATTTAAGATAAGCAAGGCAAGTGTATAAAAGGAACAATTGTTATCCGGATATACTATGCGAGTCTAATTGATAGGTTAAGTTTTCTTACATTTTGGAGCAGGTCAGTTCATTCTTTTCCTTTAAAATTTGCAAGGTTGGTTACAGCCAAAGATACCAACCTTATCATTAGAAGTCAGCGCGTACGCGCGCGCGCGTCCGCGTCCTTCAGCGCTTATGTGGCCGCGGCCTTAGTATAAGGGGCAATGTACATAAGCGCCGTTCCTCTCTGCTCGGCTCTGCTTTGCTGCGCTCTCCTCCGTTCCGCTCTATTCCGTTCCAGAATTCTGAACCAAGTAAAGGGAAAATCGCTTACAAACGGAACTGAACTGAAGTTGGACCGGGTTTAAGCAGAACAGAGCAGAGCGGAGCAGAGCCGGGGCCTTTCTACATATGTGTGTTCTGTATGTTCTGTGTGTTCCCAACAAAGACAGATAGATCTGTTCCGTTTATGTAAGACAGAGACAGACGTAGAGAGAAGTTGTCTAGAACAGACAGAACACACATATGTAGAAATGACCCAGAACGACGCTTATGTACATTGCCCCTTAGTCTATGGGGGGTAATAATAATAATAATAAATAATAATAGTGATGTTATTATACTGTTTATAGTATTATAGTACGTAGATAAAAATGTTATAGAGATGGCACAACAACGTTAAATTTTGAACCAGAATTATGGAATCAACAGGAACAGTGTGGACGCCGCGCACATATGGCACTAAGCACGGAACAGAGCACGGAACAGAGCACGGAGCATGGCACGGAACACGATTGTACTTTCACCGTTATGTACATTCACCCTTAACAGTACACTGAGAGAATATCGGCGCGCCATCTACTCTTTAGGTGTATGTGACGCTCCGATTTACCCCGTTAGTGGCTGTACTGCCAATCGACGCGCTAGCTACTCCGATCGGCGCGCTAGCTACACCGATTCGGCATAGACGCAGCGCCGACCTGTTTGTGCGATAGGCAACCTTTATATCAGAGTAACCATTATACTTTTTAAACGAAGTACTGGTTCTATGCGGAAATGGATAATTTTTTTGTTAAGTATTGCCCTATAATTTTATCCAATGACGTCAAGGATTAATTCCTTGCAAATATAAGTTTATACAATAAATAACTGAACTACAGAATTAATTTGTATCGACAACTTTGTTTTTTGAGTATTTGTAGTTTGAGGTTATGTGCTGCTTTTGTGTATAAGATAAACGGCCCTATTATGATATAGTGTCCGCTATTATGGAACACCAAAGAAAAAATTAAATTTTGGATATAATTATATTGCGAGACAATCATACAAAAATGATATTCATAAGCATGAGTATTAAATGCATAAATATATAAATTTGGATAATGTTTTGAAGCTAATAATGGAGCGATCTTTGTTCCTCAACTCTATTTTAATCAATCAGACCTGAAAAATGAATATAAACCTTAAACCTTAATTAAAAATCATAAGACATAATCTCAAAAGACTGACATGATTGATTTTGATCCCTCGTGTACCAGATCCCAAATCCAGTTGTTTGATAAGTGATTTATGAGCTAGATGACTTCACCGCAGGAAATATTTAGACTTAATGGACCTTATAACTTCATATTTGACATGATTCTTTGGATTTATAATGGTTATATAAATTACATTTTCAAAAAAGGGTTTTAAAAGAAAATACAAATGATTTTAAAAAATAATGAACCTAAAATGAAAGGAAATGGATATTTTTACCAAAATATAACATTATAAATCCAAAGAATCATGTCAAATATAAAGTTATGTGGTCCATCGAGTCCAAGTATTTTCTACGGTAAAGTAATCTAGTCCATAAATCACTTATCGAACAACTGGATTTGGCATCTGCTACACCGAGGGATCAAAGTCAGTCATGTCAATTTTTTGAGGTTATGTTTTATGATTTTTAATTAAGACTTTAATTAACGTTTATATTCGTTTGCAAGGCCTGATTGGTAAAAGAAACGCTAAGTAACAGATATTGCACCATTATTAAACATAAAAAGTTTAAAACAAAAGTTTTTTTCAAAAATAGTCTGGAAAAGAGTGTTTATAATTGGGACAAAACTGATGGAACTCTTTTTATACTTACTTATAATTATGAATTTGGCCGAATTTTACCTTTAAAAAATTTTAATTGCATTTGTAAAGATAAAATAACAAGCTAATACAAAAGAATTTAATCTATTAGCTTTACTTCAGTTAAAATTAAATAGGAAACCTCATTCACCCTCAAGATGTTTCATAATAGGGCCCTTTACCGCACTTAGTACCCAACCTCGACTTTTACTTATCATTTTTTAAAAAAAGGATAAATTGTAAAAATAAAACAAAATTTCTAAAATAATTTCTTAAAAATATTTAATAATATTCAGAACATCATTGTTTTACCATAAAAGTTTATACACTTTGTAAGTAAAGAATAATATTTGTTTTATTACTATGTTCTCTAAGATATTAATAGTATATTTCCTCTAAGCTATTTTATTAATAACTTTTTTGTATACAAAAATTTTGCTAAAAAGGGTGCATCTTTTCATGAAACAAAGTTGCTACAAGAAAAAGTATACCCACTGCACCGTAAAAAAGTAGCTACAGGCGCTACAGCGTTGCAAAAAAAGAGTAGCCAGTACTCCGAAAAAAGTGTAGACCACGCGCCGAATCGTCGGAGTGACTGCTGCACGTGTGAACTGCACAACAGCTGCGCGTTTTCGGAGCCTTCTACAACCTCACGCAAAAACTGTGCGTGCACGCAAATTTCACTAGATTTCACTAGAATAAGAAGTGCAACCAACCTTGATTAAAAATAAAAACTTTTTTCTAACCTCAAACAAACAACTCTTGGATGGTTTTCTGGAGACAAAGTGTGGCAATTTTTGGCACATTGCGTGAGGTTGTAGATGGGGCATTCGGCGCTCTGGTGTTATGAACTGCGTTCATACGAACGAGTATCGCTGTATTTAGGGTCACTCTACAATAATTCCTGAACGTTCCGACAAATAAATAATAAGATAATTTGAATAAATACCGAAGATTAATCTATATATTAATTAGTTAATTAACTAATCTATAAACAAGTAATTAACTATTACCCCAATAGAAATTGACAATAAACGAGTGATAATGAAATTATTTAACTAATTAACTTAACAAATAGTAATTGCTCCCGTATAATTTAACTATCAATAGCAAGGTCAACGTGTTAACGAACAAATTGAGATTAGCAATAAACCCTAAATGAACGGTAGGAACCTGCGATAATAAATAGTAACAATTACGAGACGAACTATAGCTCGTTCAGGTAGGGTAAAGCTTTGCTTATAGGAGGATAGTCAGCAGCACGACAATCAACGGTCGATCAATTCCCGGAATCCATTAGTCAACGGCTCAGCAGCACGATCGATCAACTCCGGAAATCCATTAGCCAATGGTTCAGCAGCGCACGGGCAATTCGGAGAAGGGCCATTAGCGAAGGGCCTCTGGAATGCACGACGGTTGAACTCGGCAAGGAACGAGCCATGAGTCATCAACAGTCAACAACTCCTGGAATTCATTGGTCAACGTTGCATCAGCTCATGGGTCCATGGCGCAACCGACTCGGGGAGCCACGAGCGTAACGGCTAGCAGGGGAGCGGCCAATCGGAGACAAGTAACCCCTCCCCGCCATCAACTGTCGCTCGCCGCTCATCGCTCTCGACCCTACTTTCGGGTCTGACGCCCCTCCACCGCAACTCTCTACTCTAGAGTGGGGGAAGCCTCTGAGGCAACTTGGCGCCCTACAGCCTCTACATCGTACTCTCCCCACTACCTACCGGGAGCTACTACATCACAACGGAACGGCCTACAGAGAGGAACCAATCGAGAGGCCGGCACAAGCGCCGCAAGTCGAGAGGGGATTTTCGGTCAGGATCTGAGCATCCACGGGTGTTCCCCCACCACGAAGTTCGCCCGTGATCAACAGAAGAGAGGGAAGCTCTCGGCCCTTCTAGGCGCCTACAGGCCTCGGAACCGACTTCAAGAAGTTCCAACTTTTCGTCACCAGAGGGCCTGACTCCTCCCATACCCTCTCGTCAACGGCTTAAGCTCCGCGCTTAGGATATAAAAGGGAGCACCGAGCCATGAACCCTCAGAGAGGACTAGACCTGGGTCGTTACCAACTCGCTTGGTACTCTGCTGCACTTGTGCATGTTGCGCCCAGATGCTCTCCAGTCGATCACAGCCGACTAATCATAGTGCTTGCACCGTGTACGACGGGATCGTAGCCGACTAATCTAGTGCTTGTCACTAGGTAAGTTGCGCCGTTGAGCTTGTAGCTCCGAGTTACTTAGTAACCAACCGCTTAGTAACGAGTATTGCATCAGTGCGCGTACTCTGATTTGTTAACGGTTATTGCATCAGTGCGTGTAATTTGGCTTCAGTTTATTGTCAGATTAAGTTATTTAAAGTCACGCGTCATCGATTAATTGTTCGAATCGACAACAGATTGTTAAGATAAACTAAATAAACAACCAAGTTAAAGTTAATTCTTTTTTGTGTTCGAGTTTTATTTCTAACTTCCCGCGACTCCTTGCGCTTCAGCGCTTAATTGAACAACGAATTCCATGTTCCAGTTGGTCAACCCGGCGACCATTGTAGAAACGCCTTTCTACTCCTAGACCCCGACTCGGGTCGTAACACTGGCAGCGCCGTTTGATGGGCGCTGCTGTCGCTCAGCTCAGAGGGTAGTTCACGCGCCGATCTTCTCTCAGTGTACCTACACAGCTCGAAGCCGACGTGTATCGGAGTTGCTCTTGTCTCGGTCCGAAACAGTTTTGTTTCGGTCTTACGCCTTGTCTCGATCCGACACAGTTTTGTTTCGGTTTCGCGTCCGACACATTTTTATTTCGCAAGTTGCTTACGAAATTTGTCTGTTTAAAGTTGTAAACAACTTTAGTTAAAGAAAATGGCTAAACAGTAAGTATTCAAATTCTTTCTAAAAAAAAGATGAAATTTTTATTGCCGAAGTCACGTCAGTTAGTTTTTCAAAGTTTTCACTTCGAATAATTAACCGATTGGACTAAAGTTTTGGGAGAATACTTAAAATTTATATACGAAGCTCGCTGAAGTCTTGAAATTTAAAAAAATTATTATCTTCAATTTCGTAATTTATAGGTTATTTTACCCGTGCAAGTTTTTCAAGGGCTTCGGCAAGTTTTTATAAATTTACAAACATTTCTGAAAGTTCACAAACATATTCTTTGAGTATTAAACTTTTCATTTCTGTTACGGAAATGCAAGGTCAACGACCACATTTTAGAGAAAACTAGGTTTATAAAATTTTTCTTTTAACATGTAACCTTAATTTTGTATTTATTCCATTGTAAATAAATAGTTTTTATAAAACAGGATATAATATTGACGATTTTTTAATGCAGATTCCAATATTGCTATCATAAATATGAGTTAACGACCAAATTAAAGAGATATTAACGAAAAACTTTGTAAACATACTTCTGCGCATGTGCACTGGGAGAAGACAAACATATAACTAATAAAAATGGCGATTTTTTTCATTTTTTAACAAAACTCTGACTTTTTAAGACTTACTGAAGTAGTTTGGAGGTAATTACTAAGATTAAAATTTCAAAAATTGCAAAAAACAGAAGGCCCCCACTGGAGCCCCAGCTTGATACGGCACTACATGCCGAAGCCACCTTAATTGATTGTTTGAGTTGTGATGTTGAGAAATAACAAAACATTAATATTCAAAGTACGCACAAGTCTCAAAAATCCCAAAAGATAAGAATTTTTTAATTTATATAATTAAAACGTGTTATACTGGATACAGCGCTACCCTCCATTTAAAATACATTGACTTCGACATCCCCGTAATAACCTAATCAAATGCAATTCAATAAAGAATTTATTTTATTATAAATTTATATTATATTAATCTCCTATATAATTTTAGATACGGACTTATATTGCCAAAGAAGAATCAATTATTTACTCCTAAAGTTGGTAATGTTTTTGGAAATGATAATGATTCCGATGATGAACAGGGAACTGATTGGGTGAAGAAGACATTACAAGCAGAAAATGAAAAGAATAAAATCAAGAAACAAACACAGATAAACATGCAAAAAGCATTAAAAGAAGATTCAACGATATTTCAATATGATGAAGTTTATGATGAAATGGAACAAAGTAAAAAGGAACAAAAATCTTTTAAGAAAGTAGAAAAAAAAGCAAAGTATATTGAAAATTTATTGAAAAGTGCTGACCTTCGTAAAAAAGAGCAAGAATTACGAAAAGAAAGAGTCATTCAAAAAGAAATTGAAGCTGAGGAAGCTATGTTCTCTGATAAAGAAAGATATATAACTTCTAGTTACAAAAAGAAATTGGAAGAAATGAAGCAATTTGAAGAAGAACAGAAAAATCAAGATAGATTGGAAGCTATAGGTGATGTAGTAAAGCAAAAAGACATGTCTGGATTTTATAGACATTTGTATAGACAGACAGTAGAGAAAAATGATGCTGATTGTGGTATCAAACCTGAAGAATCTAAAGTCCAAAAAGAAGAGCATCGCAGACAATATCGAAAAAGAGTAAATACAGAATCAGAGTCTGAATCTGATCAGGAAACAGATATACAGAAGGAAGCAATTAAAAAACAAAAAATAGAAGAAAAAGAAAATACAGAGAAGCTTGATCAAGTTAAAGAGAAAGATAAATCAGAAAAGCCAACACCATCTAAAGATGAAATTCCCAAGCTAAAAGAAACTCGAGAGCAACCTATAGAAAAATCTGAAAAAGATAAAGCAACAGAAGAAACAAAAGAAAATAATCCAAAAAATAATATTAGTGAAATTGGTGATAAACCTAAACCTGAAACGAAAAAGAAAGTAAATATATACAAAAAAAGAACAGTAGGATCTGTATTTCAAGCAGCATTAGAAAGGTATCTTAAACGAAAAGAAGATAGATTAAGACTTGGAATTATGTTTTGATTTTTTATTTCATTAAAACTATGTATACAGCAATTTTGTATTTCATAAATAAAAATGTGGAATTAAATAATTTAAATAGTTACAGTACAGCAAAAGTTTCTTAAGCCTGTGCTGGCTGTGCATGTACACCCAGTGGACAGTAATTCGCGTGGAACGTGCCTTCTCAGTTTTAAAATGCTAGAATCCCATTGGACAATTCCAATGTAAGGTTAATGGTTATAGCCGAATTAGCTAATGGGATTGTAGGATTTTGAAACTGAGGGAGCACGTTCCACGCGAATCAATGTCCACTGGATGTACATACTTCTACTGTAACTAATTTTCAATGGATCTGAAGTTTGCAACGTTGTAGTACAATGAAAAAAAAATATTTGAGTTTCCTTCAAGTTTATAATACCTAATATTAATTTTGCGTGTAGATTTATTGTTTTATAGTGTACTCCAATGATGCAAACTTCAGACCCATAATTTTCAGAAAGCTTTAATTACAGAATAGGTTTTATAATGTTAGATTATAATATAGTTGTAGTCTTAATAATTAATTAATTGTATTTAGTTTCTAAAGGTTGTTTACAGTGACTTTAGCAGTCTAGTAGACCTAAAATAATGGAAATTTTTTACAATGGTTTGTTTACACATCCAATCTGTAAACTGATATAACAAGAAAAAGTGTTCTTAGATTTTGTCCACTAAAAATAAATTCAATAAGAAATACTAATTTTTTCTTTTTCATCTAATTTTAATTTGGAATGTTATCATTTTATTCCTTGTTCCTTTGATGTCACCTCACCTATTACAACTATAACGAATGATAGCTAAATGTTTGAAAATGAAAATATAAAAACTTATTTTTAATTAAAATAAATCCATTTACTATTCTCTAATTTTTTATATGTCTTTGAATAATATCTGCAAAAAGTCTATTTAATAGAACTATTATTGTAGGCATGGTGTGGTTTGTGCACATAAGAATTATGCACATATTTATTGTGCACACTTTAGCATTGGAGTATACACATAGATATAGATATACACCAATGCTAAAGTGTGCACAATAAATATGTGCATAATTCTTATGTGCACAAACCACACCATGCCTTATTGTACATTGTTTAAATTAAGGATCTTGCCAATCGCATGACGTTGAGTTAATGAATGTGACGTCACTCATACATACGTTGCTATATGACGAGAATCTACGAAAAAAAGCGCCTACAAACGCACATGTGCGGTCTAAGTAGCAGCCGACATAATAACCACTGCCGTCATCGCGGCTCTTATCATCTCTTTAAGTGTCGAAATTTCTTCTATTATCTAATAGAAAGCCTTCTTCTGAAATACTTCTGAATAATAGTATTATCTCTTGAAAGCTCACGATAGGATTGAGAAAAGTACTGTCTACTTCCCTTCTCCTAGACGCACAAATTCTAACCCCGCCGTGAGAACGCATTTCGCTTTATCGCAACAAGTGATATTAATGCTGTCGGCTTGTGCAGGTGTGGTCCGAAGTGGAGTGAAAAATTTGTTGCAAAGACTCGAGCTCGACTTATCAGCAAGAAGATACAAGAATTAAGTACCTACCTCGCATGTGTGTGTGTGCACCTGTCGGCTAGCTATCAGTGGTATCACAAGTTTTCGGGAAAAGGTGTGGGAAATGCTGGAGCGCATGCGTGCACTGGTCGGTTTTTGAAGATATAACTGCACGCGCCCAGCGCTTGTCGGCCTATAGATTTTCAGGCGACTTTCGCTCTCGCCTGTCCTCTCGTTTTTCTCTCAACTATATAAAGTGTACATGCGAGAAAAAGCGAAGGAACGTCTCGCCAGGAAGAAACGTACATGACTATCATGGCACCGGAGAGTTTGAGTGTAGAGACTGAAAGCATGAGCAATTTTAATGATGGCTTCATTGACTTTGTTGCTGGTTCTCTGGGTAAGAACATTTTAAACATAAAATTCGCGTATCATACTTTAATTTTAATACAGAGAACTGTTATTTTACTCTATCGATATTCATATCTTTTAGAAGTCAGTGGTAGACGTCAAGTGGTATTTGATCATATGATGTAGATAAGAATATTGATAAAATAAATCCAAGATTTAAAAAATAACAGTGATACACTAGTTTTGAATTTGATAATTTACAATTTATAAGTAATTATTTTCTAATATTATAATTATATTACTTTATCATAAACTTAATAAATTTTATGACCTTTTCTATAAAATTTTACTTTGAACATATTTTTATGTGAATAAAAAAAGACAATTTTGTATCATATAGGTGCAACAGGCATTTTAGATTTAATCTATAGAGACAAGCAAATATTTTTGATTTCTTATAAAATGAAATATTTTTTTTATTGAGACAAATTCAGGGAATATTTTTATTAACTAATAAAGAAAAACTGTAGTTTTTTATTATTAAATTCAATTTATAATAAACGTTATATATTTTTTGATTTACTGTTGCATATATAAATTAAAGTCATGATATTTCTATTTGATAAGTGATAAATATCAAAAAATTATTGTAATTTATATGTAGGGTATCTACTATTTCATAAACATACTTTTAATAAAAAAATTTCTGATATTTTTGGAATTCTATATTTTCATCAAGAATATAAAAATAATTTCTTGCTAAAAAAATTAAAATAGAACTTGACCTTTCCCATTTAACATTTGATAGATGTCGATAGCAGAAAAAATTCCTTGATTACTTTATATTTATATTTACTGTTTTTTGCCTATGTAATTCAAAATTTTTTTAATTTATTTGAAACATTTTTCAAATATATTTTTTATATGTTGAAATGTTTTCAAAACTATTTTTTATATGTTGAAATATTTTCAAAACTATTTTTTATATGTTAAAATGTTTTCAAAACTATTACAATTATACAAATGTCAATGTACATTATTAGTTCTACAAATTTTATGTAAAAATAAAAATTTGCAATTCATAGGTGGTGTGGCACTAGTCTATGTTGGCCAACCATTAGACACAGTCAAAGTAAAAATGCAGACCTTTCCTACGATGTATAATGGAATGGTTGACTGTTTTATGAAAACTTTAAGAACAGATGGGATTGCAAGAGGACTTTATGCGGGAACAATACCTTCTGTAGTCGCTAATGTAGCCGAAAATTCAGTATTATTTGCAGCATATGGTGGCTGCCAAAAACTTGTAGCTAATTTTCTTGGTAATTGCTTGATTTTTAATTTATTTATTTATTTATTTCCAGAAAATATTTACATTACATTATTATATACGAAATATACATAAGTAAGTAAATTATTCTATAATAATAATTTGTTCAACCCTAATTACATATAATTGAGGGTGTGGCTCGAAAAAGGGCACATAACTCATTTAATTTGTACAGAAGTTATGCTCCTTTTCCTGCCACATCCTCAATTTATTTTTCATTAATATTTAGCGAAAGGTGATTTTATACAATGGTTGATATGTTTTTTTAGGTGTTCCTAAGGTAAAAGATTTAAGCTCTCTTGGAAATGCATCTGCTGGTTTTTTTGCAGCCTTTTTCTCCTCTCTTACTTTGTGTCCAACAGAGCTGATAAAATGTCGGTTACAAGCTATGAGAGAAGTACAAATTCATGATAAGGCACCAGGGTCAAAAGTAGTATGTATTATTTATGTAAAAAAAAGATACTGCACTGGTATAATTAATGAACACAATTTAATTCTAGAAATTTATTGGACCTTGGGTGTTAACAAAACAAATTATACAGGAATCTGGAATTTCTGGCTTGTATAGAGGATTGACATCTACAATAGCAAGAGAAATGCCTGGATATTTCTTTTTCTTTGGGGCTTATGAACTTACAAGAGAATTATTAGCTCAACCAGGACAGTTAAGAGACGACATCGGGTGGCAAAGAACAATGGTGGCTGGTGCAGCTGGTGGTACTGTGCTATGGCTTGTTATTTTCCCTGCAGATGTAGTCAAAAGTCGAATTCAGGTAATTGTATAATTATGAATTCATCACCACAATATTTACTATTTATAATGCAGTTAATAAATTCTAAATTACTCTAAATCACCAATGTATTATTTATACATCATCTTTATTCATTTTATCAAATTATTTACAATGTAAATTCTGTAGATGTCATCAGGATATTGCCTGAACATAATATGGTATAAATAATTCATTATTTTGACACTAATCTGAGAAGCTTGAAATTCAAAATTTTTCAACATTTTAAGTATTTATTTGTTACATACATGCATTCATTATGCTTTATTAAAACAAGTAAAAATATTAGAAATATTTTTCATTTTCTTTCATATATTTGTAGAAAAAATGATGACACTAATGCACAAATTTTTTTAGGTTCAAAATTTAAAATCACCTGCCTTAGTGATAATGAAAGATATTGTTAGAACCGAGGGAGTTAGTGCCTTGTACAATGGTCTTAAACCGACGTTAATCCGAACAGTCCCGGCAACGGCAACTTTATTTGTCACATACGAATATGTTAAGAAGTTTATGCACAACGCCCTTGATTAACACAGACATTAATTTTTCTGTAACGAATACATTTTTATTTGATTATTCTCCTCCAAAAAGAGATTTACCATACATTATTTTATTACAAAATAAGTAAATCTGAAATAACTTCGATGTATTTATAATGTAAGAATGCATATAATCAATGCACAAACAATCTTTAAAAAAGAACCAATTTAACAAGACAATAATGCATTTATAATGCTCAGGAATATGTCTCATGTAAATAATACACTAAGAAATAATAATATAAACTTATTTTATTTTAGATATTATATATATACACGAGTATATGTACATTATGCAACAAATTCACTACTGTGATATAAAACCCACATAAATTATGAAAATGTTTGTATGCATATTGTCCATGTTGCATTACTAATTTTAATGTTGTTACAGGTAGACCAATAATAAATGTTATTCATGCAAATGGTCCATTATGTACTTTTGTTTTTCTTTCTCCTCAGCTAAAGTCTCCCACTCATGGTATTGAATCTACAATAGAAAATGAAATCTTGATTATCTTTTCGTGATAAGGAATAAATTGAGACGCAATGTTTTGTCGAGACTTACCACAATAGGTGTATAACCGATATACTTCAAATGCCTTATCTGAATTGTCAGCATACTAGTAGCTGTATGGGTATCATCTCTTGTCGTGTTACAAAATGTTCCTAACACTAGAGCAAACCATTTATTCCCATCATCTGGTGCATACATAATTGTACCCACTGGTTTTTCGGCAAACTTTTCTGCTATCGGAATAAACTCGTTAGTTTCCGGGTTTATACCGACAACAATATGGTCATTAATATTATGTGGCAGAAGCGGATTCACGTAGATTACTGATTCTGAACCAAAAGCTATCTAAAAAAATTAAATCATATTTTAATTCTTAACATGCTTGATACGTATATTACTATGAGAGGTGCAACAACCGGGGGTGTCGGGGGTGTCCATCACAAATACCAAATGATGTGCACAATTTTAAAGTGTATAACCGATATACATGATAGATAAAATGTCATACGAAAACTCTTAATGGAAATAATTTATCTTGGGTATGTTTTATATACAGTTACAAGTACAAAAATTCGTTAAATACTCGAAGATGAATAGAATAGTATCTACATGTGGACGCAGGAGGCGGTTAAAATTAAAAAAAAAATAAAAAGTTCTAACCCTAAGTAGCCGGGTGACACGACGTCCACCCAAATAACGGAGTTACGTAGACGTGCAACATTATGCGGGACAATTATTTAAAAAATCCTTAAACCCAAGTGGACGGGGGAGCTTAATAAGCGAGTTATGTATAGACGTGCAACAGTAAGCAAGAAGATTATTTAAAAAATTCCTAAACCTGTATAGCCGGGGGACGCGAGGTCCACGAAAAAAAAGGATTTACGTAGACATATGACAGTAAACAAGACGATTATTTAAAAAATTCTCAAACCCAAATAGCCGGAGGACGCTAGGTCCAGGCAAATAAGGGAGTTACGTAGACGTGCGACATTAGGCGGGACGATTATTTAAAAAATTCTTAAACCCAAGTAGCTGAAGGACGTATAAGGTTCACATAAATAAGGGAGTTACGATGGACGTGCAACAGTAAGCAAGACGATTATTTAAAATTTTCTTAAACCGCAATAGCCGGGGGACGCGATGTCCACACAAAAAAGGAGTTACGTATAGACGTGCGACAGTAAGCAAATTAATTGTTTTAAAAATTCTTAAAATCAAATTGCCGGGGAACACAAGGTTCACGCAAATAAGGGAGTTATGTATAGACCTGCGACATTAGGCGGGATCACGATTATTTAAAAAATTCTTTAACCTGAACAGCCGGGGGATGCGAGGTCCTCGTCAAAAAGGGATCCCTTTAATCCCATTGCACGTCCCGTAAATCGATTTACGTAGACGTGCAACAGTAAACGAATGGATTATTTAAAAAAGTCTGCACAACTGCGGTACTGCTTCTGTTTGCGCGGAACTTGTGTTTCTCGTCTATTTGGCTTCAAGAATTTTTTAAATAATCGTCTTGCTTATTGTGTCACGTTTATAAATGTTACGTATAGGTAACTCTCTTATTTGGATGGACTTCGCGCCCCCAGCTGTTTGGATTACAGAATTTTTTTGATAATCGTTTCTTTTACTGTCACACCTCTACGCAACTTCCTATTTACGTGGACCTTACGCCCCCTGGCTATTTGGGTTTAAGAATTTTTTATGAAATTAACATGATCGTACCATGTTAATTTACGGGACTTACATAATTTAACGCATTTTCAACAGTTGCAGACCTTTTGACTTTTTTGCTTCCTCATAGAGGAAGCTTTGTGATAGTAAAAAAAAAAGTTTATGAGATAATGTGTTAGAAATGTTATTTAGCAAATTTGGAATCTAAATACACTATTTTTAGAAAATGTCCGTATGGATGTGTGTGTGTGTGTGTGTGTGTGTGTGTGTGTATGTGTGTGTGTGTGTGTGTGTGTGTGTGTGTGTGTGTGTGTGTGCGCGCGCGTGTGTATGTGTGTATGTGTGTGTGTATATGTGTGTGCGTGTGTGTGTGTATGTGTGTGTGTGTGTGTGTGTGTGTGTGTGCGTGTGTGTGTGTGTGTGTGTGTGTGTGTGTCCGTATACGCTGATATCTCATGATCTACTCGACCGATTTTAACGGGAGAGTGATCATTTTTTTAGATTTTGCTTCCACAATTGGGGTCAATATTCTATTTTTGTAAAATTTAATTTTTTTTTTTATAGCCATTTTTAATTTTCAGAATTTTTTTTTCGATTTTTTTAATATTTAGAACAAATATTGTTTATATATCGTGAATTCTCTGTATGTAGGATAAAATTGTCTACAATTTTAAAAAAAAAAAAGTCGGTAGCTATATCTCGTCATAAGTTATTGATGAAAACGTAATTTTTTGTAAGTAGGTTATATATTTCGAAATTAAAAAAGGATATTAACATGAATATTTTTTTTGGTTATAAAGGATATTAAGTACTATAACTTACTAAATTTTTAGGTTTTTTTATTCATTATTTTTTGAGAAAAAAAATAATTTATAAAAAAAAGTGATTTTTTTTGTCGTTCAATAACTATAGTAAAATTGGCTTAATCACTTTGAAATTCTTTGTAGGGGTAGATTTTGTATACCAATCGAGTGGGTTCTTTGGGCAAAAGGATTGATCCATAAATTTCGAAGATATTTGAGGTTAAAATTTTTTTCAATTTTTTTTTTAAATCGTAATTTCTCGAGAACGGCTCTATGTATCTAAATGGGGTGGGTGGTATTCGAAAGAGAATTAAATTACCTATATTTTCTAAAAAAATTAATTCTCTAGCTATCACGGTTCTTTTGTTATTAACAAAAATGTAAAAATTGAAAAATGAAAAAAAATGAGTTTTATATGTTCAACTATTACAAGAGTAAAATTGTCTTATTCGCTTCAAAATTCATTGTAGAGGTATATTATTGATAGTTCTCGGATGAGTTCTTTTGACAAAGTGATTGATTCATAAATTTCAGAGATATTTGAGGTTAAAATTTTTCTAGATATTTTTAAAATCTATTTCTTAAGGATGGCTCTGTGTATCTGAATGGGATGGGTAGCATTTGAAAGAGAATTAAAATATTTATATTTTCTAAAAAGAAACATTTTTTAGTTATCGCGGTTTTTTATTATTAACAAAAATGTAAAACTTGAAAAATTGAAAAATGAAAACAAAAATCTGTCTTTATCAAATTTTTTAAAATAGATCCCCTCACATTATAACAGCCTTTCCACATAACGCATTCAATATAAAACGTTCAATGTTCAACGTAACACGAAAATAAATTTGTTGTCCGACATCTACCAATTTCATACTCAGTGGTAGTGGTGCAGAATTCTGTCTTTCTGAAGTATTAAAATTTCATACTCAGTGGTAGTGGTGCAGATTTCTGTCTTTCTGAAGTATTAAATTTTAAATATTGGAATTAAAAATTAATTAAAGGAATCAATAAATTAAGTTTGAGGAAGCTACGTGCCAATGAATTGGCAGCGGTTTTTAGCCTATATATAGGCATAAATAAGATGTGAGGCTGGACTGGACACCCCCTGAAGTTTGGTAATTGTTGCGCCACTGATCCCTACAGTTTATGGCAGATTTAAAATTAAAATAAGTCAAACATTTTACTACGAAAATTTTAAAATATTACCTACAGTAACAAAATATTTTATTATGAA
Organism: Torymus aiolomorphi; assembly: GCA_036365515.1. Taxonomy (NCBI): domain Eukaryota; kingdom Metazoa; phylum Arthropoda; class Insecta; order Hymenoptera; family Torymidae; genus Torymus; species Torymus aiolomorphi. The sequence continues at coordinate 188,678,728 of CM070875.1, read as the reverse complement.
AGATATACGTACTCAAAGATTAAATATAAAATAAAACATTTACTCAATCACTCGTTGATTAAGTCTGTACCGTAAATTTCTTTTTGTACCGCAAGCACGATTTTCGCATTTTTTAAACCTATTAATAGAGCCGAAAGCGACAGCTTGTCGACCAGCGAGCGGTAAAAATCGAAAAGCGCCCGCTATCTGAATGGAGCTTTCAAGATTGTTTAAGAAAATCATTGATATTTTGAAAAAACGCAAAAATCTATACTTGCGATAAAAAAATATGGTATGCACCAAGGGCTAAGTGGGTTTTTTGACCTCGTGTGGTTGCAGTACTCGTCTTCGGTTGGCAAACGCACTCGCCTTCGGCTCCTGCTAGCTGACCTTCAACACGTACTGCAACCCCACACTCGTTCTAAAAAGACCCACTTTACGCCCTTAGAACACAATATACTATTTTTTATAAGTCCTTTATTATTATATTTGCGACTGCTGCTTTATTGAAAGTAGCACATAATTAACGCAAGATAATTCGAGCTGTAACGTAAGATCTTGTAAAAAATTAATAATACATTATGTAACAAGGGAGAAAAGTCGCTCTTGATTCCCGCGGGATTCGCCTGAGGGAATCATCGACTTTTCTCTTGAGTTATATATAGTTTATTTCCACCTCAACTGTGGTCAATTTTTTTATTTGGAAAGTGGGACCAATGAAAAGATGGGGTGTGTTAGTAAACGCGGACGGCGGGGATCGACGCCCGCATAAGTGGGCGCAATATTTAAGTGTATTATTTAAACGATATTTGGCTAAGTTTATATGGAATTTATCTTTTTCCCGCAAAGTACTTATTTCCTGCATTTGCGGAAAAAAGTAAATTTGCGGGAAAAAAGTAAAATTAATTAAAAGAGGAAAACAAGTCTAATTTTGGTCCCGCTTTTCAAAAAAAAAAGTGGCCATTTTTGTTGAGATGGGAATAATTATATTAACAAAATTCCCGCCACTCGAGTAACGGGCAATAAAAGTGAAAAAGCGCCTGCAGCTACTCGAGTGACGGACGTAAAAGTGAAAAAACACCCGCTGCCTACCTTTAACTTCTATCGCCCGCTGACGACTTTTTTCGCCGGCTGGTCTAAAAACTGTCACTTTAGTCCCGCTTTATAGGTTAAGTTACAAAAAAATGATTTTGTTCCTTGAATCGTTTCTTTATTATTTGAATAATAAATTTGTCTTTAAAATTAATCTTACCTTACAATTTTCTATTGTATCAGTCACAAATTTGTCCAAAAGATTAAATCGTGTACGTCTTTTTAACTTTAATTTTGCCAATGCTCCATATTTCTGAAAAACATTACATTATTTAAATCATATATAGATGATAAAATTTTTATAGCCTGACTTTGTATAATATGTAAAACAAGCGTGCAAAAATAGCAGCTCTAGGGGAGAGTTATACGACGACGTTTCGCTGACTTTTATTCTACATAAATTTTTAATAGATGCCTCTTTTTCAAATCTAAATCATTAAATCTAGAAAAGTCTTTTATAGAATGCATAATAGAAAATAGAACTAAAGCATACAATTTTTCGTATACGTAATTCCCGCATCATGGAATAATAGTATACTCCCTTGTTTCATAATACACTATTAATAAACACCAACTCTAATACATGTTTACTTACTTTTTTTTGGTATTCTAGTAAATCCGTCCTTAGTCTTGGACCAGTATATTGGGATTCAAATTCAAGGCAATAATCAATTTTAAGATATTGAGGATTTAAATTATAAGCAACACCACCAGATGACATTTCGACATACGTCGGGTCCATGATTAAATTTAAGGCTTTTTCTGAATAAAAATTGACTTGGAGTAGGTTTGACGTTATATTAACAAATGATCCTGCAAATCTATGTAAGATGAACATTAAAGTTGATTATTTATTATATTATTTAAAATAATTGATTTTATTATTTGAATTAATTTAAGGTGATGCGATACCCACGCTATTACTCAAAATTGGGTTCCCGTTTTTCTCATTCAATGTTTAATTTTAAGGAAAAAACTCTTTGATACGTTGTAGTCCTTTATGAAACTTAAAACGTGTCAAAGAGTTTTTTCAAAAAGTTTAAAATTGAAGGAGAAAAACGGGAACGCAGAATTGAATAATAGTGTGGATATCACATCATCTTAAGGTGGTTCTTTCATGAATCCCTAGTCAAATCAGTGCTAAATGAAAAGGGTACCTAAAATTAAAAAAACCATAGTTGAAATGTGATTTATTTATTTAAAATGATAGAGATAGTCAATGTATTATAAATAAAGTGTATTTAACATGACTAAGATAACTTTTTTAACAAAATGTTGATATTTTAGAAACAGCACAAACAATTATTGATAAAACATCTTAATCTTTTTTGTTTCTTAACCGATTTTAATTTTCAAGATCTCATTTTGTTCCTTAAGTAATTTCATTTCAACTTGCCCAAGGAAAAATTTAAAATTATTCGACACCAAGAAAGTTATAGCCAATTAAAAAGAAATATTTTTTTAACCCCATGCATGAATTTATCAACAATTGGCTATAACTTTCTTGGTTTTGAATAATTTTAAATTTTTCCTTCGGCAAGTCCCCATGAAATTACTTAAGGAACAAAATGAGACCTTGAAAATTAAAATCGGTTAAGAAACAAAAAAGATTAAGATGTTTTATCAATAATTGTTTGTGCTGTTTCTAAAATATCGACATTTTGTTAAAAAAGCTATCTTAGTCATGTAAAATACACTTTATTTACAATACATTGACTATTTCTATCATTTTAAATAAAAAGAGTGAAAATTGTTACACCACAAAAACAAATAATTTATTATATAAAAATTGTTTTCCACCCAAAATTAGTCTATTTTAAGCGTTGAATGCGTTACAGTTTCGTCAAAATATATTATATTAGTATTTGAGATATAACAGTTTTTGCAATGACGAAAATGTAAGTTTCTCCTGAATAGTAGCGGTTGTGCCTCAAATGTAAAAACGATGGTTTTATATAGACAGCGCGGGGTTGGCGCACGCAGCACGCAGGGGGCACAGTCCCCTAGTTTATGATTACTTAACCCATTAATGCCTAATGTGATCAAAATTTTGTGTTAATTTCAGCCTACTTAATAACTTTCGATACAAACACAACAGAATGTTGATTTAAAATACATATAGGTATGAGGGGTCGCTCTTCTCTAATTCGTTGCCACTTTGCCAGAATGATAAAGAAATCAATATTGGGACCGATTTCTTTATCATTCTGGCAAAATGGCCAAAAATTTATTGTTTTGATTTTATTTAAAGCGTTTTTAAGTGAAAGTCTTAATTCAATTACAGATTTCTGTATTTGATATTTTATATTTCTCAATCAATTTTCGTATTTTCAAAATTATTAAAGCCCAGGCACAACCTGTTCACTGCAACGAATGTGCTTCTGCTCGAATATTAGAGAAAATATGTATATTAAAAAATAATTTTGGAAAATCAGTGAACGTTAATAAGTGTGTATCCCGGGTTCTATCTACCGATAGATGAGCATTCTTTCGTGCTACAGGGCGCGTCCTCAGGTTGTGGATTGGGGAACAGCCAGCTGAGGCTGGTCAGCTGTGAACATAATGAATAAGCGGCCGCGAACAAAGAAATCGTGAGAATGGACGAATGAACGAGCAAAGTATAATGAATGGGCTGCGGCCGACGGATTGTGGATATTCCCGCTAGACTAGCCAAAGGGAGAGTAGTAAACTCCCTAACCGGGGTGGCAGTACCTGTAGTCTAGGCGCCATCCCAGGTTTCGTGGCCGATTGCATGCCCCACCGGCCACCTAGGTTTTTTTTATGTATTTAAGCCCCTGAATCTAAATTTCGTAGGTGGCCAGTGAAAAAATGCAAATAACAATTGTTATTAACAATTTTTGTAAACAATTGAATAAAATTGATTGTTAAATTGATTTTTCAGATCGAACATCCAAAAAAACCGGATCACCCAGCTCCATCCGACCCCCATCGAAATATCCGTATTTACGGGCACGGAGCTCTCCATCGCATTAAGATCCCTGCGAAATAAGAGAGCTCTGGGGCTGGATGGATTACCAGCAGAGCTGCTGAAAGCCATTTGTGGCACTCATCCGCGCCTCTTGCTGGACATGTATAACTTCTATCTGAAGGCTGGCATTTTCCCCGCCCGCTGGAAGACGACGAGGCTTGTCCTCATCAGCAAGGGCAAGGGTCCAGCAGACAGCCCGTCGGCCTATCGCCTGCAAGCCGCCATTAGCGCAGCCGGAGATCTGGCTCCGCGAAAATACGGCTTCAGACGAGGTAAATCATCGATGCAGTTCAGGAGGTGGTAAACGCTGTTATGTCGATGGAGCAGGGCAACTACTACTCTCGCCCTATTTGTCTGCTGGCCATCTTGGACGTTAAAAACGCGTTTAACTCAGTAAAGTGGGACAACGCGCTGGGCGCTTTCGAGCGGACTTTCATATTCCCGCGTATCTCATACGCATTCTTGGGGATTATTTGAAAGATCGCTCGATAGTCTACGACCTGGAGGAGGGCCCGATAAAGAGGGAAATAACATCTGGGTCAGCCCAGGGCTCCATGCTGGGTCCCGAAATATGGAACGTCCCTTACGACGGGATCCTACACGCATGAAAATGCCCGAGGGCGCGTTCCTGATTGGGTACGCGGACGACATCACGGTGGTCATCGTAGCCAGAGACGCTGACCTCGCCCACCTGCTGTTCAACGAGGTAATGCGACGTGTCTACTCCTGGCCGGAGGATCACGGGCTTGAACTAGCAGCGACAAAGACCGAGATCATGCTACTCACGAAGAGGCACATTAACACCTTGTACCCCTTCCAAATGGGAGACGCAACGGTCCAGGCTAGAAACGCGGTCAAGTACCTGGGGTGACACTCGCCAACAAACTCATCTTCAAGGAACACTTGAGGACAGTGACGGTTAAGGCGGCAAAAGTAACATCCGGGATGAGTAGGCCAACACCATATGGGTTTGGCAGAAATGGTGGGAAGCCGAAAGAAGAGGGAGGTGGACAGCCAGGTTGATTCCACTCGTGGATCACTGGCTGCTCGGGGAAGGGAGTGAGGACTGAGGTAGACTTCTATCTCACCCAATTCCTGACGGGACACGATCTGTTCCGTGCTTACCTGCATAAGATGGGTAAGGTCGCGCCACCAGACTGTAGCCACTGAGACTGGCCCCTCGACGGCGCACAGTGTTCTATTTTGAAAAAAAATGGACAAAATGAAATATCTCGCGAACGGATATCGATAGCCGGATGAATCCAAAGGCATTTTAAAGTTGAAGTAATGTACAATAAAGGAAAAATAGTCCAGTACTGATCATTTAACCCTGTGGGCTCGGAAATGAAAAATGAAAGTCGAATAAATAACGTATTTTCGGCTTTTTCATTGTAGACTTTCTGGCTATCAATTTTTTCGATCAAAAAAATATGTACTCTTGTAGTGTTTGATGCAAGGAATCCGAATTTGATGTCAGAATTGTTCTATCGCACACCAATTTGTTTTTAAATCTCAAAACTCCATAAAAAATACGAAAAATTCACCCTGAAAAAATGGAGCATTATTGAGTAATTTCGACTTCAAATTCGGATTCAGCGAATCAAAATACATTTGTAGATGCATATATGAATTATTAAAATTTAAGGGTTATTAAAAAATGGCATTTTTACAATATTTTCATGCTCTTTAATAAAATTGTATTAAATACAAGCGTTTGTGTACCCATGTATTATGATAAGCTGAATCCAAATCCGAAGTCGAAATTACTCAATAATATTCCATTTCTTCCAGGGTGAATTTTTCGTATTTTTTATGGAGTTTTCAGCTTTAAAAACAAATTGGTGTGCGATAGGACAATTCTGATATCAAATTCGGATTCCTTGCATCAAACACTACAGGAGTACATATTATTTTGATCGAAAAAATTGATAGCCACAAAGTCTACAATGAAAAAGCCGAAAATTCGTTATTTATTTGACTTTCATTTTTCATTTCTAAGGTCACAGGGTCAAATGATCAGTACTGGACTATTTTTCCTTTATTGTACATTACTTCAACTTTAAAATGCAGTTGGATTCATCCGGCTATCGATATCCGTTCGCGAGATATTTCATTTTGTCCATTTTTTTTTTCAAAATAGAACACTGTGCGGCGCTCAACACACATTTTTTCATTGAAGAAAATGGAGCGTCGAAGGGGGGGGGGGCATCGGAGAGCGAGCTTGGAGCGAATCATCACGCCTGACAAAACTGTCGCGCTGATGCTCCGAGATAGCAGGTTTTGGACGAGGGTCGCCGTTTTTGTCGAGACGGTCCTTCGCTCAAAGAAGCTGGCTGAGGAAGAACGCGTTGTGGCCATCTACAGGGCTTAGAGGAAAATGGAAAAAAAAATTCCCATAAAAGATGATGGAAAAAGAGGAGGAACCCTGTGGGCGGATCCTAGCTGGCGTCTCCCTGAAGTAATGCCTCACGGCGGTTCCGGGGGGACAAATACATGCCAGAAGAGGACAGGGGTGTAATTTTTATTGGTTAATAGTCCCACATGCTAGGGAGTGTCGGACCCTCCCTGGTGTCTTTTAGAAGATTTTTACACAGCCCTTCCGCAAAAAAAAAATAAATAAGTGTGTATAATTTACGTGAATAAGGCATCCCCTTAATCGTTCTTTCAGGTTTAGCTTACTAGAAATTGTTTTACGCAAAAATATTCAAATTAAATCGTATTAAATGGTACTCGAAAATCGACGATTTCAGGTATATTTAGGCGTTAAAAATCGTTTTTATATTTAATTCGTCAGGAACTGATTGTACATGGAAATGTTAAATTGAAAAAAGTGTTGTTTTAATATTATCTATAACATTGTTACATTTAACATTTTTGTGTAAAATCAAATCCTGTCAAGTAACGAGGAAAAACCGATTACTGTGTCGATTAGTCACTATTGCCTTTACAAATATTGTAAATAGAAAAAAATGTTCAATGTAAAATAGATGTGTTTTAATTAGTTTTAGCAGAAGCGTGTACTAGATTTATATACTAAAATTAATTTTCGATATATTAAGCTTAAAAAACTGTTTTCTCAAATTGTTATCTACTCTGGCGTTTTTTATTTTCCGATGAATTCGGCTCAATATAGAACTGTCCGATACTTATAATTAGACGAGTATCTGGCCCAAAATTCGTTTGGTTCCGTCGAAATTTCGACGAGATAATCGAGGAATTGGATTATACATAAAGACGTACAGACATACATAAATCTCGTAAAACGCTTAAAATGGACTCACTTTGGGTGGAAAACATTTTTTATATAATAAATTATTTATTCTTGAGGTGTAACAATTTTTGCTCTGGGGAAAATATAAGGCTCTCCCGAGTAGCGGTCGTGCCTAAAAAATGTAAGAAAATGTAAAATCTCAAAATTATTAGAGATTTTTCTGTCCTACCCTGTCGTAAATTATAAATGTTAACAACTGTTAAAAATTACTTAAAACTGTTTGTAACTGTTTAAAACTGTTTATAAATGTTACAAAATGTAGGATTTTGGACACATTTTCAAATAGTTTTTAGGAGTTTTAAACAGTTTAAAGCCGTTTCAAATAATTTTGAGTGATATTTAAAAAGAATTTTAATAAGGTAAAAGTACCAATAGATGGCCGCTTAGTGAAGTTAGAATTTTGATGTCATATTTTAAATGCGAAATATTATTAAAAATGCATAGAATCAGTAGCCAATAGAATTATTATTACTTTTTACTTGCGAAAAAAGTATTTAATTTGTGAAAATAAGTTTTTATGATAGAAAAATTAATTAAATTATGAATACACTGCTTGTACTAGTAGTTGGACCGTGTTAAAAAGTCGTACTAGTGGTCGAAATTGTTAATCCCAATACTTGGACCATATAATATGTACTCTATATTTATTTTGATTTTTATGTAAAAATAATAAAATCGCTAAAGGACCCCGCACACAATGTATGGAAAATAATCATTCGGTCAAATTGGATCAAACTTGGGGAAAAGATAGATCTTGAGGTCCTGAACAAAAGTTCTCATGGGCAAAACCTCCCAAAATTTGACCGAATGATTTTTTCCCATACATTGTGTGCGGGGTCCTTTTGAACTGGAAATACTTTTTAATACTAAATCAATCGTTAATAATATGAAATTACAGCAAATCAATGTATAATAATCATATTATGGTTTTCCAACCTACTAAATCTACCAATACGTAGGAACCCTAACCATCAAAACATCGGTGAAATACATAGGGCCAAGTATTGGGACATGACGTTTAAACTGTACTAGTAGATAACCTTGAATTATTTTTATTAAAAACAATAATTATTGGGCTCCTAACGACTGTAAGGTAAAAGTACCAATGAGCGGCCAGTGCCCAGTATGTGGCCATCTAGATAAATATTCAATTACTTTAAAGAATGTGTAGTAGTTGGATAATATTTTATTCTATAATATGATTCTAAAATAATTAATGCTTATTGTTTAAATACTATTATTACTCTTAGTGAAAATTTAATACTTAAAAAGACGATTTGAAAATGCTACTCGCGGGGATCACGGCTTTCTATGAGAAGTCCTTAATGCTTTCGTAAGGATTCATGACTCGCCTTTTAGGTATTTTTAAATAAATTTGAAGTTAATCTTTACTCTTGAAAGTTTTAAGACACTTCTAAGATGCATCGAATTCAATTGCAGTCGTTAGGAGCTCAATAATTATTGTTTTTAATAAAAATAATTCAAGGTTATCTACTAGTACAGTTTAAACGTCATGTCCCAATACTTGGCCCTATGTATTTCACTGATGATTGGGGTTTCTACGTATTGGTAGAGTTAGTAGGTTGGAAAACCATAATATGATTATTATACATTGATTTGCTGTAATTTCATATTATTAACGATTGATTTAGTGTTAACAAGTATTTCCAGTTCAAAATTTAGCGATTTTATTATTTTTAAATAAAAATCAAAATAAATATAGAGTAAAAATTATATGGTCCAAGTATTGGGACTAACAATTTCGACCACTAGTACATGACTTTTTAACACGGTCCAACTACTAGTACAAGCAGTGTATTCATAATTTAATTAATTTTTTTGTCATAAAAGCTTATTTTCACAAATTAAATACTTTTTTCGCAAGTAAAAAGTAATAATAATTCTATTGGCTACTGATTCTATGCATTTTTAATAATATTTCGCGTTTAAAATATGACATGAAAATTCTAGCTTCACTAAGCATCCATCTATTGGTACTTTTACCTTAATTGAATTCGATGCATCTTAGAAGTGTCTTAAAACTTTCAAGAGTAAAGATTTACTTCAAATTTATTTAAAAATACCTAAAAGGTGAGTCATGAATCCTTACGAAAGCATTAAGGACCTCTCATAGAAAGCCATGATTCCCGCGAGTAGCATTTTCAAATCGTCTTTTTAAGTATTAAATTTTCACTAAGAGTAATAATACTATTTAAACAATAAGCATTAATTATTTTAGAATTATCTTATAGAATAAAATATTATCCAACTACTACACATTCTTTAAAGTAATTGAATATTTATCTAGATGGCCACATACTGGGCACTGGCTGCTCATTGGTACTTTTACCTTAATTTGTAATTAATTAAACGAATGATATTTAAGAATTATATTTATGAATGATATTTTGAATGATATTTAAGGAGAATTAATAATTTGTAATTAATTTAACTATCATTAACTAATTAACAGTAGTAATAATTATTAATCAATAATTTGTAATTAATTAAACTATTATTAACTATTACAAACAGATAAAAACTGTTAAAAACTGTTGCAAACAATTATAAACAATTATAAACATTTTTGAACAGTTTATAACTCTTCCCAACAGTTTTTAACTTTTTTGAACAAAAATATTTTCGCCAGGGTATAACATTTAATTCTATTTTCTTACATTCTTTTACATTCCTATATTTTTTTACATTTTCTTATATTTTACGCAATTAACATTAAAAAAGTTTTTTTTTACATAAAAAATCTTTGGATTGTAATATGTAAATAGTATTCGAATCTACTTACTTCTTATTCTCTTCCATTTTTTCAGAACATTCATCTATAACAATAGAATATAGAGAATTCGATTTTGGGTTGTAATTAAATATACATAATGACGCTATTATCCTTTCAACATCTTTTATTTTTGCATCTTTTATATCTTTTTCAAGTCTGTAAACAAATTAAAATTGGAATTTAAAATATAATTAAATGTTATAAATATTAATGATAAATTTATTTACCTTTCTGCTAATTTTAATATTATATTTGGTTTAAATATTAATACATTTTTCTTCATTTCTGCAATTCGTGCTATTATTTGTATTGGCCGATGTGACATTTGTGATTCTAATAATTCAAGCAAGGCAGAATATTCTTTTATCAAGTTTTCATCTGGCATATGTCTGAAATAACAAATCAAAAGTTATAAATAAATATTTATAATTCTAATTATATTTATTTATTAAATTGTAAATTTACCTTAAAATTGGTAGAATTGCTGATAAAGCAACATCACTAATACTGTCTAGATTTTTTTGTAGTTTTTGTACTATTTTTAATAAAAAATCTTTACTTTTAATTGAACTTTCAAATTTTTGAAATGCTATTGCAAGGATTCCTAATTCTTCAACTGTTAATTCATCAACATATCTTTCTGAGTAGTACTCAAGTTCATACATACGAAGTGGAATCTTTCGAATTACACTCAATAAAAAGGTAAAGTGCATTAAGTCAGCCGGATTCAAATTTTTCAACTTTCTACTCATTTTTAATACACTAAAATATGTAAAATCTACTAGTCTTTGTAGTTTTAGCAAATAAAATTTATCATTTACTAAAAGTATTTCATCTCTAGTCCAGTTTGGCAATCTTTTTAAGCACTCTTTATCCAAAGTTTTGTAGACTCGTTGGTGAGCTGGATCTTCTTTTCTGATTTTCCATAACATTAAATAATCCATTAAACAATGCAATTCATTGTCATTAAAATTGGGCAATTCATTTATTAATATTTCTATTATGCCTTGATACGCAGTATCAGTTAAGTCTTGATTATTTTGAAGTGCATAATATGAAAGCAATTTATAGTTTTCTAATATTTCAGTAACATTCATACTAATCCATTTTTTTTCTAATAATTTTTCTATTTCTATATTTTCAATGTCTTCTGTATTAAATAACAATGGCTTTGTTAACGATTTTGAATAAATCTCAGAATCTGTTAGAATTTTGTACGTATGACTAATTTTTAATCCCTGAAAAGTTTTTGGCTCTGTGTAAAGGCTTGCTGGTTTAATTAATGAATGTGAATTTCTATAGTTATAATCTTTTATAAAAAATACTTTATTATGTAAAATATTGGAATCTAAATTCTTATTCATACAGTGTAGTCTACCATGATTATTTGTTATTAAAGATTTGATAGGTAAATTTGATTTTTGCAAAATACTCCTCTTCTTAATGTAAAATAACTTGTTGATATTTTTTGAAATCATTTTTAATTTTATATGAATGTTATATGAATTTATATGAATTTTATATGTTATTATGATTCACATTATTTCGATTAAGTATGTAGCTGTAAATACTGCACTTTACGAATTCGTACAATAATACTTTTTAATTTTAAAAGTTAAGGACTTAAAAGCAGGATAAGTGGGACCACATGGATAACACTCTGTACGCTATAAGCTCAACAGGAATACAGAAGTATATCATGAAACATAAGGGAGTATCTACACTAGGGGCGTGTCATGGCGCGCGTCGAGTTGCGCGTCCAAACTGTGCGTTCCAATCTGTTTCACATCGTTTCACTTTTCTAATTACATCGACCCTGACGGCCTGACCCTACATCCACGATGTGAAACGGATTGGAACACGCTTGGAACGCACAGTTTGGACGCGCATCTCGACGCGCATCTTGATGCGCGCCAAGATGCGCCCCTAGTGTAGATAGGGGAAGGCGGGGCATGGCGTGTCAGGTAGGTAAGCTTGGCACCCTCATATTTTTAATATTAATGAATGCAAAAAATGTAATTTTTACGTAAACCTAATTAGATATGCTTTTAGAATTTTCCTCTATACTTTTGAGGTTATAGATAATGTTTAACATTTAATTTAATAAGATTGAAAATCGGTGCTTAGAAACAAGGTTGACTTCATTTTTAAGTCGCTTGGAGCAACAAGAAAATGATTTTTTTTCTAAATGAGACCAAACCTATTTGATAGTTTCAACTTTTATCTTTCAAGCCCTGTTTTTGTTATTTTCAGAAAATCTTTATGAATAATATAATTAAAAAATGAAAATGGTATTAAAATGGGGCATGACGTGGCACCCTGGCGGGGCACGCGTGGCACACTCGGGCGTATCAGTGCGCCGCGGCGGCCGCCGAGCGAAGTGATGTAATCTACAAACCAAAAACGGAGCAAGATGGGTTAACAACTTCGCAGTGCAATAATTTAGTTTTAACTAGTTTTTAGTTTCAATTATTAGATTAATAAGTAAATAACGATTATTTCGACTGCGTATTAAGTTATAGAGTAGAAAAAACAATGGTAAGGAAGGAATCAATTGTAGATACTCAAACTGCCTTTTTCAATGGTCAGGTAGTTCAAATATGCTACATAGATGAAAATGATGCGAAATCTTTAAATTTAAACTTATTGTAATAATAATGATAATTTGTTAATCAAACAAAAGTATTATGTTGTGATCATATTTTATAAGAAGGAATTTATAATATAAAATCATTTATTAAAATGTAATAATTTATTTTAAAATAAAAATTGTTATGTTCCTTAATAAAAATAAAATTTTTAATTTTCAATAGACTGATTAATTATTTGATTTTTGAAAATTTTATTATGGCATAATTATTAAAGTATTAATTACTGGAAAAAAGAATTGAAAAATACCTATAGTAAAATATTAAATTTGACCGTGCCATGCGTGCCCCGTCGGGTGCCACAATCCACCCGCCGGTGGGGCACGTAGAGCATTTTTTTCAGAATTTCTTTTCTGTATTTTATCAATAATTAAAAGAAAATGAAAAAAAAGTTAATAGTTTATTTTATTTTATTTTTTTCTGATCTAATTATTCCGTTTTTGTACATTTTGAAATAATACACGGTTTAGTTGTTATTTTTAATCAAAGTTAGGGTGTCACACGTGCCCCGCCCTCCCCTACTCCCTATCCTGCATGGCTGCATAGTAGTGTATACCCGCGGCGCCCGCGGCAACCCGGCACATATACGCGCGAAATTACAAATATAATCGAGTTATACATAGTGACATATCTGTACTTGACTTAGTTATTTGATATGCCAAAATACGTTGTGTAAGTTTCAAGTTATTGATTAAAGAAAAGTTTTAATATACAATCAAAGTTTCAATTTATTTCAAGCTGATCGATACTTAGCAACACAAAATTCATTGAATTCAGATTATTCTTATAGAAAATACTTATGTAATACCGAGATTGAATAATTAATTAAGTGGTTGAAATAAACATTTAAAAAGGCATGTAAATTGTAAATTGTAGAAAAATATAGTATATTGGTGTTTAAAAATATGCGTTGATAAGTGTAAAGAGATTATAGACAAAAATCCTTTTATTTTATACATTCGTATATAACATATAGATAGATTTATGTACACCATGTATAAGAATATCATAATTAAAATATGTGATTTTAGTAAAACTCCCAAAACTTATTTACATCATCTTCTGACATTTAGTCGAGAATAAAAAAATCAGAAATAAAAAATGATGAGTATTTAATTTAGTTTATTTAGATATTCAAAACATCATTAATATAGTTCATTTTTCTATGATTATGTCGAAACTTTTTCCACTCAATAAAAGGTATCTGTAAAGAAATTTCGAAATGAATTTCAATTATTATACTTGAAAAACAAATTAAGCGATGCTAATTTTCTTTTTTTACGTACAACAATGGGCGTATAGCCTATACGCTCTAAGTGCCTCATTTCCATTGCCAGAATTCCAGTCGGAGAATTGGTATTTCGCGTCATAATGTTGTGCGCGCCGCTCAGTAGGACGCACCACTCGTTGCCGTCTTTTGGTGCGTATTTAATTTTGCCCAACGGTATTTCGCATAACTTTTCCGCGGGTGAAATAATTGCCTTGGTCTTTTTGTTGTAACAAACAATGATGTTTTTCTTAGCAAAGTGTGGTAAAAGTGTGTCTATGTGAACCGTCGATTCCGCTCCGAGTAATTCCTGAAAAATTGTAATCCCACTATTACTAAACTAAATTTTGTATCCATTTATACGTACTTTTTTTTAGTTTAATACCTTACATGTGTGGGCTATATCAGTCAACAACATGTCGTTCTGATTATATCTATTAGAAGCTTCATCTTTTCGAAGAGCACCGAATTTCTGGAAATAATTTACGTAATGATATAAATTTGTATTCAGTTTACGACAAATAAGTACACCGTTTATATTAATTTACCTTCAAAAGTATGTTTAATAAATGCCTTTTCAATCTAGGACCGGTATATTCAGGATGCTCTATTTCTATACAGTAATCCATCACTAGATACTCGCGATTAAGATTATCTAAATCATTTTTACAGAAATAATTAATAAATGAGGGATCCATTACACGCGCTAAAGCCTCTTCTGAGTAGTAATTTGCTTGAAGCATGAATAATATAGTATATAAAAAAGATCCTGGATGCCTAAATAAGATATCATCATGAGTTGCAAATAGTAATTTTATGAATGTTATACTTACTACTAATTGAAAAAAATTTATGACTGTATAAGTTTTTAAATACTACTTTAAAAATCAATCTTGATTCCATTTTTCAAATTTGAAATATTAAGGTGATGTTAAATACCGACATAATTTTCAAACATGGATATCTCATGAAAATACCCATAGAATCATACAAAAAAAATCTGAGTATAGTATTAACATATACGGAGCGCTTGACGTGTTTTTCAAAAAAAATGATGAGAATTTATTTAATTAAATAAAAACCGTATCTAACGAAAGCACTAATAGAATCACTCAAAAAAATTCCTGCATATAGGGTTTATGTGTACGGAGCGCTTGACAAAATTCTTTTTCCGAATAGACGCTTGAATGTTGATTTAAAAAATATTGAAATTCACGGTTTCACATGGCCTTAAACTAAATTCAGTTGCATAAATTATTTCGAATATTGATATATACCTTTTTTAAGGAAGTATCTACACTGGGGGCACATCATGGGGCGCATCGTGGTGCGCGTTCAAACTGCGCGTTCCAAGCTGAATTTACTTTTAAAAACATGATTATAAAGATTAAGTACTTACTTATGGTATGAGACTATGAGCTGTCAATGATGGACCATACATACCATAAGTAAGCATTTAATCTTTATAATCAGTTATATTTTTAAAAGTAAAATCAGCTTGGGACGCGCAGTTTGAATGCGCACTACGATCCGCCCCATGTTGCACCCCCAGTGTAGATACTCCCTAAAGGTTTTAAACAAAATCTTAAAGATTTTTTCACTTCTTTTCTTTTTTGAACCTTTCCGAATTTTGGTTCCGAACCTATCCGAACTATTTACCTGTTTTAAGGGGATATGTGCAACCCTAATTTCAATATTTTTTTAAATGAACATTCAAATATTTATTTGGAAAAAGACGGCTGTCAAGCGCTCCGTACACGCAAACACTATATGCAGATTTTTTTCTGGATAATTCTATTGATATTTGCGTGAGTTATGCTCGTTTGAAAAGTAGGTCAATTGTAGATTCCTACTTACCGACAGTACGGTTTTTATTTAATTAAATAAATTCTCATCATTTTTTTGGAAAAAGACGTCTGTCAAGCGCTCCGTACACGCAAACACTATATGCAGATTTTTTTCTGGATAATTCTATTGATATTTGCGTGAGTTATGTTCGTTTGAAAAATAACGTCGGTACTCACATCCCCTTAATCAGTATGATCTTGTTCCTACATTCGTGTGATTGCGCGCGGTATTTGCGACCGATTTTGCCGGGACCACGGTGCTTTGCGTACTTCTTACATAGATTTTATTTTTTATATTTTTTTAATCAATTAGCCAGTATTTAACTTTATAGGTACTTATTATATATTTTTCGAGTTATTTCGAATACAATGCAATCAACATCGATTAGAAAAAGTAAAAATGAGGTTAGAAGTTTGTAATAACTTCAATATTCATTAAAAATATTACTTATGTCGACTGCAATTTACTATCAACTGATAAGAATTTTTCCATCGGTCTTACAGTCTTACAAATTAAATTAAAATAATTAATATTTATTAATAATAAAATAAAAATAATTAATTTTATAAAACAGTTTGCATTCTTTCGATTTTGGGAGTGTGGATATTTTGGAACAGGGGATTAAGAATAAATATAAGAGGGAAAGCCTTGAAAGTATCCACATTCTAAGAAATCGGAATAATGTAAATTTAATGATAGAGTCAAGTAAATTAGATAACATTTATCATTCTTTATTAATTTAAGTAAGAATGGAAAGTTGGAGAGGGGAAAGTGGGTGGTGGTGGGGGTAAGAGAAAAGAAGGGGGTATGGGAGTATATAAGGAGGTGTATCGCGGGTTTCATTTCAGTCCCTGAGGAGGAGCCGGAGTGGGCTCGAAACGTTGGGCAATTTGGTGGTGGGGGGTAGTCAGATCGTCCTTTGCTAACAAAGTTTTTTTCCAGGTTTTAATTAAGTTTTTATTTCAGATTCTGCGGGGGTGATTATAAACAAGGTCAATCTGACTGCCATAAATATTAATTATTTTAATTTAATTTGTAAGACCAATGGAAAAATTCTTATCAATTGACTTCAATATTCTCCTAAAACTCGTTTTCTAAATGATAAAACGCTGTTAATTCATTGGCAGTTAGCTTCCTCAAACTTAATTTATTATTCCGTCAAATTAATTGCCGATATAAAAAAGTTTATAAAAATTTTTTTAATGATTCGATGTATTTTCCTATACCCAATCGTGCGCAAAGTTCAATTTTGCACACGCATTTGCGCTTGAAACTGTCACATTTCTGTACGCTCTACTGAGCGTGCGGGACAGTGGCAGTTTACAATGCAAATATGTACATGCACAGTTTAATTTCGCGCAACTTGATAGGAAAAATAGTATACGATACTCGCGCGCTGCGTTATAGGCGTACCCGCACTGTGGTACGGTATACTGTAATGTACTATTCTTTTTACTCTAATATAATTTTTGATTTGGGATAGGAAATTTTCATCACAGTTTAAACATTTTTATTCCCATCTACACTATAATAGGCACTTTATAGTCTGAAAATCGGGGTAAAAGTGGTGTCTGATTCCCTCTTTTTTACCTTCAAAATCCTCAATAATTATATCTCATCAACAGACCTTATCTCTCTCTTCACAGCCAGGATACCCATATACCCCGTGCGTAAATTCAATGTCCTGGAGGAGAGTAGTCATGGTTCCTCACACGCTTTCTCTGTGCCTATCCCCAGATTAAGGAGGGATTTTGTTATCTCCGAGTTATAACTCATTAATGAAAAATTAATGATATCTTTCGACACTCCGTACGGGAAGTTCGATTTCCCGCAGGCTCGACAAAAACCGTGTGCTCGAAATCGAACTTTCACACGTCGTATCAAAAAGTTCTGTACGATACATGCATGCGGGAAAGAGATTCTCTTCTCGTGTGCCTTTCCACCCTCGCTTCGCTCGCTACTTTCTCGCACTAGTGTCGTAATGTACTATTTATTAACTAAGCACTAAATATAGTTAGAATAGGTAGTATTATGCAATTAGTGTAAAAAAATAATGAGTCTCAATGAGTGTGAAGAATTCTCAGCGTGCAACATTTAAAAAAAATATTATATTTTGATTCTAGATGACTTAAGGGAAAGCCTTACCTAACTGCAGATTGCTGCACTTGGTTTTTCAAATTTCTCAATCAATTTTCATATTATCAAAATTATTGAAGCACACCCACAATCTATATAATTCAAAGAATGTGCGTCAGCTTCAATATAAGCAAAAATATGTAAATTGAGATAGATATTTGAAAAATCAATAAATGTCGGTAAGCATGTACAGACTATACAAGTAAGGCATCCCCTTAACACATTTTTAACATATTTTCTTAAAAACTTTTTTTTTCACCATTCCAAAGCTTACTCTATGAGGAAGCAATAAATAAATATTTACCCTTTAATTTCTTCATTTCTGCTAGGTTTTAATAACTCATTGTTGGCAGTGGAATAAAAAGGAGTTGTATTAGGATTGTAATTAAAAGTATACAATGTAAATGTTACTCTTTCAATATCCTTTAACCTTGCATCACTAATTTCTTTGTCATACCTAGAATTGAAATAAAAAAAGTATTTTATTTTTAATATGTATTTAGTATATTATTTATTCACTTTTTAAAATTATTCCAATATTTTTACCTTTCTAAAATTTTAGATATTAAATCACCATTGTACAATAAAATACTTGCTTGCATGTGTGCAAGTTGTGTTATTGTAAGTAATGAACGGGTTGACACTTGTGATACCAATATTTTAAGTAAGTGATCATAGTATTGCACTGTTGATAGGTCAATGCTATACCTGCAGTAATGAATCAATTTGAAATTAAAGCTTAAATTTATCAAAATGTTAATGTTAAATACATAGTCATAATTACTTTCATACCTCAGCACTTTTAATATTGACGATAAAGCAATGTCACTGACAGTTTTAATATTATCACATAACTTTTGCATGAATATTCTTTGTAAATCTTTATTTTGAATTGCTGTTTCATGCTTGAAAAAGGCCATACAAATTATTCCTATTTCTTCTATTGTCATTTCATTAACATATTTCAGTAGATAATGTTCAAAAATATCAAATCGAATAAATATTTTTTGATTTACTTTTATTAAAAATGCATATTGTACTAAATTTTTTAGACTCATATTTTGTATAAGCATAGTTTTTAAACTATTTTTACTGAATCTTGATGATCTTATCATTCCTAGTTTGTAGAGATGATTATTAAATAAAAACATTTCATCTATAGACCAATTTTGCATTCGTTTCAAGCATTCCTTATCTATAATTGCATTTATATCTTTATGAATAGTTTCATATAATTTAATATTCCATACCTCTATGCAATTCAATAACTGATGCAATTCATCATCATTAAAATTTGAACAATTACTGGTTATGATCTCCAGAATTCCACAATATTTAGGATCATTTTCATCTACTTGATTTTTAAAAATGTAATAAGAAAGAATTTTAAAATTTTCTAAAATTTCTGCATTACTCATACTAATCCATTGTTTATTTAATAAACTTTCTATATTATTAAAATTAGAATTTTCTGCTTCTAATAAAGCTCTAAAAGCATTATCTTTAGAATTTTTTAGGATTTTGTATGCATGAGCACCTTCTACTGGGTTGTAATAATTATTTTGTTCAAACTTTGGATAAGTTCGTTGTGAACTTTTCAGTGCAAATTTTTCTTGAGGTGAATTGTTACGAACATGATTATAATGATTCTGAATTCCCGTATTTGAAATATGTTTTATTATGGGGTCTAACCTTTGGAAGGATATCCATCTTTTAAATTTTATGACTTTCGTTAATTTTTCACCAAACATTTTAATATTGGAGATTGAATTTTAAAAGTAAACAAATGATTTGCCATTCGTATTTTTAAGAAAAAGGTAAATTAATCTGAAAATATAAACTTTTTACAAAATTAAAACAAAAAAAAAAACATTTTTTAACTCTACAAAAAGCTAAAAGTATAGTTGATTAGTAGATGATAAATTACAATACATCATGTAATGAAAAGAGCATGGCTGGCGTGCTGCATGTGATGATGTGAGGTAGGTAAGGTTAGTCATGCGCATGCGTGCTGTGAAAATCGCAAAAAGCGGACTTCCGAAACAGGAAGACTATAGGGGAGGGCGGGGCATAACGTGTCAGGTAGGTAAGATTGGCACCCTCATATTTTTAATATTAATGAATGCAAAAAATGTAATTTTTACGTAAACCTAATTAGATATGCTTTTAGAATTTTCCTCTATACTTTTGAGATTATAGATAATGTTTAACATTTAATTTAATAAGATTGAAAATCGGTGCTTAGAAACAAAGTTGACTTCATTTTTAAGTCGCTTGGAGCAACGAGAAAATGATTTTTTCTCTAAATGAGACCAAACCTATTTGATAGTTTCAACTTTTATCTTTCAAGCCCTGTTTTTGTTATTTTCAGAAAATCTTTATAAATAATATAATTAAAAAATGAAAATGGTATTAAAATGGGGCATGACGTGATCACGTGACACCCTGGCGGGGCACGCGTGGCACACTCGAGCGTATCAGCAAAGAAGATAGACGTAAACAGAAGCGCAAAGCGGATAGGGAGACTGAGGCACCCCGAAGAAGTACGCACCCCGACCACGCGCAGCGCGGCAGTCAATTTCTAAATGCTGCGGGAACAGCTGATGCGCGGCCGGTAACACACTACCCATACCGGCTGCAATGGTAACACGACGTACTTCACACGTAACCTTGCAAAATTATTATTTACAAAGATCTGTTATTGCTATTGCAATAACAAAAACCATAAATAAAAATAAATTAATCTTAAACTCATACCCCTAAACCCAAATGGGGGGACAACTTATATATTACATACATGAAATAAATTCATGTGAACTGCGTTAGTCCTGTGGATAGCGCGCATGCCTACTATCTTTTTGGTGCGGGTTCAGATCCATTATCGGATTTTTTTTATATACATTAATATAGTATAATAAGATTGTTATTTTCTTCTGATTTGAAAATAACGTGAAAATTAAAAAATTTTGAACAGGTTTCCGCACTACCTTGGAGGTACTGTTCAAAGCGCGTTGGATTTTTTTTGTTTTATTTACAAATTATTATATAAAATAATTTAAAAATACTTCAATACAATTTCATGACATGTAGAAATTGTATTAAATTATTCAATAATCTTGTTCGTATTTTAAGTACTTCTGCTATGATTATTATGATAAATAATAATATATTATTAATATTTAATATTCTTAATTACATTAGTTAAGGGGGTGCCATAGCCGTATCATTACCGACTGAGCAATTGGCACAGTTTCAAGCTTATTAAAAATAAAATTCGTAAAATCACAAAAAATCAAGAGAACACTTCGCTGTGGTTTTGAACGTTCTATCACCCAGTAAAAGTTTGAAGTCGAAATATTAAGTGGTTTTTGCAAAAACTTTGAACAAAACAAAATTCGGTTTCGTTCAAAGTTTTTGCAAAAACCACTTAATATTTCTTAATATTTTATTATTAGGATTGTATTTAGAATGAAATGAAGGTGCTTTAAATTGATTTAAATAAGTTTAATAATTTTAAAAAAATTTAAATTGCAAATTTAAATTTATTCTTGATTTTTTTTTATTTTACGTATTTTTTTTTATAAGCTTGAAACGGTGTCAATTGCTCAGTCGGTAATGGTAGGACTATGCCACCCCGTTAACTGTATAAATTATGTAAAACAACAACAATAAAAATCTAACGTAAAATACCTCTAAACAATATAACATATGACTAAAAAACAAATCAGATAAAAAAAATTCATCTTTTCAAAATTATTTTAAAAGGTCGAGTGTAAGTTATTTTTTAAGCTAAATATAGGAAAAATTCTTTATTTCCTTTAAATTATTATTTTTCTTTACTTCACAGTTTTATTTACAATGGTTATTTAAAAATATTATTCATGTATTCTATATGATTTCTCATGAAATAGTATTGAAGTATTTTTATAATTATTTTATATAACAATTGGTAAATAAAACAAGAATTATCCAACATTTTTTATATACGAGAGTGCGAAAAAACTTCAGAAATTTTACTGTTATTTTCAAATCGGCAGAAAATAATCTTATTATACTATATTAATATATATAAAAAAAAATCGATAATGGATTTGAACCCGCACCAAAAAGATAGTAAGCATGCGCGCTATCCACAGGACCAACGGAGTTCATGTGAGTGTATTACATGTATGTAATATATAAGGTGTTCCCCCATTTGGGTTTATGGGTATGAGTTTAAGATTAATTTGTTTTTATTTATGGTTTTTGTTATAGCAATAGCAATAACAGATCTTTGTAAATAATAATTTTGCAATGTTACGTACGAAGTACGTCGTGTTACCATTGCAGCCGGTATGGGTGGTGTGTTACCGGCCGCGCATCAGCTGTTTCCGCAGCATTTAGAAATTGACTGCCGCGCTGCGCGTGGTCGGGGTGCGTACTTCTTCGGGGTGCCCCAATTTCCCTGCAGGCTTTGCGCTTCTATTTACGTCTATCTTCTTTGGTATCAGTGCGCCGCGGCGGCCGCCGAGCGACGTCATGTAACCTACAAACCAAAAACGGAGCAAGATGGGTTAACAACTACGCAGTGCAATAATTTAGTTTTAAATAGTTTTTAGTTTCAATTATTACATTAATAAGTAAATAACGATTATTTCGACTGCGTATTAAGTTATGTTTAGAGTAGAAAAAAGCCATTTGAAGACTTAAACACAAATCAGCTTGATTTATCCATTGTTAATAATAATTCAGCTTCCGTAAATAATGAAAATTACTTTAGAGAAGTAATACCTGAAGAATCAATTGTAGATACTCAAACTGCCTTTTTCAATGGTGAGGTAGTTCAAATATGCTACATAGATGAAAATGATGCGAAATCTTTAAATTTAAACTTATTGTAATAATAGTGATAATTTGTTAATCAAACAAAAGTATTATGTTGTGATCATATTTTATAAGAAGGAATTTATAATATATAATCATTTATTAAAATGTAATAATCTATTTTAAAATAAAAATTGTTATGTTCCTTAATAAAAATAAAATTTTAAATTTTCAATAGACTGATTAATTATTTGATTTTTGAAAATTTTATTATGGCATAATTATTAAAGAATTAATTATTGGAAAAAAGAATTGAAAAATACCTATAGTAAAATATATTAAATTTGATCGTGCCATGCGTGACCCGTCGGGTGCCACAATCAGTGATGTGAGCTGGTCAATTGACCAGTTAATTGACCGTCATGACCCTGACCTGACAAAAAAAATGTTGACTGACAATTGACCCTGACCGGTCACACTTTTGCGTGACAGTCACACCTACATCTATATAGAGTATAGAGCATGGTGTAAGGGTGCGCTCCCAGGCGTTACGGAAAAACTTACGGAATCGTAAAATCGTAATGGCGGTGATGCGAAATTTAAAATGTGTTAACTACATGATTAAATAATACGTAGTAAATGTGGGTCTGATTAGTTATATTATCATATTAATAAATAAAAACAATAATAGTCTTAATAACAATAAAATAATTAATTTCATAAAAGTTACTCGCAATTAATTAATAACATTATATATTTACAATTTTTTAATATTCACTTTGTACACACTCTAATTGATATTTATCTTCTTTTTCTTATTAAAAACATTGTTCATCAACAATAAACAATGTTGTTTAACAGTATGTACATGGTAATAATTCATAATGAGCGGGCCCATTCCGTACGAAAATTTCAACACCCTATTCCCATGGAGTACTTTTTTTTTAGCGGAATAGTTTTCTAACCTCACTTTTGGTTAAAACTTATCAAAATTTGTTGATATAATACTAAAATTGCATTAGAATAAATTAAAAAACAACAATTTAATAAATACTGAACAAAATAAAATTATGTTTCCTACAAATTTTGATAAGTTTTAACCGAAAGTGAGGTTAGAAAACCATTCCGCTAAAAAGTAAGTACTCCATGGGAATAGGGCTTTGTAAAAACGTAACGGAAATCCACGCGCCATTATTCGAATTACAAGTTCACTCCGATTTTGTCGTTCCGTTTAATTTTACGGAACGGATGGGATCGCACCCTTAGGAAATAAAGTGTGTTATTGCGCAACCTTCTTTACGGACCAATAGAATTCTCATCCCAAAATCGGTCATATTGAACTTTAAACCAATAGAATCAGCGCGCGAGTGGCGAATTTGTTTGAAATGTAATATAGAACTTTTTTGTATAAAACTGAAAATTAAAGTGTTATTAAAATACTATTTATTAACAATTAAAATTATTGTAAATAGACAACAACTAAGTCAAGTACATAAATATTTGAACTCTTATTAAAAAGAAACAACGAATATTTACGATAATATTTACGATAACTTACGAATAAATATTTTACGAATAAAATTTTATTGTTTTTGTAGACTTTTGCGCAATTCTAGTTTTCTTGTAATTGCTTTTTATATTTTTATTCAATTCCCTCTTAATCTAATATAAGTAGGCGTTCTTACTAAGCGTAGAAGAACTTCTTCCGGAATATTGAATTCATTGCTTATTTTTGTTTTAACCAAGGTTGCTACTTTCTTAAAAATGAAGTTAGTACTTGACAGTGTATCTTTATGAAAATTGTTGAAAACTATTTCCAAAATCTGTGCTGTTCTCAGTAATTCTTCAAAAGGGAAAATAAGGTTTCCCTTATCGCAAGAAATCTAAAGTATTTGATTCCTTTATTTGTAGTATTTTCATTCCAATCATGGCAAGATTTTATTGAGCAAGTAGGCATTTCGTAAAAATGTACATTAAAATCTTCAATTGCTATTCAAACGTAAATACTACGCTGCCATATTGAACATGGTGGAAAGTTGGGATGCGCAGTAGCGGTCGAAAACGAGTATGGCTAGCGAGCACACATTATTTCCTCACACCATGGTACAGAGTATAGACGAACGGGGAAAAGTATGGTTTTGTCACCAGGAATGGGCTGCTTCTTGCATAGAATATACGTTTTCGTCCTCGTTGACTTATTATTTAATATAGATTGTTTTGTACAAAAAGACTGCTCTGTAAAACGTATGATAGCATAAACTGTTTTACCAAAATTTTGATCGTTTTTTTATTCTTTTAAACTTTCTGACCAATGACCGGTCAGAAAGCTCACTGACGGTCATTTTTACATTCAGGGATTGTAAATTCTGACTGTCAATGACGGTCAACTTTTTTTCAAAATGACCGTCAAGTCAGAAAATTTTGTCTGACCGGTCAATTCACATCACTGGCCACAATCCACCCACCGGTGGGGCACGTAGAGCATTTTTCTCAGAATTTCTTTTCTGTATTTTATCAATAATTAAAAGAAAATGAAAAAAAAGTTAATAGTTTATTTTATTTTATTTTTTTCTGATCTAATTATTCCGTTTTTGTACATTTTGAAATAATACACGGTTTAGTTGTTATTTTTAATCAAAGTTAGGGTGTCACACGTGCCCCGCCCTCCCCTAGTAAGGAGAGCCAACGCAATGCTATAGTATTGTTCAAAAAATTTTCCCCGCCTAGCGGCGCTGCGCTCGCTTAGTTTCAAGATGGCTGCCGTTTTCAAATGTGCGGTTCTTTTTAAATAAATAAAAATATGATATCGTTGATTATTCTTTTTAAATAACTTTAAATAATATTAAATAATTCTAAATTACATTATCAAAGCATTATATACGTGGTCATTTTATAAATGTTTAAATATTCATAAGAAAAATAACAAAATCAATTATATGCACCAATTATTTATTAAACATAGCATAAAATAAATTATACAAAAATACAAAGGATAAATAGTTATAATTATTTGAACAAATTTTTATATTAAATTTAATTCGAATTCGCATATTTTTAAAATTAAGCTCAATCCATGTCCTGCTGTTATCGTTGTGTAACGGTACATATGACAAGTCAACATCATAACTTAGCGATTGCAGCGCCCTCGCAACAGACTAATCTTCGTTACTTTTTCGCTGTGCTTCCATATTCTGGTGACTCTCCTTAGGGTGCGTTCCCATGCGTTACGGAAAAACTTACGGAATGGTATAATCGTAATGGCGGTGATGCGAAATTTAAAATGTGTTAACTACATGATTAAATAATACGTAGTAAATGTGGGTCTGATTAGTTATATTATCATATTAATAAATAAAAACAATAATAGTCTTAATAACAATAAAATAATTAATTCCATAAAAGTTACTCGCAATTAATTAATAACATTACATATTTATAATTTTTTAATATTCACTTTGTGTACAATCTAATTGATATTTATCTTCTTTTTCTTATTAAAAACATTGTTCATGAACAATAAACAATGTTGTTTAACAGTATGTACATGGTAATAATTCATAATGAGCGGGCCCATTCCGTACGAAAATTTCAATACCTTAGTCCCATGGAGTACCTTTTTTTTAGCGGAATGGTTTTCTAACCTCACTTTCGGTTAAAACTTATCAATATTTGTTGATATAATACTAAAATTGCATTAGAATAAATTAAAAAACAACAATTTAATAATTACTGAACAAAATAAAATTATGTTTCCTACAAATTTTGATAAGTTTTAACCGAAAGTGAGGTTAGAAAACCGTTCCGCTAAAAAAAAAGTACTCCATGGGAATAGGGCTTTGTAATAACGTAACGGAAATCCACGCGCCATTATTCGAATTACAAGTTCACTCCGATTTTGTTGTTCCGCGTAATTTTACGGAACGCATGGGATCGCACCCTTACTATAGTCTTCCTGTTCCGAAAAATCATTTTGCGGCGGCACGATTTCCGTAAAAGAGTTTGCGATTGTACTTATTTAAAAGTATTATTTAAATGTTCTCAATAATTTGTAGTTGGAAAACTGATCTTTGAATCGATAAAAGCAACAGTAAGTTACCTATACATTTCAATGGTATTCTTTCAAAATTTAAAGTCGATAATCCTTAACTTGTTTATAAGGTTATAACCTTGGTGATTTTATGAATTGTTTGGATAGAAACCGAGTATCTACGCATTTATAATATTCGATATCGTTTTGCGTCTAAATTCGTTTAAATAAGTATGACGATTAACAGTTATTTTTATTAATATTTCATACTTATTTGTAAATCATTTACATCTTCATTAGTTTATGTATTGATCTTCAATTTTATTTTAATACATACAATGATTATTTCAAAATTATATTAATGAATTATTTTCTTAAAATTAGATAAAGGGTCACCACGATGGCTATTGCAGCTTCCAAAGTTCATGAAGTACGAGAGATCACCAGAATTGAACGCATTGGAGCTCATTCTCATATTCGTGGTTTAGGGTTAGATGATAGCTTAGAGCCTAGAAATGTTTCCCAAGGAATGGTTGGTCAATTTCAAGCTCGTCGTGCAACTGGTGTTATTTTAGAAATGATAAAAGAAGGAAAAATAGCTGGTCGATCAGTCCTGTTAGCTGGTCAACCAGGTACTGGTAAAACAGCAATTGCTTTAGGTTTAGCACAGTCATTAGGTTCAGATACACCATTTACTTTAATGGCTGGGTCTGAAATTTATTCATTAGAGATGAGTAAAACAGAAGCTTTAACCCAAGCTATAAGAAAGTCTATAGGTATTAGAATTAAAGAAGAAAGTGAAATTATTGAAGGTGAGGTTGTAGAAATACAAGTGGATAGACCAGTTGCTGGAGTAGGAGCAAAAGTTGGCAAGCTGACATTGAAAACTACAGAAATGGAAACAATATATGATTTAGGTAGTAAAATGATTGAATGTCTTATGAAGGAAAAAGTTCAAGCTGGAGATGTTGTAACAATAGATAAAGCTACTGGTAAAATTAATAAACTTGGACGTTCTTTTACAAGAGCACGCGATTACGATGCAACAGGTCCTCAGACTCGTTTTGTGCAGTGTCCTGAAGGAGAATTACAAAAAAGAAAAGAAGTTGTTCACACTGTAACACTGCACGAGATTGATGTTATAAATAGTAGAACGCATGGCTTTTTGGCTTTGTTCTCGGGAGACACAGGTGAAATAAAACCTGAAGTAAGAGAACAAATAAACCAAAAAGTAGCAGAATGGAGGGAAGAAGGAAAAGCTGAAATTGTACCTGGAGTATTGTTCATTGATGAAGTTCATATGCTGGACATTGAATGTTTCTCATTCTTAAACCGAGCTCTAGAAAATGAAATGTCACCAGTAGTAATTATGGCAACTAATCGAGGCATCACAAGGATTAGAGGTACCAATTACAAAAGTCCTCACGGGATCCCAATTGATTTATTGGATCGTATGATAATAGTTCCAACTGTTCCATATCAAGAATCGGACCTCAAGGAAATTCTAAAAATTAGGTGTGAAGAAGAGGATTGTGAAATGTCCAATGATGCTTTGCTAGTCCTTACTCGTATTGCTGTTGAAACATCCTTGAGATACGCAATTCAGCTAATTACAACATCTTCCCTTATTTGTCGGAAAAACAAAAATGTTGAAGTAAGTGTGGATGATGTCAAACGTGCATACACACTGTTTATGGACGAAAATCGATCCTCCCAATTCTTAAAAGAATATCAAGATGATTTCATGTTTTATGAAACAGAAGAGCAGACTATGGATACCTCCTAAAATTCAGATATTTAAATAAAACTAATTTCTTAAGATATATAAAAAAAACTCTGATTTATTAATTTTTACTAGATATAACTTAATAGTTTTACAGTACAATAAAAATCCACTCATAAGAATTATCTTAAGTTTTATATTTGACCAAATAAGATTCATGCTTTTGTATGTTTAATAAGTAAATAAATATATTTTGTAAGACAAATAGTTATGATAATTATGAAAATTAGTCTTTACAATAAATATTCCCTTAACAATTAATTCTTTCCAAAACTTCCTTACATTTTATAATTCTTCATTTATCTTCTAAAATTTATTAATATCTATTATAGACTATGCTTTAAAAGAATACAGAAAATACTAATTATTTTGAATAAGAAAAATTGATGATTTCTTTTCTCTTAAGATATAATGCTAGCTACTAACATCATCACGCAATTTCTAATTATATTACAAAACTTACTAAAAATCAATATATATTTTTTTTATCTGCACATGGGTCCTGCCTGTGTAAAGTAATGGATATAAATTTGCTATCCATACAATGAAATGTTATTAATATGTAAAAAACATAAATTTTATTATTTAGCGGAGTTACATTACAAAATAAATGAAAAACATAGTAATAGAACATAACATAAACTTAATTAATTGTAAGCTAAACTAAAGCTTCTTTCGTTTTCTTGCCTAAAGCTCTGGTGCATCTGATCAATTTGTTGTATTTTTTGGTCAAGCATATTTGTTCGTTGTACAAGCCATTGTAAACTGTTCATATGTGCATTAAGAATTTTTACTATTTGAACAATAGGATCACTTGAATCCTGTGCACGATTTGCTTCATTTAGATGTTCTATAATTTCTTTGAGATCTTCTGACATTTGTTTTAATTGTGTATCTATATTTTCAGCCAAGCGATAAGTATACTCACGCTCTGGATCCGTAACCGAAAGTGAGGCTAATTCTTTTTCTAAGGGTACCAAGCAGTCCTGCAGCTCTTTTTGTTGACCAACCTGTAATGAAATAAGTAATATTTAAAATCAGAAAAGGACAGTTTTCTTGAGAATTTTAAATATTTTCAGTCTGGCACTATAAAAAGCTATATTCAAATAATATCTAAATATATTCAAAAATTTTAAAGTATATTTGTTTGCATTATCTTTAATTTTTAATTTTTGTGAATTAAATTATCTTCAAAATTAAATTTTGTTAACTTAATTTAATTTGTAGAAACAGGTACTTATACTTACAACATAATCAAGTTCATGCTCAAGTTGTTGCTGTTCTAATTTGACTCTTTCCACTTCCTGATTCAGAGTGACAATTTTTTCACCATTTGCTATAAGTAGTCTGTCCCAAGCATTGATTTGAGTCGCTTGATTAACAAAAACTTTTTCTTGTTCTTCTAATTCAAGTGTCCATTTATTTATAGATTCTTCTAACTGACAAAAATTGATAGCACCAGGTGGTCTACTAGCTGATGATGTACTGACTCTAAAGTAAAATTATTTAATATAAAATATGATAAATTGAAGAATAAATTTTTATAATCTTATTAAATAAAAAATGCAAAAAACTTTTAAATAATTTTTATTCAAGAAATTATCCAAGTATAAAATTAATTACAAGATATATTAAAAAAAAAAAAAAATGGATATATATTCATTAATATGTAAAATACTTTTATTTTACAAGAGTTTTTTTTTAATAATTTTTTTCTATTTAATACCAAGAGGTTTTAAAAAATTAGATAATAAATTATTCATTTATTTTATTACATGATGACCATTTAATTGTTGATGAAAAATAAAATTTTATCAATAGATAATATAATATGAAGTTACAAGTTTTCTGTATATATCAAATTTCAAAAGTGGAAAATAATGTTTTTTGGCAATATAAACATCATTAACATTGAAAATTTATCATAGAAAAATATTATTGTAATAAATTTAATGAAAATCACTGAATAAATCAAGAAAAAATTCAAAATATACTGGTAAAGATAATATCAAATCAAATAAAATGTGAGAATATATTACTTATGAAAATTATTTTGTAAAAGTGCTTTTAAAGAAACAATATAATATATCTAAAATGATACAAATCCACAGAATTAATAAATCCCTTCATTTATTCAAATATCAAAAATTTAGCGTGGTATCATCAATATAAATCATTAATAAATGATGAAATTAATTATATAATAATGTTATTTTGCAGCCTAATTCAACTTGTATTAATATTATTTTAATTTTTTAATGTAAACATTCTAATTCATTCTTAGTTTATCTAAAACTCGTAGAAATGCAAATTCATAAATCAGATGGTCTAGGAAAAGCATTTTTCGCACAACTGGTGAAAATGAGATGTAATGCCATTGTCATACTGTGATCATATCTAAGCTGTTA
Source organism: Torymus aiolomorphi (assembly GCA_036365515.1). Lineage (NCBI taxonomy): Eukaryota > Metazoa > Arthropoda > Insecta > Hymenoptera > Torymidae > Torymus > Torymus aiolomorphi. Next base: position 188,647,683 of record CM070875.1, on the reverse strand, counting down.
TGCTGAAAAAATATGCTACTTTGTATTGTCAAAATTTTTCTAACGATAAATTTGGTATTGATATGTTGATATGTAGTTGAATTAAAGTGTTTATATAAAAAAAATATAAATAACGAATAAAAAGATCAAATTAGTTGTAATAATAACATGAATGTATAATTTTAATTGAAATGGTCAAAGTAAAAAATAAATAAGTAATGAAACAATAGAATTTTCAAAGTGTACTGCACAATTCCTTGGTACATAGTGATTACACACTTACGTTGTTGTAGCTCCCAAAGACGTTTGTGGCTGGCTAGCAGCAACAACAGCAGTAGTTGATGTTGGAATCGAAGTAGTCTTGCTAAGTGCAAGACCAGGTGCAGTAGTAGAAGCTGCATTTCCTATGCTAAATCCAGTACTGGAAGCACCTGCAGCACCTCCCAAATTAAAACCACTAGACGTTGTGGTAGTTGTGCTGTTCAGATTAAAAGAAGACGTTGTTGTTGCTGGTAATGTGCTGGCCAAGTTAAAGCCAGATGTAGTGGTAGTAGGGGTTCCTCCTAAATTAAAGCCAGTACCGGTAGTTGTAACAGAGGTTGTAGTAGAAGTGGAAGCACCAATTCCAAATCCTACATCGATTGATATAGAAAATTAACTTTCAATACTTGCGAGAGTAGTTAAAAGTATGAGTTCAAAATTACCTCCACCCAAGGACGTCCCAGTCGCACTCGTCGTCGTCGGTGCATTTGAACCTAAATTAAAACTTTGTGCTCCGGCACCGAAGTTAATTCCTGATCCTGGGGTTCCAGCTCCCTGAGCCTTCGATGGATCGACTCCAAAACTCATTTTTGCTCCGTTCTTAGATTTTAAAAACAATGACTATTTACCGGACTGAAAACGACGCTCACACGTATGGCCGTTTTCTTCCTTTTCAGTTTTGAGCCTTAAAGGTTAGGTGAGCTCTTGTAACTTTACTTTTCTCATACCAGATGGCTAAGAAAATTATATCTTTTTAAAAGGCAATTTAATCAAATAAGTATTTAACGATGTTGTGGATGAAGTTTATTAAAATAAATAATCAAATAATAGATTTAATACATATTGCGCAATTTTTTTCAATAATGTATGTTGACCTGTAAGTATATAAATTCTAATGATTATCTAATTGTTATGAACTGCATTCGCGTGAACGAGTGAGCAATACTTAGGGTCATTCTACAATAACAGCTTATAATTAAAAAATTAATTTCGAAATTAATATTAAATAAGACAACAATTAAATAACAAACGTATTGGAACATATTTCCATAAAATAGTAATCTCGATAAAGATTCTCACAATAAAAATCATTAATTTATTTTACTAGTCAGATAAATAAGTTCAACCCGTTTCGTAAATATATAATTAACGAATTTGCAATCACCCGAATAGCAATAAACGATTCTGACAATAAATAAACGTGATAACAATAATTGATAATTAAATTAACTATTAAATAAAGGAAGCTCGCTTAGGGTGAAAAGCTCTTCCAAGAATTATTTATAGTTCTGAGATTCTAGGAAACCCCAAGGTGACGGTTAAGCTGCCTCTATACGGCGTGCCGCGAGCCGCGGCCACGTGCCCTAGACAAAGACATAGATATACGAAATCCTATGGGATTCGTATATCTGTATTTGTCTAGGGCACGCGGCTCGCGGCTCGCGGCACGCCGTGTAGAGGCAGCTTTAGCTGCAACGGCTATCAGGGCCCTCAAGGACAATGAGTACGAGATTGTCGAAAGCAACAACTGCCTCAGGCTGTGACTCCAATAGAGTACAGAGTGCTGTTTCGCGTGCGGGGCCCTTTCTACATATGTGTGTTCTGTCTGTTCTAGGCAACTTCTCTCTATGTCTGTCTCTGTCTTACATAAACGGAACAGATCTATCTGTCTTTGTCGGGAACACACAGAACACACAGAACACACATATGTACAAAGGCCCCTGTACGAGTGCTGTTTCGCGTGCCATGTCGTGGCAGCACGCGTGTGGAACGTTTAGTATTTATATCTTACTAGAGTTCGACCCGCGCGCTTCGCGCGCTGATTTTTTTTTAAGTTACAAAAGAAGCTGCATAATTGATGAACGATTTCTTTTTTATTTACAAGAGAAATGTTATTATTCAATTCATTATTTAAGGTTGTATGGGATATATGTAAAAAATAATGTCAGATCAATAAAGTTTCGTCAGTAGGTCAATAATATCATTATAAACGTTTCTGCCAAATTTGAATATGATTTGCGTGCTAGTTTTCGAGATATTGTAGTTTAAAATTAACGTGGGTTCTTATGGAGATTCTCTGAATGTGGCTAGACTCGTCGTAGTTATTGAAAAAATTAAGTTGAAAAAATAGTGTTTAGTTCTTGTAAATTTGTGTATACGTAAAAGAAAACCTTTATAATCGATTGCAATTGAAATGAATTGCTTTTGCGAGCTAGTATTAAGGCGATGATGCGAGGCTCCACAGATACCGACGATTGCAGGGATCCGTTTTTCTCATTCAATTTTGAATTTTGACAAAAAATCTCTCTGACACGTTATAGATTTGATAGTCAACTATAACGTATCAGAGCGATATTTTCTTAAAATTCAAAATTGAATGAGAAAAACGGGTCCCTGCAATCGTCGGTAACGGCTGGCACTCACAGGGGATGTACCGACGTTATTTTTCAAACGAGCACATCTCTCGAAAATACCAATAGAATCATCCAAAAAAAATTGTGAGTTTCGTATTTACATATACGGAGCGCCTGACAAACGTGTTTTTCCAAAAAAATGATGAGAATTTATTTAATTAAATAAAAACCGTACTGTCGGTAAGTATAGGAATCTGCATTTGACCTACTTTTCAAACGAGCATAACTAATGAAAATACTAATAAAATCACTCAAAAAAATTCTTGAATATAGTGTTTACGTGTACGGAGCGCTTGACAGCCGTCTTTTTCCAAATAAACGTTTGAATTTTGATTTAAAAAATATTGAAATTAGGGTTTCACATCATCTTAAAGTTATAGCATAAAAACTGTGTAATAAGGCGTACAGTCATACTAAAAAGTGAAAGAAATGAGCAATACAATGTTCTAAAACCGATGTAAAGTTTTCTTCATAGTTCTAAAAAACATTTTACATATTTGTTTACTCTTAGTACTGTAGAATATTAGTGTTTTCGACAAATTATACGACCAAAATATTTGTCTTAAATTTTTAAATGAGACCTTACGGCCAATACAACCTTAATGCACTTATTTTGAATTCATTTAAACATTACATATATATGATATGTTTTTTATCAAGCTATATTATAGTTTCATTGACTAAAAAATGTATGTATGAAGAAGTATTTGTTATTTTAATATATGATTTGTCTTTATCTTTTGAATTTAGTTCTAGTGATTCATTCCATTCCATAGTTTCCTGCTTTAACAAATTTAAAGGTTCATTCAATTCTATAGTATCAGAATGTCACTACAATAATAAAGATTAATCAAGTTCAATTTCATTTAAATAATAAGCTTTTTTCATGTTGTGATTTTGTTCAATAAGTAAAATTGCCACTAAGATAGATAAACAATAACATAATTATGAAAATATCTGTTTTCTGTGTTTAATAATGTTAAACATATTATTCATTACTTGATCATTACTTTTTACTTTGCCTTTTTATTTCACTTTGCCTTTTTATATAAAAAGGCAAAGTGAAAGTATAAAATTCAAGATGAATATTTTTATATTGAGAAAACCATGTTTTTAATTTTAAATAAATAAAAAGATCCTTACACTAATCCGACCATCATCACTAATAAAAAATCGCTCCCAATATACATTGGCACTTAGCTTTCTCAAACTAATGTATTTATTCCTCTTTTTAATTTTTTATATGACAATAATTAATTGTATTATACAAAAGTTTCTCTATCTATCAAATATTGTCTGAAAAACGCTATTCGAAAATATTTTTAAAAAATTTTCAACCTCAAATATCTTTGGTCGTGACAGTTCGATTTTTTGCGCAATGAACAGTTTGAAGATATAAAAAATCTATATCCTCTATACCAAATTTCAGGACGATTAATTGGTTTTTATTCTTGTCATCGTATCAGTGAAAACGCATTTTTTATTTTAAATAATTTTTTTCTCAAAAACAAATGAAGATAATCTCTTGAAATTTATACCAAATATTATCTTCAATAAGCGTAATAAGTAAATAAAATGTTGAGTCGATAATCAAATATTTTTTGAAAAATTAATTTATGAATTATAAGAACATTTGCCATGACATACTAAAGATAATTTGAAAATTAAAAACAGAAAACGTAGGTAGTTTAAAGATTTTTTGGTTATAAAAAAAAAAGAAAATCGATAAAAAATTAAAACCGAGTATTTTTTCGGGACCAAGAGAATAAGCTTTGTCGAACGAAAATAGGTGAAATGGTTTTCGAGATATCGAGTGTTTACACACGCACGCACCCACCCACCCAGCCACCCACACACACATGCACACACACACGCATGCACGCACGACGCACGCAGGCACGCGCACACACACACACACACACACACACACACACACAATTTTCTCAAAATTGACAAATTTCAACATTATCGCCTTAAACTATCTTTTTGAACATTTTATTCTCGAAAATTTTTGTCACCGACAAAATTTGTCAATTTTTGTTGCAAAGCTTCCTCTAAGGGGAATCAAAATAGATATAAATTTACATTTCTACTAAAAAACAATAAAATAAATAATAATATAAACATAACTCTATTTATCTATAAAAGTCCCTCTAAAACCATTTAAAAAAAAACATTCCCTATATAAAAAATATGTATGTACAAATATAACTTAGAAAATTAATTCAAAATTTACCAATATTACTTTTTTGATCAAGTAATGAATAAATATTTTTTTTTAAATAAAAATTTTTCATCGATTTATCAATTGATTATCAATTTCTATCAATTAATATTGTGACGTGGTAAGTCGTCACCATTTTCTTTTTCTCTCTCTCGAGCTGCGTGGCCGGGGCACTGTTGTCCTAAGCTCCCTTATTTATTTTTCGGGATGTTTCTTTCTGTTTCGATGCTTGATCCCGGTGGGTATCGAGTGGAGGAGAGTGAAGCCGAGAAGGATTAGAAGAGGCAAGATCCCTGTGCTCCCCCCCCCCCCCCCCCGCCCAGGTATGTAAGTAGATCAAGTGGAGTGGTAGTCGCGCGGGGCGCGTTCGAATTTCGCGCGCCTCCGTGCGCCGCGGAGCTGGAGAGCGCGGTGGCAGCACTTCGCGGGCGAGGATGCGTGGCCGTGCGCTGCTACAGCGGGGAGGCGCTCCGCTGACGGGCACGGCCGAGAGAAGCGAGAGTGGAGCCACGTGCGAAGCAGTAGTAGAGCCGATCTACTGATGCAACCCGTGGGACGCCGGCGCATGTGCGGGGGCATCGAGAAGGCGCGCGCGGGAGAGATCGGCAGTACCGAACGAGCGGTGAAAAAGAGTGGTGCGTGGGCCGTGAGATTGTGTAGAGAGAGTGAGAGTGGGCGAGATTGGTGTGTTGTGTGGGAGAGAGAGAGGGAGAGAAGAAGAAGAGAGAGACGTGAGAGCGACGAGGGCGACGACAGGAGGGCACCAACGCTGACGAAAAGAGGGCAAGGACCGAGGGGATAGGAGGAGGACGACGACGACGAGGAATCGAGCGTGGGCGAGGTGGAGAGACGGAGAGACGAGCGGCGTTTTGCGGATTGACGAGGTGAGATTTACCGGCGTTCGCGCATGCGGGAGCGTGGAGAGCGAGAGAGTGTGGAGAGTGAGAGAGATTCGCGAGCGCAGTGATTCTCGGAATCGCGCCGCGGAGGATTTTCTCAGTGGAGAGCGGGAGTAAGGGGAGAGAGAGAGATTCGCGTGCGCGGCGATTCTCGGAATCGCGCCGCGAGGAGTGTTCGGTCTGTGTAGAGTGAAAATCCGTGGTGAGAGAGTGATTCGCGCGTGTGGCGATTCTCGGAATTGCGTTGCGGGGAGTCTTTGGTACGGGGAGAGATAGAGCAGTGGAGAGTGAGAGAGAGAGATCCGTGGGGCAGCGATTCTCGGAATCGCGCCGCATGAAGGATTTTGTTGTGGAGAGCAGAGTGAGAGAGAGAGATTCGCGTGCGCAGCGATTCTCGGAATCGCGCCGCGGGGGATTTTCTCCGTGTAGAGCGGGAGTTTGCGAGTGAGAGAGAGAGAGAGATTCGCGTGCGCAGCGATTCTCGGAATCGCGCCGCGGGGGATTTTATCCGTGTAGAGCGAGAGTTTGTGGAGTGAGAGAGAGAGAGAGAGATTCGCGTGGGCAGCGATTCTCGGAATCGCGCCGCGGGGGGATTTGCTCAGTGGAGAGCGAAAGTGCGTGGAGACTAGGGAGTGAGAAAGAGGGACTCGCGTGCGCGGTGCTTCTCGGAATCGCGCTGCGGCGGATTTTGGTTGCCTGCGAGTTTACTCTCGGGGTGTCGGCGGGGCCCGCGGGAGTGAGAGGAGTGAGTGTGAGCGTGTAGGCGTGAGTGGATTTAGATACTTGTAATAGGGATTTTTTTTTGTTGATTTGAATAAATTGAGAGTTTATCTGGCGTTAGTGGTTTGATTATTTATTTGACGATATTACCCTTCCCAACCTTTTTCAGCTTCGTAGCCTGCCCAGATACGACGTCACAGCGGAATCTCCTTTTGGACGGTAAGTGAGGCGGAAGCGAGAGAGAGAGAGAAAAGGAGGAAATATATAACTATATTTATTTGCGAGTGTTCGGGCTCGGCGTTCTATCGCCTAATTACACCATCGCAAATTGGCATCCCTTGTGGGGAGATCTGCTGTGACAAAGGTTGGGAAGTGTGTGTAGTGTAGAGAAAGAGAGTGAGAGCTAGTGTGAGTGTTGTAGCAGGGTCGTGGCGAGTTAGCGTTAATTGCGGCGTAGCGATAGTAAAGGCGTGCGAATAATAAATATACGCATTGAATATTTTAATTATTTGTTCCCTCTTATATTATATATAATTCTTGATTTTGAATATTTATTGTGGAGAGTTGGTGGCGTCACTGCTAGTCGCATAGGCGGAGGCCGTGCGTTCGAAAATAATTGGTGGAGTAAGAGAGGGAGTGTAGACGGGGTAGAGTGAGAGGAAGTGTTGAAAGGTGTAGAGTGTCGGGTGGCTGGATTCGCATTGACGAGTCGCCGCCGCGGCGTCAGTTTCCCTAGCCATGGGCGAGCACGCCGCGAGGATGAGGGAGCTGGCGCAATCTCGTGCGGCCAGGCGCTGGACCAGAACTGTCGCCCAGTTGCAGCCGGCAGAATTGATCGCGGAACTCGAGGAACGGAGGGCGAATAGCCGCGGTAACGTTGAGAGTTTGCGAGATCGCTTATTGCGTGCGATCTTGCGCGAGGAAGTGCCGGGGGTGGAGGTTCCCTGGTATACCTGCGACGAGGCAGAGTCGGAAGCCATCGAGGAAATCATAGGGATGGATGTGGAGAGAGGCGAGGAGGAAGGTGAGCCAATCCAACGGCGGAAGACTTCGAAGAAGAAAGGTGCGACACGATCTCGGGGTAAATCGAGTAGTGAAGGCTCGCCGCAGGCGAGCGACGAGGATGTGGAGAGAGGAAGAGAGCAGCGGGTGGAGGTAATGGTGCACCAGCAGGAGGGACTCACGCCAGTGACGGTGACAGTCAGTAGCTCACTGAGCGCCACTAAGAGTAACATGGGTCCGGCCCTGCGGACGACAGGGGCGCAACCAGCCGTGACGACGCCGGTCTCAGTTCTGAGTGCGCCCAGAGTGACAGCCACGTTCGATAGTAGCAGATTCGTACCTCCCATGGCGTCAACGTGGGAATACTATTCGGCTCGGTTATATCGGGGGTTACCGTCTGCTGATCCGTTGCCACCTACAGTCCCGCAGGCTCGGACACCGTTTAGAGCCCCGCCAGCTCTCGTTCCAAGGGAGACTCCAGCGAGGAAGAAGGGGTTGTCCCAAAGGGAGTGGTACATTCCCGGCCAGAATTGGGACGAGATACAACGGAAGTATGACGTGGAGACGAGCAGTGGAGAGGAGAGTGACGTGGAGCCCGAGATACGTGGAGACTTGAAGAGAGAGAAGGATCAAGACCTTCGTTCATTACCCTCGGAGAGAGGAGGCAGCGGCACGACGTACCGGCCGGTGAAGAATCTTCAGCCGACCATTACTTCGGACCACCAGGAGATCAAACCCCTACTGAGGAGGAAAACATCAGGGCGTCATCGTCGAAGACCCATCGATCCTCCCCTCATGCATCGAGTGAGCGATGAGGGAGAAATGGAAAATCGTCAGGAAGACCTATTCAAGAGGGCTGATGCACTCGATAAGGAAGGACGAGAACAGAAGCGGCCCGGAAGATTCGCGGGGGAAAGGAAGTCGGCGGTGCGCAGTATCACGATCTCGAGCAGTAGTGAGAGTGGAGAGGACGTGGAGAGGAGCAGTTCAGCCCGCCGCAGACTTCGAGACCTCAGCGAGACGGAGGAGGATGGTGAAGTGGAGCCGAGAAGACGGTGGAGAGCGACACTTGCGGCGGAACTGAAGGCCCGAGCCGTGAAGCTACTGAAGAGCTGGGGCCTTAAATTCAGTGGAGACGAGAAGGAGAACCCCGAGGAGTTTTTAGAGCAGTTAGAGGACTGCCGCGAGGGGGCAGGGATACGTGACCGAGAGCTGCTCGGTGCCCTGCCCTGTATATTAACTAAGAGAGCGGGCCGATGGTTTAGAACTATCAGGCTGGATACGCCTTCTTGGTCCGGATTTCGGAAGTCCTTCAGGCGACAGTTCGTCACCGAATACGACCGTGAAGATCTGTTGGATGATTTGAGACGTAGAACGCAGGCTAGGGGCGAGAAGATTGCCACGTACCTCTCCAATTTCAACTACATCGTCTCTCGGTTCAAACGACCACCGTCAGAGAGACAGCTGGTGGAAACCGCCTATCGGAATATCCTTCCGGAGTACAGGAAGGCTATGTCTGATAAAATAGTGGAGACGATGGGGGATTTGGAGAGGTACGGAAGTCGTTGGGAGAGGCAAAAGGAGTTGGATAGCCGCTATCTTCCGCCGCCCTCTGCTGATAAGATGAGAGTGCCGGGAGCGGCGTTTTCGGGCGTTTCGGGGCGCCAAAAGGGAGTAGCATCCGTAGAGAAGGGAGAAGTAGAGGGTGTCTCTCCAAAGCCTGCGAGGACTGGGGAGAAGGCTGAAAGCCGGAAGACAAGTAAAACGGCCCGACCTCCGGGCGGAAGGAAAGGTGACGGAGACTTGAAGTCGGGGACTGAGTCACCGAACATGCCAGAGACACAGACCACGGGGAAAGAGGAGGCCAAGACCTACGCAGCTGTGGTGCAAGGCGGACCTGGAGTCCAAGGGGGCCCTGGAAACCCCAGACCTCCGTATGGAACCGGCCAAGGTTATGGAAACGAACCGTGGAGAGGGGCTCCGACGGCAAGTCCGGGCCCTGGAGAGTGGCGAGCGGGTCCTCCCCGAGGCGGGTATGGGCGTACCCCAGGCCCGGGCCAAGCCCCGTTTACCGGAGGAGAGGAGAGGCCCTTTATGGGGGTTTGCAATCTCTGTCAAGCGGTGGGCCACAAGGCCTCCGTTTGCCCCGAGGTGGTTTGTTATTGGTGCAAGCAAAAGGGGCATACGGTGCGGAATTGTACTACTCCTACTCAACCCGCCCAGTCCCCACGCGAGAGTTGCCAAGTCTGTGACACACCGAACGTCACTTTCAAAACCTGTCCCAAATGCGCACCTTTACGAGCAACTTTGGGAAACGGGCAAGCTGGGGGGCGGGCATCGTAAATGTGCTGGTTCCCCAGCGATCCTCCGTGGAGTCAGAGAAGACTCGTGGGAATAGGGGAAGGGTGGAAGAAAAGGGTGAAGAGAAAGAAGTGGAGAGAGATTTACGCGCGGAGATAAGAGGTGAAGTGAGAATAGTGAAGCAGGAGAGTGGAGAGAAGAGAGAGATTGGCGAGAAGCAAAGGGAGGTCGTAATAACGGAGCCCCCAGAAAGGAATGAGATGAGTGAAGAGAAGAAGGAAGGCACACTCAAGAGACGTCAGCCGGAGGTGGTAGAGTGTTTAGGAGGTCCGGGAAGTGAGGAATCCAGTAACGACGAGTGGCTCGAAGAGATCATGCTTGAGTTGGAGACTGCGGAAGTAGAGGGGAGGAAATCGCCCGAGAACGTGTTGCCCTTAAGGGAGGACAAAGAGATAGATGTGGAGAGAAGTAGAGAGAAAGAAGTGAAGGAAAAGAGCGAAGAGGGGCAAAAGGGTAGTGGAGAGCAGGAGTTTGAAGAAGATTCCGAAGCAGTCGCAGGATTGTGTAGAGAGAACCGTCACTTTGTCATGGTGAAGCTTGGTGGACACTCCTACAAAGCTTTATTCGACCCGGGGGCAATGCTATCACTAGTGGGCCCCGGCGTGGCCGAACGATTCGAGGATCGGTTACAGGAGAGCACTACGGCGGTGCGGAATGTCACTGGCGGAATCACCAAGGTTATGGGTGTGTTGAACGTGATGCTTGAGATCGATCATCACACAGCGTCTTTACCAATGAAGGCCCTGCACAACCTGGATCAGGAGATTATTCTCGGAATGGATTTCTGCGAGCTGTTTAACGTAGATGCGCAGCTCGGACGTGGGGTGTGGAGAGTGAGAAAAGGGCGTTGGAGACCTTTCGCCAAGACGGGCGAGGAGAAAAACGCCGTTATTCACGGAGAGTGTGCGGGGATCTCAGAGCTAGAGAAGGAGGAACGCGAGAAGGTTGAGAGGTTGGTGGATCGCTTGTTGATCTACCCTGAAGGAGGTAAGAAAAAGGGAGTGACGACGTTGACTGAGCATACGATAGATGTGCAAGGGACAAAACCCTTTAAACATCATCCCCGCCGGACGTCGCCTAAAATGCAAGAAGTGGTGATAGAGGAAGTGGAGCGTATGTTCAATGAAGGGATCATCGAGCGGTCAGCTAGCGATTACAGTAGCGCGCCAGTGATGATCAAGAAATCTGATGGGACGTACAGATTTTGTGTGGACTACCGAGATCTGAATAAAGTTACGCGGCGAGACGCTTACCCTATCCCCAATATGGATACGATTCTAGATAAGTTCAGACGAGCGAAGTATCTGACGAAGATTGACCTCAAGCACGCGTACCATCAGATCCCTCTGGAGAAAGCGAGTCGTAAGTACACCGCCTTCTCAGTGCCGGGGTCGGGTCTGTGGCAATTCACCCGGATGCCCTTCGGACTGATGAACGCGCCTAGCACGTTTCAGCGGCTGATCGATTCGCTGTTCGGTCCCGAGATGCAACCGAATGTGTTCGGCTACCTCGACGACATAATTATCGCCACGGAATCGTTCGAGGATCATCTTAACTGGATTGAGGTGGTGTTAAAGGAGTTGGTGGGGGCGGGTTTAGAGGTCAATCGAGAGAAATGCGAATTCTGCTGCTCACAAGTCACCTACTTGGGATTCCTGTTGGACCGCGAGGGCTTCCGACCGGATCCCGAGAAGGTAGCGCCGGTGGCAAATTACCCTGCCCCAAAGAACGTAAGGCAACTGCGCCGCTTCTTAGGGATGTTGGGGTGGTACTCGCGATTTGTAAAGGACGAATCGGGGCTGAAGATTCCGCTGGTAAAACTGCTGAGAAAAGGGAGAGAGTGGAGCTGGGGAGAGGAGCAGGAGGAGGCTTTCGAGCAGTTGAAGAGGGCACTGGCATCAGCTCCGGTCCTGGCGAGGCCGGACTTCAGTAAGCCATTTAAAGTGCAGTGCGATGCCAGCGGATTCGCCTTGGGGGCTGTTTTGACGCAGGAGAGTGAAGACGGTGAAAACCCGATTGTGTATGTGAGTAGAGTTTTGACGCCCGCGGAGAAGAATTACACTACCACTGAGAAGGAGTGTTTGGCCATGGTGTGGGCAATTAAAAAGTTGCGACCGTATCTGGAGGGATACAAATTCACCGTTGTTACGGACTACAGCGCCTTGAGATGGCTATGCAATCTCAAGGAGCCAACTGGTAGATTGGCCCGCTGGGCCCTTCAGCTACAACAATGGGACTTTGATATCGTTCATCGCAAGGGCACGCTTCACCAGGTTCCGGATGCCCTCTCCCGAGCGCAAGAGCCCAATGAGGCGGAGGTAGCAGGGTTCGACGAGATAAGAGACCCCTGGTATTTGAAGATGATGGAAGAAGTGGAGAAATTTCCGGCCAAATACCAGCAGTGGAGAGTGGAGAATGGGTGTTTGTTTAGATTTAGGATGGATCCGTTACTGGATCCTGTGGAGTTCCGCGAAGAGAGGTGGAGATTAGTGGTACCAGTGGAGTACCGAGTAAGAGTGATGGAAGACGCTCATTGCGCCCCATCGTCGGGCCATCTCGGCATCGAAAAGACGTATGATCGGGTGGCCCGAAAATATTACTGGAAAGGAGTCTATCATGACGTGCGGACCTTCGTCGGGGAATGCGAATCCTGTCAGAAATTCAAGGGTCCCCAAACAGGACCCCAGGGTCTAATGGGCACCCGAATAGTGGAGAGACCGTGGGCGGTGGTTGCGGTAGACACCATGGAATTTCCGCCGAGTAAGAACCAACATCGTTATCTGTTGGTCTTTCAGGACTTATTCACCCGCTGGATCGAGGTGAAACCTCTCCGTAAGGCGGACGGGAAGTCTGTGGCAAGAGCCACCGAAGAGCTGATCCTGTTCCGCTGGGAAATTCCCGACTACCTGCTGAGTGATAATGGCAAGGAGTTCGACAATAAGCTCTTTAAAGAGATGTTGGAGGAGTACGGAGTCAAACATGTGACCACGCCCCCGTACCATCCTCAGGCAAACCCTGTGGAGCGATGCAACCGAACTCTTAAAGCCATGATTTCGGCATTTGTGGGAGCCGACCACCGGAATTGGGATCAGCACATACATGAGTTCCGGCACGCGGTTAACACGACGGTGCAGTCGAGTACCAAAGTGTCGCCCGCATTCCTTAACTTCGGACGACACCCGCGCCCGGTGAAGAGTCTGCGTCGAGAGGTGGAGAGTGAGAGATTAGTGGAGAGGATTGAACCGGGAGTATGGGAGGAGAGAATGAAAAGATTGGACGCGTTGAGAGATTTGGTAAGCCGGCATGTTGACGAGGCCCGAGACGTGCAGAAACGACACTATGACAAAGGGCGGAAAAACGTGCAATTCGTTCTGGGGGATCAGGTGTTAAGGAAGGCTCATCATCTGTCGGATGCGGCCAATAAATTTAATGCTAAGTTAGCTCCTAAGTACGAGGGTCCGTATGAGATTATTGAGGTCCAATTTCCTACCGTTTACGTGCTCGGACAAGGAGAGGGGTCGAACCGGCGACTAGCGAAGGTGCATGTATCGGTACTTAAGCGTTATGTTCCCCCGCGAGCGAAGCGAGTCCCGGCGCGACTGTTAGATTAAGATCCTTTCCTCCTTTTAACGGCTGTTTGTTTCAGATGAGGACCGGACGAGGACGACCACAGAGGGGGGGATGGGGAGCCCCGCACTCCCCGTATCCAGAGTTCCGCGACCTCCCGGAGTCGGTGTATGCAACACCGACTGGGGAGGTCGTGGACCTGGAAACGGGCAGGGTGCGGTCATTCGTGCCGCCCCGGCTCCTCCCACGTGTGTCGTGGGCAGAGGAGGTGGAGAGTGAAGAGCGTGCGAGAGTGGAGAAGGAGAGGGTGGAGAGAGAGAGAGAACAGGAAGAGCGTGTGAGAGTGGAGAAGGAGAGGGTGGAGAGAGAGAGAGAAAGGGAAGAGTGTACGGGAGTGGAGAAGGAGAGGGTGGAGAGAGAGAGAGAAAAGGAAGAGTGTGCGAGAGTGGAGAAGGAGAGGGTTGAGAGAGAGAGAAAGGGAAGAGTGTGCGAGAGTGGAGAAGGAGAGGGTGGAGAGAGAGAGAGAAAGTGAAGAGCGTGCGAGAGTGGAGGAGGAGAGAGAGGAGAGAGAGGTTTGAGAGAATTAGGTTAGAGGAGGAGCGTATAGCCAGAGTGAGACGGAAGACCGAGAGATTAGAGAGGGAGAGACGGGTTCGAGAGAAAAAGGAAGAGGAGGAGAGAGAGGAATGGGAAATGAGAGAGATCGTGCTAAAGAGTAAAGAGAGAGAGGAGAGGGGAGAGATGGAGAAGGAGAGGGTGGAGAGAAGGCTGAGGGAGGCGTCAGAGAGAGAAAGAGAGAGCGGCGTCGGGGTGGTCGTCGGAGCGAGCGACGAGCTGGAAGCATGTCGTCTCCGGGGGGCCATTCCCCGCCGACTGTTCGTCCCCAGTGGCGCGGCACGAAGTTCCCCTCTGTCGCCGCCAAGAGCGGACTCGGCGGAGACGGCGGCTGAGAGGAGCCCTGAGGAACAACTTAGCCGAGCGGCTGAGTTGGAGCTTGCCGCTTACCTCGCGGCCGAGCAGGGCGCCGCTCCCTGCGATGACGGGTCGGGGGTTGGGGCCTCCATCCGTCCGTCCCCTCTAGGGCGTACGGAACGACCGGGGCCGGAGGGCCGGGAGCAGGAACCGGCGTTTCGGGAACCCGACATTCCCGGGGAGTACCTACTCCGATTCCTGCCCGTACCGACCCTCACGACCCCCCCAGAGCCCATGGAGTGGGACCTGGAGGAGGCCCCGCCTACCCCCGTCGGCGCGAACATCGCCGAGGAGTCCCTGGCCGGAGAGGCGGCGAGAGGACGTGGAGAGAGGAGAAAGCGGGGAAGGAAAAAGAAGACGAAGCCCTATAACCCGCGGCGGCATCTGGAGCCGGAGGACTATGTCTCGGGGAGGTGTACACCCCCCCGGGAGCCGTCACCGGCTCCCGAGCCATCGCGCGGCCCCTTTTCTAGTGGAGAGAGAGAGCGAGGCGATAGAAGTAGGTCGAGGGCGAGCGTGGGGGCAGGGGGGAGTGGGCGAGAGCCACTACCCGTAAAAACGAGGGGGATTATGTTTGGTGGTCTCTTGCCGATTCCCACGGACCCCGCGCTCGATCCTCCCCCAAAGGCCTGCTACAACTGTTGGCAGGAGGGCCATTCATGCGTCCGTTGCCCGCGCCCTGCCGGTGTTTATTGCCATAATTGTGGCCGGCGGGGTGCGGACTTGACGGTGTGTCCTCGATGCTGGGTGGCCCACCGGGACTACATCCGGGCGCGCTATGGGAGGGAGGGACCGCGATTCGCCGTCCCCCACCGCCCAGATAGAAGGGCGACGGCGACGGCTGACCGGGTGGCGGAGAGTCGCCCGGTGGAGTCCGCCCCCGCCGTGAGATCACCCCCTCCCATCCTCCGAAGACCCCATGCGGACAGGGGAGACTCGTCGCGGCCGGGGCCCCCGGAGCCCAGCGTTCTCCCGTCAGAGAACTTGTCGGTTGCGGTGGCCTCGGTGGCGACGGTTGCAACTGTGCCCGAACCGCCGAAGCCGAGAGAGCGGCCGCCCCGGGTGGAGCGCCCTCATGGCCCGGGGGAGCAAGCAAGGGCGATTCCAGCTGTACCGACAGTAGCTCAGACGCTACAGCTAATGGATAGCCTGAGCGACCTTCCCCTGGAGGTTAAGAGGGTGGTCCTCCTGGGGATTTTCGGGCGGCCTGGAGTGGAGAAAGAGAGAGAGAAGGAGGGAGAGTAGGAGAGTAGGAGCCCTGGTAACACACATTTTGCAATTCTGGTGCACTTCTAATTCAATTTCTCTGCTCTGCATGGAAATTGCGTCAGACCATACGTAACATGCTGTATACTTAACCTATATTTCTGCACAAAACGACTTGCACGAGGCTTTGAGCAGCAGAATTGCAGTAAACTTGCAAACTGACAATTACACACTTGGAGAACCCATCACCTGCACTTGCGCTTTCAGCAGAATTGCATGGGCAATAAGGAAGTTCATGTGCGCCAGGTACTGCGCAACAGAAATGAGCAGTCTTGTGCAATCGTTCGGGCAACCATATGGACCGACCCATCACGCGCGCGTCCACAAGAATTGCAACAGAATTACGCGTTGCGTCTGCTGCAGATGTGATGCAGCAAAAATTGCGTCAGAATTACAATAGCCGAAGTGCACTCTGACACAGACATCTGTTTGCACTTGCGCTTTCAGCAGAATTGCGTAGGAGATAAGCAAGTTCACGTGCGACAGACACTGTACAGCAGAAACGAGCAGTCTTGTGCAATCGTTCGGGCAACCATATGGACCGTCCCATCACGCGCGCGTCCACAAGAATTGCAACAGAATTACGCGTAGCGTCGCCTGTACATGAGATGCAGCGAAAATTGCGCCAAACTTACAATAGCTGAAGTGCACTTTGATATGAACAATGTTTTGTACTTGCGCTTTCAGCAGAATTGCACGGGAGATTAGTAAGTTCAAGTGCGTCAGATACTGTACAGCAGAAACGAGCAGTCTTATGCAATCAGTCGGGCAACCATATGGACCGTCCCATCACGCGCGCATCCACGAAAATTGCAACATAATTACGCGTAGCATCTGTTGCAGATGTGGTGCAGCGAAAATTGCATCAGAATTACAATAGTTGAAGTGCACTCTGACATGGACAATAGCTTCTACTTGCGCTTTCAGCAGAATTGCATGGCAGATAAGCAAGTTCACATGCGTCAGATACTGTACAGCAAAAACGAGCAGTTTTGCGCAATCGCCCGAACAAGAATATGGACGGTCCCATCAGGTGCGCGTCCACAAGAATTGCAGCAGAATTATGCGTAGCCTCTGCTGCAGATGTGCGAGTTCCACGCGTATACAAGAGCGTGTAAGACGTATGTACATGGCAAAATAATTATTCAAACAATTCTTAACCCCAAGCAGGCGGGGGATGCCAGTTTCACGGCTATCCGGGAGCGCGTCAGATGTTCATACATGGCAAAATAATTATTTACATAATTCTTAACCCCAAGCAGGCGGGGATGCAAGTTCCGCGCTTATACGGGAGTGCGTCAGAGGTGTATACAAGGCAAAATACCTATTTATAGAATTCCTAACCCCAAGAAGGCGGGGGAAGGCGTATATGGGAGCGCGTCAGACGTGTATACAAGGCAAAATAATTATTTATATAATTCCTAACCCCAAGAAAGCGGGCGATGCGAGTTCCACGCGTATAAGGGAGCGTGTCAGACGTGTATACATGACAAACTAATTATTTATATAATTCCTAACCCCAAGAAGGCGGGGGATGCGAGTTCCACGCGTATACGGGTGCGCGTGAGACGTGTATACATGACAAAATAATTATTTATATAATTCCTAACCCCAAGAAGGCGGGGGATGCGAGTTCCACGCGTATAAGGATGCGCGTTAGACGTGTATACATGGAAAAATAATTATTCAAATAATTCTTAACCCCAAGTAGGCGGGGGATGCGAGTTCCACGCGTATAAGGGAGCGTGTCAGAGCCCACACAGCATGTATTAATTCTGAAAGGATTCTGAAAGAATGCATGAAATAATTTTATTCTTTCAGAAATCATTCAGTGAAAGGATTCTGTAATAATGCTATGTCCGGGGTATTTTCCTTTCAGAATTAATTCAATGGAATAATTCAAAAATAATTTATAATATCATTGCAAAATTTATTCAATAGAAGATTTCTGAAAGGATTCATGGATTATTACCAAAAGGTTACTAAAAGATATTTCAAAATTATTTCCTGAAATAATTCTGAAAGGAAAATACCCCGGACATAGCATCATTACAGAATCCTTTCACTGAATGATTTCTGAAAGAATCTTTCAGAATCCTTTCAGAATTAATATCACATATTATTGCAGAATCCTTTCAATGAAAGGTGTCTGAAAGGATTCAGGAATTAATTTTGTGAATTAATTCGAAAATATTATGAAAATATTACTAACAAGAAATTTGGAAGACGGATAAATCCCGTATTATTACAGAATCCTTCCAATGAAAGATGTCTCAAAGGATTCAGGAATTAATTTGTGAATTAATTCCTGAATCCTTTCAGACATCTTTCATTGAAAGGATTCTGTAATAATACGTGATTTATACTGTTCGAAATTTCTTTTAGTAATATTTCCATAATATTTTCGAATTAATTCACAAAATTAATTCTGAATCCTTTCAGACATCTTTCATTGAAGGATTCTGCAATAATACGTTATTTATACTCTTTGAAATTTCTTTTTAGTAATATTTCCATAATATTTTCGAATTAATTCACAAAATTAATTCCTGAATCCTTTCAATGAAAGATGTATGAAAGGATTCAGGAATTAATATTGTGAATTAATTAGAAAATATTATGGAAATATTACTAAAAAGAAATTTCAAAGAGTATAAATAACGTATTATTGCAGAATCCTTCCAATGAAGGATGTCTGAAAGGATTCAGGAATTAATTTTGTGAATTAATTCGAAAATATAATGGAAATATTACTAACAAAAAATTTCGAAGGTTATAAAATCATGTATTATTGCAGAATCCTTTCAATGAAATATTTTTGGAAGGATTCAGGAATAAATATTGTGAATTAATTAGAAAATATTTAGTAAATATTACTAACAATAAATTTCGAAGGGTATATATAATCCCGTATTTGAAGGTACATTTTTATAATTTAGAATATTATTTAAATAATATTCTAACTATTTTTACATATATTTACATTGTTAATAATTTTACACTATTTTATCGCAGAAAAAAAACGCAGAAAAATTTTTTACATGATGGAGATTCGAACCCGGGTCGCTTGGGTACTACGCAAATACGCTATCCATTACGCTATCGCTCGCTTGTTAGATCATTTCATTTTTTTCATTATATACTGCAATATGAGTGATACGATACATTAGAAAATTTATTCTTAATATTACTTTATTTTTTAATATTAACTTTGATCAATTAATTCATAGTTATTTAATACTTTTAGTTTATTAAATATTGTATTAAGTCGATGTGAAATGTGTGTGTATAAAGGAGCTCTTCCTTACCGACGTTATGAGTTTTTACATTTTTTGATCTTAGATTCAACTTTTGATGAATGAAGCTCTTCACTGCACTCCGTAATTGCATAAATAATACACCTATAAATTTTTCAGAAATTCTGTTCATTATTTTTCATAAAAAACTGGTAGAAAATTTTTCAACCCGTTTCCTGTAAAATCTATAACGAGCAATAACTTGAAAATTTACACATAGTGTATTTTTGTCATTACGAAGGGCAATAAAGAGCTCTTTTCCCGAAATTCGATAAAAATAAAAAAATGATAATTGCATATAATGCAGAGATGAATAGAATGAGCTCTACCTTACCGACGTTATTATTATTTGTAGTGTTTTCAATTTAGAATCAACTTTTAGAGTCAAAGGCTCTTTACTCTTGGCAGACGTATGAATAATATTTCTGTCGATTTTGAGGGGACTTCTAAACATTGTCATACTGAAAGAATACTATTATGAATAATAATAAAAAATATTGCTTATTTTAAGTACCTATATTATTCATCTTTAAATGTTTTTTTTCCTTTTATTTTAAGTTTTTATATTCTTACATTAACTTTTCAAATTAATATTTTTCGCAATTAGTAAATGTTTCAATCTATCTTAGTTCACAAAAACGAAAAATTATATACCCCCCACACATTTTAATACGTTCTTTAATAGGATCATACGAATGTAGAAAACAATGGACGACTAAATCCGATCATTATCCAATCATTTCATTTTTTTCATTATATAGTGCAAAATGACTGACAAAATAAATTAGAATATTTATTTCTAATATTTCTTTATTTTTTAATATTAACTTTGTTTAATTAGTATATACTTATTTAGTAAGTTTTGTTTATTAAATATTGTATTAATTAGGACTTATTTGATTGAAACAAATTCGAATTAAAAACAAAATACATACATTATACGATGCCTCTTATATACGGACGTTGCCCTTTTCGTGTTGAATACTTGCAATAATTTCTGAACTATTTTATGTTTTCTTTCAAAAAATCTTTTCAAGGTTCTTTCAGGAAGAATTCGTGTAAATATCTTTTTTGCTATTGTGTTTTAAAAAATTTTATTGTAACAATCTTTTTCAAACGAATTCTAAATTATTTCTTGTATTAATTCACGTGAGTTTCCCGCAACATTTCATGAAATAATTCATGAAATTATTTTCAATAGATATTGAATTATTTTTGTGAATGATTAATTTTTATCATTCTGAAATTATTTCTGAATTATTTCGTGATATAATTCTTGACATGATTGCTGAATTGTTATGTTTTCTTTAAAAAAATCTATTAATTCACACGAGTTTCCCGGAAGATTTCATCAAATAATTCATGTAAGATTTTTGAATAGATACTGAATTATTTTTGTGAATGATTAATTTGTATCTTTCTAAAATTATTTCTGAATTATTGCATGAAAGAATACTTGCAATAATTTCGAAATTATTTTATGTATTCTTTCAAAAAATCTTTTCAAAGTCCTTTCAGAATTAATTCGTGTAATTATTTTTTTGCTATTTTGTTTTAAAAAATTTTATTCTAAAAATCTTTTTCAAAAGAATTCAAAATTATTTCTTGTATTAATTCACACGAGTTTCCCAGAAGATTTCATGAAATAATTCATGTAAGATTTTTGAATAGATACTGAATTATTTTTGAAGGATTAATTTGTATCTTCCTGAAATTATTTCTGAATTATTGCATGAAAGAATACTTGCAATAATTTCGAAATTATTTTATGTATTCTTTCAAAAAACTTTTCAAAGTCCTTTCAGAATTAATTCGTGTAATTATTTTTTTTGCTATTTTGTTTTAAAAAATTTTATTCTAAAAATCTTTTCAAAGTCCTTTAAGAATTAATTCGTGTAATTATTTTTTTTGCTATTTTGTTTTAAAAAATTTTATTCTAAAAATCTTTTTCAAAACAATTCAAAATTATTTCTTGTATTAATTCACACGAGTTTCCCAGAAGAATTCACGAAATAATTCATGTAAGATTTTTGAATAGATATTGAATTATTTTTGTGAATGATTAATTTGTATCTTTCTGAAATTATTTCTGAATTATTGCATGAAAGAATACTTGCAATAATTTCGAAATTATTTTATGTATTCTTTCAAAAAATCTTTTCAAAGTCCTTTCAGAATTAATTCGTGTAATTATTTTTTTTGCTATTTTGTTTTAAAAAATTTTATTTTAAAAATCTTTTACAAAAGAATTCAAAATTATTTCTTGTATTAATTCACACGAGTTTCCCGGAAGATTTCATCAAATAATTCATGTAAGATTTTTGAATAGATACTGAATTATTTTTGTGAATGATTAATTTGTATCTTTCTAAAATTATTTCTGAATTATTGCATGAAAGAATACTTGCAATAATTTCGAAATTATTTTATGTATTCTTTCAAAAAATCTTTTCAAAGTCCTTTCAGAATTAATTCGTGTAATTATTTTTTTGCTATTTTGTTTTAAAAAATTTTATTCTAAAAATCTTTTTCAAAAGAATTCAAAATTATTTCTTGTATTAATTCACACGAGTTTCCCAGAAGATTTCATGAAATAATTCATGTAAGTTTTTTGAATAGATACTGAATTATTTTTGTGAAGGATTAATTTGTATCTTTCTGAAATTATTTCTGAATTATTGCATGAAAGAATACTTGCAATAATTTCGAAATTATTTTATGTATTCTTTCAAAAAAACTTTTCAAAGTCCTTTCAGAATTAATTCGTGTAATTATTTTTTTTGCTATTTTGTTTTAAAAAATTTTATTCTAAAAATCTTTTCAAAGTCATTTCAGAATTAATTCGTGTAATTATTTTTTTTTGCTATTTTGTTTTAAAAAATTTTATTCTAAAAATCTTTTTCAAAACAATTCAAAATTATTTCTTGTATTAATTCACACGAGTTTCCCAGAAGATTTCACGAAATAATTCATGTAAGATTTTTGAATAGATATTGAATTATTTTTGTGAATGATTAATTTGTATCTTTCTGAAATTATTTCTGAATTATTGCATGAAAGAATACTTGCAATAATTTCGAAATTATTTTATGTATTCTTTCAAAAAATCTTTTCAAAGTCCTTTCAGAATTAATTCGTGTAATTATTTTTTTTGCTATTTTGTTTTAAAAAATTTTATTTTAAAAATCTTTTACAA
The DNA here is from genome assembly GCA_036365515.1 of Torymus aiolomorphi. Classification (NCBI taxonomy): domain Eukaryota; kingdom Metazoa; phylum Arthropoda; class Insecta; order Hymenoptera; family Torymidae; genus Torymus; species Torymus aiolomorphi. Next base: position 188,625,526 of record CM070875.1, on the reverse strand, counting down.
AAGAATTCAAAATTATTTCTTGTATTAATTCACACGAGTTTCCCGGAAGATTTCATCAAATAATTCATGTAAGATTTTTGAATAGATACTGAATTATTTTTGTGAATGATTAATTTGTATCTTTCTAAAATTATTTCTGAATTATTGCATGAAAGAATACTTGCAATAATTTCGAAATTATTTTATGTATTCTTTCAAAAAATCTTTTCAAAGTCCTTTCAGAATTAATTCGTGTAATTATTTTTTTTGCTATTTTGTTTTAAAAAATTTTATTCTAAAAATCTTTTTCAAAAGAATTCAAAATTATTTCTTGTATTAATTCACACGAGTTTCCCAGAAGATTTCATGTAATAATTCATGTAAGTTTTTTGAATAGATACTGAATTATTTTTGTGAAGGATTAATTTGTATCTTTCTGAAATTATTTCTGAATTATTGCATGAAAGAATACTTGCAATAATTTCGAAATTATTTTATGTATTCTTTCAAAAAACTTTTCAAAGTCCTTTCAGAATTAATTCGTGTAATTATTTTTTTTGCTATTTTGTTTTAAAAAATTTTATTCTAAAAATCTTTTCAAAGTCCTTTCAGAATTAATTCGTGTAATTATTTTTTTTGCTATTTTGTTTTAAAAAATTTTATTCTAAAAATCTTTTTCAAAACAATTCAAAATTATTTCTTGTATTAATTCACACGAGTTTCCCAGAAGATTTCACGAAATAATTCATGTAAGATTTTTGAATAGATATTGAATTATTTTTGTGAATGATTAATTTGTATCTTTCTGAAATTATTTCTGAATTATTGCATGAAAGAATACTTGCAATAATTTCGAAATTATTTTATGTATTCTTTCAAAAAATCTTTTCAAAGTCCTTTCAGAATTAATTCGTGTAATTATTTTTTTTGCTATTTTGTTTTAAAAATTTTATTTTAAAAATCTTTTTCAAAAGAATTCAAAATTATTTCTTGTATTAATTCAGACGAGTTTCCCAGAAGATTTCATGAAATAATTCATGTAAGATTTTTGAATAGATACTGAATTATTTTTGTGAATGATTAATTTGTATCTTTCTAAAATTATTTCTGAATTATTGCATGAAAGAATACTTGCAATAATTTCGAAATTATTTTATGTATTCTTTCAAAAATCTTTTCAAAGTCCTTTCAGAATTAATTCGTGTAATTATTTTTTTGCTATTTTGTTTTAAAAAATTTTATTTTAAAAATCTTTTTCAAAAGAATTCAAAATTATTTCTTGTATTAATTCACACGAGTTTCCCAGAAGATTTCATGAAATAATTCATGTAAGATTTTTGAATAGATACTGAATTATTTTTGTGAATGATTAATTTGTATCTTTCTAAAATTATTTCTGAATTATTGCATGAAAGAATACTTGCAATAATTTCGAAATTATTTTATGTATTCTTTCAAAAAATCTTTTCAAAGTCCTTTCAGAATTAATTCGTGTAATTATTTTTTTTGCTATTTTGTTTTAAAAAATTTTATTCTAAAAATCTTTTTCAAAAGAATTCAAAATTATTTCTTGTATTAATTCACACGAGTTTCCCAGAAGATTTCATGAAATAATTCATGTAAGATTTTTGAATAGATATTGAATTATTTTTGTGAATGATTAATTTGTATCTTTCTGAAATTATTTCTGAATTATTACATGAAAGAATACTTGCAATAATTTCGAAATTATTTTATGTATTCTTTCAAAAAATCTTTTCAAAGTCCTTTCAGAATTAATTCGTGTAATTATTTTTTGGTAACACTTTTTTTATTTTTTTGGAAGATTTTTGAAAGTATTTTGTAAGGATTCCATATATTATTTTAAAAATTAATTTAAAATTAATTTTTTTTCCTTTTAAAATTCTTTCTAAATCATTTCAATGTATTAATTCATGAATTATTTCATGTAATTATTTCAGTTTTCTTTCATGCTGTATGGGAGGTGTATATAAGGCAAAACAATTATTTATATAATTTCTAACCCCAAGTTGACGGGGGATGTGACTTCCACACGTATACGGGTGCGCGTGAGACGTGTATACATGACAAAATAATTATTTATATAATTCCTAACCCCAAGAAGGCGGGGGATGCGAGTTCCACGCGTATACGGGAGCGCGTCAGACGTGTATAGAAGGCAAAATAATTCTTTATAGAATTCCTAAACCCAAGTAAGCGGAGGATGCGAGTCCACGCGTATACGGGTGCGCGTTAGACGTGTATACATGGAATAATTCAAATAATTCTTATCCTCTTGTAGGTTGGGGATGCTCCCGTATTCGCGTGGAATGCGCACCTTGGAGTTAAGAATTATTTAAATAATTATTTTGCCATGTATACACGTCTAGCGCGCTCCCGTATACGCGTGGAACTCGCATCCACCGCTTAGTTGGGTTTAGGAATTCTATAAATAATTCTTTTGCCTTCTATACACGTCTGGCGTGCTCCCGCCCGGTTGCAAATATTCACCTGGTTTTCACCTGAATTTCCACCTGAATTATCTCCTGAATTTCTATACCTAAATTTTACGTGAAATTCATGTAAAATATAGACGAAACCCACCTCAATTTTATGTGATATATACCTGTATTTCACGTATCGAAATTCTAAAAACGTCAGGTGCATATCACGTGATTTTCACCCGAACTTCACGTCAAATTCACCAGAGATAAATTAAAGCATTGTTCTCGTGTAACCGTTTTCTCAGGTGGAATCCACACGATTTTCACAAGATATTCGTATGAACTTCATGTAGATTTCAGGTTTATTTGACTATAATATGTCGTAGCATTTCCGGTCGAATTTAACCTGAAATTCACGTGATTTTCGCTCGTTATTCACGTGAACTTCACTTAAGATAAATTCAAGCCTCGTTAGCATGTTATCGTTTTTAGGTGAAAATCTCATGAATTTCAGGTTAAATTCACCCAAAAATTCTACGAAATATAGATAAAATATACCTGAAACCTACATGAAGTTCATACGAAAATCTTCTGAAAATCTCGTGAGATTCACCTGGGAAACGAAAACACGAGAACAAAGCTTCAATTTATCTCTGGTGAAAAAAATCACGTGATAAGTGAAAAAATGGTTTAAAAACGAATAATTCATGATTAATGTTTCTTCTACTGAAGTATATTTATCCTCGGCCTACTTGGGGTTAAGAATTATTTGAATAATTATTTTGCCATGTATACATATCTAAGGCGCTCCCGTACACGTGTGAAACTCGGATCCCCCACCTGCTGGGGGTTAAGAATTATTTAAATAATTATTTTGCCATGAATACACGTCTAACGCACACCCGTATACGCGTGGAAGTCACATTGTCCCCGTCTACTTGTGATTAGGAATTATATAAATAATTATTTTCTCTTGTATGCACGTCTAACGTGCTGCTGTATACGTGTGAAACTCGTATCGCCCGCCTTCTTAGGGTTAGGAATTATATAAATAAGTATTTTGCCTTGTATACACGTCTAACGCGCACCCGTATACGCGTGGAAGTCACATCCCCCGCCAACTTGGGGTTAAGAATTATGTGTATAATTATTTTGCCATGTATACATATCTGACGCGCTCCCGTACACGTGTGAAACTCAGATCCCCCACCTGCTGGGGGTTAAGAATTAATTAAATAATTATTCTCTTGTAAGCATGTCTAACGTGCTGCTGTATACGCGTGAAACTCGTCACCCCCGCCTTCTTGGGGTTACGAATTATATAAATAAGTATTTTGCCTTGTATACAACGCTGACGCGCTCCCGTATACGCGTGGAACTCGCATCCCCCGCCTACTTGGGGTTAAGAATTATTTAAATATTATTTTGCCATGTACACACGTCTATCGCGCTCCCGTATACGCGTCCCATACAGCATGAAAGAAAACTGAAATAATTACATGAAATAATTCATGAATTAATACATTGAAATGATTTAGAAAGAATTTTAAAAGGAAAAAAAATTAATTTTAAATTAATTTTTAAAATAATATATGGAATCCTTACAAAATACTTTCAAAAATCTTCCAAAAAAATAAAGTGTTACCAAAAAATAATTACACGAATTAATTCTGAAAGGACTTCGAAAAGATTTTTTGAAAGAATACATAAAATAATTTCGAAATTATTGCAAGTTTCTTTCATGCAATAATTCAGAAATAATTTCAGAAAGATACAAATTAATCATTCACAAAAATAATTCAATATCTATTCAAAAATCTTACATGAATTATTTCATGAAATCTTCTGGGAAACTCGTGTGAATTAATACAAGAAATAATTTTGAATTCTTTTGAAAAAGATTTTTAGAATAAAATTTTTTAAAACAAAATAGCAAAAAAAATAATTACACGAATTAATTCTGAAAGGACTTTGAAAAGATTTTTAGAAAGAATACATAAAATAATTTCGAAATTATTGCAAGTATTCTTTCATGCAATAATTCAGAAATAATTTTAGAAAGATACAAATTAATCATTCACAAAAATAATTCAGTATCTATTCAAAAATCTTACATGAATTATTTCATGAAATCTTCTGGGAAACTCGTGTGAATTAATACAAGAAATAATTTTGAATTCTTTTGAAAAAGATTTTTAGAATAAAATTTTTAAAACAAAATAGCAAAAAAATAATTACACGAATTAATTCTGAAAGGACTTTGAAAAGATTTTTTGAAAGAATACATAAAATAATTTCGAAATTATTGCAAGTATTCTTTCATGCAATAATTCAGAAATAATTTTAGAAAGATACAAATTAATCATTCACAAAAATAATTCAGTATCTATTCAAAAATCTTACATGAATTATTTCATGAAATCTTCTGGGAAACTCGTGTGAATTAATACAAGAAATAATTTTGAATTCTTTTGAAAAAGATTTTTAGAATAAAATTTTTTAAAACAAAATAGCAAAAAAAATAATTACACGAATTAATTCTGAAAGGACTTTGAAAAGATTTTTAGAATAAAATTTTTTAAAACAAAATAGCAAAAAAAATAATTACACGAATTAATTCTGAAAGGACTTTGAAAAGATTTTTTGAAAGAATACATAAAATAATTTCGAAATTATTGCAAGTATTCTTTCATGCAATAATTCAGAAATAATTTCAGAAAGATACAAATTAATCATTCACAAAAATAATTCAGTATCTATTCAAAATCTTACAGGGATTATTTCAGGAAATCTTCTGCGAAACTGGTCTGAATTAATAGAAGAAATAATTTTGAAGTCTTTTGAAAAACATTTTTAAAATAAAATTTTTTAAAACAAAATACCAAAAAAATAATTACACGAATTAATTCTGAAAGGACTTTGAAAAGATTTTTTGAAAGAATACATAAAATAATTTCGAAATTATTGCAAGTATTCTTTCATGCAATAATTCAGAAATAATTTCAGAAAGATACAAATTAATCATTCACAAAAATAATTCAATATCTATTCAAAAATCTTACATGAATTATTTCATGAAATCTTCCGGGAAACTCGTGTGAATTAATAGATTTTTTTAAAGAAAACATAACAATTCAGCAATCATGTCAAGAATTATATCACGAAATAATTCAGAAATAATTTCAGAATGATAAAAATTAATCATTCACAAAGATAATTCAATATCTATTGAAAATAATTTCATGAATTATGTCATGAAATGTTGCGGGAAACTCACGTGAATTAATACAAAAAATAATTTAGAATTCGTTTGAAAAAGATTGTTACAATAAAATTTTTTAAAACACAATAGCAAAAAAGATATTTACACGAATTCTTCCTGAAAGAACCTTGAAAAGATTTTTTGAAAGAAAACATAAAATAGTTCAGAAATTATTGCAAGTATTCAACACGAAAAGGGCAGCGTCCGTATATAAGAGGCATCGTATAATGTATTTATTTTGTTTTTAATTCGAATTTGTTTCAATCAAATAAGTCCTAATTAATACAATATTTAATAAACAAAACTTACTAAATAAGTATATACTAATTAAACAAAGTTAATATTAAAAAATAAAGAAATATTAGAAATAAATATTCTAATTTATTTTGTCAGTCATTTTGCACTATATAATGAAAAAAATGAAATGATTGGATAATGATCGGATTTAGTCGTCCATTGTTTTCTACATTCGTATGATCCTATTAAAGAACGTATTAAAATGTGTGGGGGGTATATAATTTTTCGTTTTTGTGAACTAAGATAGATTGAAACATTTACTAATTGCGAAAAATATTAATTTGAAAAGTTAATGTAAGAATATAAAAACTTAAAATAAAAGGAAAAAAAACATTTAAAGATGAATAATATAGGTACTTAAAATAAGCAATATTTTTTATTATTATTCATAATAGTATTCTTTCAGTATGACAATGTTTAGAAGTCCGCTCAAAATCGACAGAAATATTATTTATACGTCTGCCAAGAGTAAAGAGCCTTTGACTCTAAAAGTTGATTCTAAATTGAAAACACTACAATAATAATAACGTCGGTAAGGTAGAGCTCATTCTATTCATCTCTGCATTATATGCAATTATCATGTTTTTATTTTTATCGAATTTCGGGAAAAGAGCTCTTTATTGCCCTTCGTAATGACAAAAATACACTATGTGTAAATTTTCAAGTTATTGCTCGTTATAGATTTTACAGGAAACGGGTTGAAAAATTTTCTACCAGTTTTTTATGAAAAATAATGAACAGAATTTCTGAAAAATTTATAGGTGTATTATTTATGCAATTACGGAGTGCAGTGAAGAGCTTCATTCATCAAAAGTTGAATCTAAGATCAAAAAAATGTAAAAACTCATAACGTCGGTAAGGAAGAGCTCCCTTTATACACACACATTTCACATCGACTTAATACAATATTTAATAAACTAAAAGTATTAAATAACTATGAATTAATTGATCAAAGTTAATATTAAAAAATAAAGTAATATTAAGAATAAATTTTCTAATGTATCGTATCACTCATATTGCAGTATATAATGAAAAAAATGAAATGATCTAACAAGCGAGCGATAGCGTAATGGATAGCGTATTTGCGTAGTACCCAAGCGACCCGGGTTCGAATCTTCATCATGTAAAAAATTTTTCTGCGTTTTTTTCTGCGATAAAATAGTGTAAAATTATTAACAATGTAAATATATGTAAAAATAGTTAGAATATTATTTAAATAATATTCTAAATTATAAAAATGTACCTTCAAATACGGGATTATATATACCCTTCGAAATTTATTGTTAGTAATATTTACTAAATATTTTCTAATTAATTCACAATATTTATTCCTGAATCCTTCCAAAAATCTTTCATTGAAAGGATTCTGCAATAATACATGATTTTATAACCTTCGAAATTTTTTGTTAGTAATATTTCCATTATATTTTCGAATTAATTCACAAAATTAATTCCTGAATCCTTTCAGACATCCTTCATTGGAAGGATTCTGTAATAATACGGGATTTATCCTCTTCAAATTTCTTGTTAGTAATATTTCCATAATATTTTCTAATTAATTCACAATATTAATTCCTGAATCCTTTCATACATCTTTCATTGAAAGGATTCAGGAATTAATTTTGTGAATTAATTCGAAAATATTATGGAAATATTACTAAAAAGAAATTTCAAAGAGTATAAATAACGTATTATTGCAGAATCCTTCCAATGAAAGATGTCTGAAAGGATTCAGGAATTAATTTTGTGAATTAATTCGAAAATATTATGGAAATATTACTAAAAAGAAATTTCGAACAGTATAAATCACGTATTATTACAGAATCCTTTCAATGAAAGATATCTGAAAGGATTCAGGAATTAATTCACAAATTAATTCCTGAATCCTTTGAGACATCTTTCATTGGAAGGATTCTGTAATAATACGGGATTTATCCGTCTTCCAAATTTCTTGTTAGTAATATTTTCATAATATTTTCGAATTAATTCACAAAATTAATTCCTGAATCCTTTCAGACATCTTTCATTGAAAGGATTCTGCAATAATATGTGATATTAATTCTGAAAGGATTCTGAAAGATTCTTTCAGAAATCATTCAGTGAAAGGATTCTGTAATGATGCTATGTCCGGGGTATTTTCCTTTCAGAATTATTTCAGGAAATAATTTTGAAATATCTTTTAGTAACCTTTTGGTAATAATCCATGAATCCTTTCAGAAATCTTCTATTGAATAAATTTTGCAATGATATTATAAATTATTTTTGAATTATTCCATTGAATTAATTCTGAAAGGAAAATACCCCGGACATAGCATTATTACAGAATCCTTTCACTGAATGATTTCTGAAAGAATAAAATTATTTCATGCATTCTTTCAGAATCCTTTCAGAATTAATACATGCTGTGTGGGGTGGAACTCGCATCCACCGCTTACTTGGATTTAGAAATTCTATAAATAATTATTTTGCCTTCTATACACGTCTAACGCGTTCCCGTATACGCGTGGAACTCGCATCCCCCGCCTACTTGGGGTTAAGAATTATATAAATAATTATTTTGCCATGTATACACGTCTGACGCGCTCCCGTATACGCGTGGAACTTGTATTCCCAGCCTGCTTGGTGTTAAGAATTGTTTTAATAATTATTGCGCCATGTGTGCACGTCTGATGCGCTCTCGTATACGCGTGGAACTCGCACATCTGCAGCAAATGCTACGCGTAAGTCTGTTGCAATTCTTGCGGACGCGCGCGTGATGGGACGTTTCATATGGTGGCCCGAACGATTGCATAAGACTGCTCATTTCTGCTGCACAGTATCTGACGCACGTGAGCTTGCTTATCTCCCATGCAATTCTGCTGAAAGCGCAAGTACATGCTGTCGCTTTCGGCGAGAGCATAGTCTGCGCTCACCGCTAGGTGTCGCACTCTGCGCGGCTCCCGCTGTCAACCCGGCAGCGTGCGGGTATTATAAGCCCGCGCGGCCTACGCGCTCGTCGGGCTTCGTTCTCCTATATACATCCCGCCTTGCGCAGATGGTCTTGGCATTACGCTAAAGTTTAATTGGAGAATAAAGTTATTTTTTTTTGTAGACAAAACACTCGTTGTTATTGACTACACCCACGAGGTGCAAGGTCTCCTATCCTTGCCTCACTTCGTTTTTGCAAATGGGATCACTCCTGATCCCCGGACTCCTCTTCCTTCCCCCTTAGCACCTTCCTCTAGATGAGCCTGCGTGTTTTGAATACCGAGCTCTATACTCGTAAGAGTATTCAGGTTTGCACCGAAATTCTTAAGCAATTCTGCTGCACGCGGACGTCTATCACGAGCGTCTTAAGAGGCCGACTCTGTCACAAGTCTGCACCGTTTCTGCCGTAAAGTTTCTGCCGCGCACACCCATCGAAATTCTTACGCAATTCTGGTGCACGCGGGCGTCCATCACGAGCCTCTTGAGATTGCACTCCATCTGTCGCAAATCTGCACTGTTTCTGCCGTAAAGTTTCTGTCGTAAGTAACTAACGAAATTTTTACGCAATTCTGCAGCATACGGGCGTCCATCACGCGTCTTTTGAGATCGCACTCCATCTGTCGCAATTCTGCAGCATTTCTGTTGTAAGTTTTCGGTCGCGTGCAACCGTCTGAATTCTTACGCAATTCTGCTGCACGCGGGCGTCCATTATGAGCTTCTTCAGATCGCACTCCATACAAGTCTGCAGCATTTCTGTTGTAAGTTTGCTGTCACGTGCCACCGTCTGAATTCTTACACAATTCTGCTGCAAGCGGGCGTCCATCATGAGCCCCTTCAGATCGCACTCTATCTGTCGTAAGTCTGCAGCACTTCTGCTGTAAGGTTCTGGCTGCAGGTTCTGCCCGCAGAACTATGCGAAAATGCTAAGGTATGTTATGCATGATCTGCGCACTCGCGCGTGCGTCAGAGTGTGTTACCAGGGAGGGCCGAGAGAGTAGTGTAGAGAGGAGAGAATGACGTGGAGAGTTGGAGAGGAGTGGAGAGGGAGCGTGGAGAGAGGAGAACAAGAGCCGGGGCGGACGTTCGGGGAAGGGCCGGACGCTTGACGCCATCTGTGGAGAGAGGAGAGAGAGGGGATAGATCCCTGGACCCACCGAAGCAACGCCGTGGAGTCGAGATGAAAGAAGTTAGAGGGGGGACCGTCGTTCCCCGGTGAGTATCTTTATTCCGTCGGAATGTTTCATGCACAGGTGACCGGCTGGAGAGAGAGAAAAAGAGAGAAGGCGGAAACTAGTATGAGCGGAAAACTCGGGGTGTGTTCCGTCCTAGGAGGGGGGAGTTTGTGACGTGGTAAGTCGTCACCATTTTCTTTTTCTCTTTCTCGAGCTGCGTGGCCGGGGCACTGTTGTCCTAAGCTCCCTTATTTATTTTTCGGGATGTTTCTTTCTGTTTCGGTGCTTGATCCCGGTGGGTATCGAGTGGAGGAGAGTGAAGCCGAGAAGGATTAGGAGAGGCAAGATCCCTGTTCTCCCCCCCCCCCCCCCGCCCAGGTATGTAAGTAGATCAAGTGGAGTGGTAGTCGCGCGGGGCGCGTTCGAATTTCGCGCGCCTCCGTGCGCCGCGGAGCTGGAGAGCGCGGTGGCAGCACCTCGCGGGCGAGGATGCGCGCGGCCGTGCGCTGCTACAGCGGGGAGGCGCTCCGCTGACGGGCACGGCCGAGAGAAGCGAGAGAGGAGCCACGTGCGAAGCAGTAGTAGAGCCGATCTACTGATGCAACCCGTGGGACGCCGGCGCATGTGCGGGGGCATCGAGAAGGCGCGCGCGGGAGAGATCGGCAGTACCGAACGAGCGGTGAAAGAGAGTGGTGCGTGGGCCGTGAGATTGTGTAGAGAGAGTGAGAGTGGACGAGATTGGTGTGTTGTGTGGGAGAGAGAGAGGGAGAGAGGAAGAAGAGAGAGACGTGAGAGCGACGAGGGCGACGACAGGAGGGCACCAACGCTGACGAAAAGAGGGCAAGGACCGAGGGGATAGGAGGAGGACGACGACGACGAGGAATCGAGCGTGGGCGAGGTGGAGAGACGGAGAGACGAGCGGCGTTTTGCGGATTGACGAGGTGAGATTTACCGGCGTTCACGCATGCGGAAGCGTGGAGAGCGAGAGAGTGTGGAGAGTGAGAGAGATTCGCGAGCGCAGTGATTCTCGGAATCGCGCCGCGGAGGATTTTCTCAGTGGAGAGCGGGAGTAAGGGGAGAGAGAGAGAGATTCGCGTGCGCGGCGATTCTCGGAATCGCGCCGCGAGGAGTGTTCGGTCTGTGTAGAGTGAAAATCCGTGGTGAGAGAGTGATTCGCGCGTGTGGCGATTCTCGGAATCGCGTTGCGGGGAGTCTTTGGTACGGGGAGAGATAGAGCAGTGGAGAGTGAGAGAGATCCGTGGGGGCAGCGATTCTCGGAATCGCGCCGCATGAAGGATTTTGTTGTGGAGAGCAGAGTGAGAGAGAGAGATTCGCGTGCGCAGCGATTCTCGGAATCGCGCCGCGGGGGATTTTCTCCGTGTAGAGCGGGAGTTTGGGAGTGAGAGAGAGAGAGAGATTCGCGTGCTCAGCGATTCTCGGAATCGCGCCGCGGGGGATTTTATCCGTGTAGAGCGAGAGTTTGTGGCGTGAGAGAGAGAGAGAGAGAGAGATTCGCGTGGGCAGCGATTCTCGGAATCGCGCCGCGGGGGGGATTTGCTCAGTGGAGAGCGAAAGTGCGTGGAGACTAGGGAGTGAGAAAGAGGGACTCGCGTGCGCGGTGCTTCTCGGAATCGCGCTGCGGCGGATTTTGGTTGCCTGCGAGTTTACTCTCGGGGTGTCGGCGGGGCCCGCGGGAGTGAGAGGAGTGAGTGTGAGCGTGTAGGCGTGAGTGGATTTAGATACTTGTAATAGGGATTTTTTTTGTTGATTTGAATAAATTGAGAGTTTATCTGGCGTTAGTGGTTTGATTATTTATTTGACGATATTACCCTTCCCAACCTTTTTCAGCTTCGTAGCCTGCCCAGATACGACGTCACAGCGGAATCTCCTTTTGGACGGTAAGTGAGGCGGAAGCGAGAGAGAGAGAGAAAAGGAGGAAATATATAACTATATTTATTTGCGAGTGTTCGGGCTCGGCGTTCTATCGCCTAATTACACCATCGCAATATATATCATATTTTCCCGCTCACAACAGATGACCTATCTGGCTATCTCTATACCATTCCACCATAACTCTAAGGGTGTCTCTATAACTTTGCGCGTGCATATGCTCTCCCGTGTATAAGGTATACCTATATATAGTGCTCTCCTATAAGGTATACCTATATATAGCGCTCTCCTATATATAGGTATACCTTATACACGGCGAGCGCACACACGCGCGCTGCATGGTTGTAGAGCTCCCTAAATCTCTATAGGGCATTTGCGCATGCGCCAAAAGTTCGAGATATCGAGATTTCGAGATATTCGAGAAAAAATCAACATAGCGTCGCAACATGGCGTCGACCATGCCAAGGATGCATTTTTTATAGAGGGATAGTGTAGAAAGGTCTCGCCAGTTATACTCTGCGCATGTGCGCACCGCCAGTTGATCTCGGAGAAATGTAGCTATGTTAACTTCTGACAAAAATATTTATACTAAAACTTCTAAGAAAAGGAAGAGGGAACAGCCATCGAATATCGAATTGAAAGCCTTATCAAAAATGCAGGTTGAAAATGTTAACATGAAAACATCCATTGTAGCCAGAATCAACATCATTATATGAATTTTAATATGTTACCTAAACAAAAAAAGGCCTAGCTTTTCTAAAAATAATGAAAATTTTTAAAAATTACATTAAAAAATAATGATTCTAATTTTTCATCTTGTATTAGTAATTTTTTTAAGTTTAATAAGAATGTTTTTAGATTCCTTTTTCAAATTTTATGAATTTTAAGTACTGCAACGAATGAGTATAATTAAATTCAATCGTAAAAAAAAGGTTTTTATTATTCTTTATTAAATTTTGTGAAATACTACCATTGCTGCCTTTTGCTTGTAATTTTGTATCTTGTATAAGTGAATTTTATAATTCTGTATCGTATAATATTTTTCCGTAGGTATTAATACCTAATATTTTACTAATATTTACTAATGTATAACTTTTTATATTTGCTATTGAAATAAATTTTAAAAATTTCAAATGTATTATCAATTTATTTCTATGCCTTTTTTTAATAATAATAAATATAAATTTTTTTAGTATTTCTTTATTTTTGCAAAAGTAAACAAATATATATTAAAATGTAATGATATTATACATAATAAAAGTATTAAATATACATTGTAATTTTGTAAATAATTTATTATTAATAAATAAGTTCGCTTTTTCTTTCAAATCAGCTGGCGGTGCGCACATGCGCAGAGGATAACTGGCGAGACCTTTCTACACTAGATGTAAATACTAAACGTTCCACACGCGTGCTGCCACGACATGGCACGCGAAACATCACTCGTACAGCACGCGAAACAGCACTCTGTACTCTATTGGAGTCACAGCCAAAGCCTTATCAAAAATGCAGGTTGAAAATGTTAACATGAAAACATCCATTGTAGCCAGAATCAACATCATTATAATGAATTTTAACATGTTACCTAAACAAAAAAGGCCTAGCTTTTCTAAAAATAATGAAAATTTTTAAAAATTATTAAAAAATAATGATTCTAATTTTTCATCTTGTATTAGTAATTTTTTTAAGTTTAATAAGAATGTTTTTAGATTCCTTTTTCAAATTTTATGAATTTTAAGTACTGCAACGAGTGAATATAATTAAATTCAATCGTAAAAAAAAAATGTTTTTTATTATTCTTTATTAAATTTTGTGAAATACTACCATTGCTGCCTTTTGCTTGTAATTTTGTATCTTGTATGGCTGTTCCCTCTTCCTTTTCTTAGAAGTTTTAGTATAAATATTTTTGTCAGAAGTTAACATAGCTACATTTCTCTGAGATCAACTGGCGGTGCGCACATGCGCAGAGGATAACTGGCGAGACCTTTCTACACTATAAGATATAAATACTAAACGTTCCACACGCGTGCTGCCACGACATGGCACGCGAAACAGCACTCGTACAGTACGCGAAACAGTACTCTGTAATCTATTGGAGTCACAGCCTCAGATGATATTGCGTAGCACAAGCGACCCCAAGAACGAGAAACATAAACAGCAGCGTAGCCTGTAGCCAAGGCTGAAGGGTCAAACAGCCTACTATCCCACAGCATCGAGAAGACGTAAATAGCAGTATACAAGGCTCTATTCAAGGACGGAAGGTCAAACAACAGGAAGGTCGAGAAAACTGTTAGCGAGGAGGTAAACACTCCCAAGAGGTCGAAGGCACAAACACTTTCATAGAAGTGTTTACTCGAGAGTCACCCACCAGGACAACTGACGATCGACAACAAGGGTCACCTCAAGGGCAAGTCAACGGACAACCACTATTGCGCAATGGAGCACAACAGCCTAACGGCCCAAGCCGTCGTCAACAACCAATCACGGATTAGCGGTGCTCCAGGCCACCGAAGGAGGAGATCCATCACCAGCTGATCATCACTCTCGATCCTGCTTTTTAATCTGGGGCCCCTCCATCGTCGCTCTCCCTACCTAGGGGTGGGGAGGGCCTCTGAGGAAACCTGGCACCCTACAGCCTCTACACCGTACTGCCTCCCACTACCAACCTGAAGTTCCACCTACGACCCAGAATATAAATTGGGCCTCACCGCCGGCATCGAGCAGTCGCTACTAAGCACATGAGACTCTTCGTAGCTCGGAACCTGCGGGTCGTTACCAACTAGCTTGGTACTCTGCTGCAGTTGTGAATATGGCGCCCAAAAGTTCCATCTTTCTGTCAAATTGAGTAAAATCTTAGAGTCACGCATCGTCGATTAATTGTTCGAGCCGATACAAAGAGATTGTGTTAAGACAAACTTAATAAATATCAAGTTAAAGTTAATTCTCTCGAGTTCAAGTCTTTATTTCAAATTTCCCGCGACTCCTTGCGCTTCAGCGCTTGGGTGCGATCCCGTGGCGTTCCGAAAAATTAGACAGAACCATTTAAGCTCGTGAGAGCGAGAGAGACATTCACGGAAGAAGCTCTCTCTCGCACTTACGGGCTTAAATGGTTCCGTCTAATTTTTCGGAACACCATGGGATCGCACCCTAATTGAACGAACAAATTCCACAATCTAATTGGTCAAAGCGGCGACCATTGCAGAAGTGCCTTTCTGCTCGCCGAGCCCGACTCGGGTCGTAAGCAGTGAGCTGTGAGAGTGAATCTACATAAGCGCCGCGTTGCGCTCCGCCGTCTTACGCTGCACTGTGCCGCCGCTGCGCCGTAGCCTTGTTCATCTGTTCCGTTCCGGCCCGGAACAAATAGTAAAAAAATTAATCTTTTAATCTGTTTTTCTTAAATTTTAAGTGCACTTACATGCACTTACAATATAAGAAAACCAGATCAAAAGATTAATTTTCATTTTGGAGCATATATGCACCCCGTCCATGGTTTATATAAGTATAAGATATGCAACAGCCTATTTGTTCCGGACGAAACGGATGAACAAGGCTACGGCGCAGGGGCCTTTCTACATATGTGTGTTCTGTGTGTTCTGTGTGTTCCCGACAAAGACAGATAGATCTGTTCCGTTTATGTAAGACAGAGACAGATATAGAGAGAAGTTGTCTAGAACGGACAGAACACACATATGTAGAAAGGGCCCTGCGTAAGACGGCGCAGCGCAGTGTAATACCCTCCCGCGTGAAAGTATGACATGAGATCTCATATGAGATTGTAATTGAGATCTTAAAAAGGTCTCAAATGAGATCTACATGAGATCTCATATGAGATCCTATTACGAATTTCAGACATTATATCTCACATGAGATCTCATATGAGATCTCATCTGCAATTTTCCATTAAATGAAAAAATTTCAGGAATTATATCTCATGTGAGATATCATATGAGATCTCATCTATGATAAAAAGTTTTAAATATTTTTTTATTTCAATTATACAAATACTATTTGCATGTCTTTACTGTATTTAATTTAATTTGTCGCTGAATCGACGTATCAAAAACAAGGCATGCCTTGTAAGTTTGACTCTTGAAAAGTCATTGAAGTGATCGACTCTCACAGTCTTATACACTCGACATTGACAACTTGTTTATAGGAGCAGTCGGCGGGTCGCCACGTATCGGCCAGTGACGATACTAAGCTTGTCACCCAGACCCATTCCTTATTATAAACAAGTTGTCAATGTCTAGTGTATAAGACTGTGAGAGTCGATCACTTCAATGACTTTTTAAGAGTCGAACTTACAAGGCATGCCTTGTTTTTGATTCGTCGATTCTACGACAAATTAAATTAAATACACTAAAGATATGCAAATAATATTTATGGTAATTGTATAATTGAAATAAAAAAATATTTAAAACTTTTCATCATAGATGAGATCTCATATGAGATCTCGCATGAGATCTAACGGCTTAAGTTTTTTATTTAATAGAAAATTGCAGATGAGATCTCATATGAGATCTCATATGAGATGTCACACGAGATCTAACGGATTAAGTTTTTTATTTAATAGAAAATTGCAGATAGATCTCATATGAGATCTCATGTAGATCACATTTGAGATCTTTTTAAGATCTCATTTACAATCTCATATGAGATCTCATATCATATTTTCACGCGGGCTGCCTACAACCACCGATTTTTTTTTGGCGCATGCGTAAAAATCACCAGAGGGGGTTAGGGATGTATGAAGAGCCAACTGTAAAAAATTAACCCTAAATATTGTTTTCGCTGAACACACCTAAAAAGATCAAAACATGACTACATGAGTTTCTGCTTTCTAACATTAACAAAGAGTCAAGTGTTGGAAGAAGATTAGTGATTTAGAGATTTTATTATAAGAAGATTTTTCAATTAATGTAAAATGGATGATCATAATCTGGTTGTTGAAGTACTGGAAATAAAGCATTAATTACCTTCGATTAATACAATTACTAAGAAATCGAAAAAAAAATTCAGAAGATGGTGGTGCAAACCATTAATTAGAAATAATTACTTAACAGGATATGGTGCTTATGAGAGAGTTTTTACGTATTTTAAGATGAATGACGAAGAAGAGTTCATGAATTTGACTAGAATGAATGTACAAGCATTTATGTACTTATGTAATTTAGTTAAAGATAGAATAACAAAATATAGTCGGAGAGTACCAATACCTCTCCAGAGTTAAGACTGTGTATAACGCTAAAGTAAGTAAATATAATAAATGCAAGTTTAGATTGAATGTTAATTTACATATATTTTTACAGCTATTTAGCACATGGCGATTGTGTACAAAAAAATGCATTGTTTTATGCAATTGATGTTTCAACTATTCACCAAATTATTCCAGACTAGGTTTCAGTTTAGAAAGCAGAAACTCGCATTCTTTGATTTTTAGGTGTGTTCAATGCAAACTCAATATTTAGGGTTAATTTTTTTATGATTGGCTCTTCTTACATCACTAACCCTCTCTGGTGATTTTTGCGCATGCGCAAAAAAAAAATCGGTGGTTGTAGACAGGGCACAAGACGGCGCAGCGCAGCGCGGCGCTTATGTAGATTCACTCTGATGGGTAAATACGTGAATCTGACGCAATTATACATACATGTATAATACGCGTATTATACATGTATAATACATGTATAATTGAAAAATAATAATAGCGGCTTTCAGCGCGCGAAACGCATGTGAATTCAAATAAATAAGGCCAACTCTAACTTGAATTTAACTGCGCTCGTCTTATTGGCTAATTCTGTTGTATCGTCTACTGCGTACTGCCTATTGGAGAGACTGGAGTCAGTCAATAACGGTTAAATTCCAAAAGGAGGAGGATATACACTGTAAAAAAGCCTTTGTAAAAATACTACGTTGGAAGTAGGTAATCAAAGTGACCTAGGTTGAAAGTGGTAAAATTAATATAAATCCAGCTAATTCACTACTTTGAAGTTAGTATTTTTACTACATTGAAAGTAGTAAATGAATTTTACTACGTTCAACGATGGTCACTTTAATTACCTACTTTCAATGTAGTATTTTTACAATGTGGTTGTAATTTACCTACTTCCAATGTAGTATTTTTACAATGTGGTTGTAATGTAGTTCAGATTTTACAAAAAACGTAGTAAAATATTCATGAAATTTGTAATTTTACAACTTTCAAAGTAGTGAATTTACCGTTGTCTAGTGGAAAAATTTTACTAATCCACTGTAAATCTACAAGGAGTTTTTTTACAGTGTACGGCGCGGAGCAGCGCAGAACGACTCTTATCTACAAACATTGCCTCTGATATACATTGCAGTTTTGTAAGTCTAAGTTGCCAAGAGAAACTTTTCAAGTTAACTTGAGCTATCCGATACATGTTGAAGTTGAATAGAGATTTTAATTAGTTGAAATGGCCAGTAAGTTTTAATTTTAATTTAATTTTTTATACAACCTGTTTATGATTTTTAGACCCATATTTATTATTGATTGAACATAGTAAAATTGCATAAGTTAATTAATATTATTCGACAAATATTTTAAAAATGCAAATGTTATTTTTTATTTTTAGATAATTTAAATGAAATAAATCAACAAGAAATCGATGAACTACTCGGGGTCTTTTTTTTGGCTGCAATATTCCATTTGTAATTGTAGAATCCATATATTTTAGAAGACTAATAAATACATTAAATTTTTAGTCGACTAGCCGCCGTATTCTTTAACGTCTTTTCACAAATATTGCATATTGCAACGATTTTTAGTATATTATTTTCACTAATCATATTGAAGCTTAACCATTGTTTTCTCTCAAATAAAAAATAACTTATTAACTAAAGAGCAATTGGAGCAGCTACAAGAAAAAACTCGCACCTTAACCCTCAAATATAGCGAGTACATGATCGTATCTTGGTATGTCAACAAGAAGCCCAGTTGTACTTGTGATGTTGCGATCACCTCAACTGAATTTCAAAGAAAAACGATAGGTATTAGTGTATCTTCGTATTCTGAGAAAGCTCCTATACCCGCGCGAAATTTGAATTTCATCTCCATAACTAAAAATGGAATTCTACTTTGACAATGTAACATACAGTATGATTGAAGCTGTCGTATAATACGTGTATAATACATGTATATATTGTTACGACCCGAGTCGGGGTCTTTTAGCAGAAAGGCGCTTCTGCAATGGTCGCCAAGTTGACCAATCGGAACGTGGAATTCGTTTGTTCAATTAAGCGCTGAAGCGCAAGGAGTCGCGGGAAATTTGAAATAAAACTCCAACTCGAGAGAATAAACTTTAACTTGATTTTTATTGAATTAATTAAGAACTTTGTTAACTTTGATAAACAATGAACTTTAGAACCGTGACTCTATACAATTCAATATTGACTGACACTATGACGTGGTTAGGGTGCGTGCACTAGTGCAATTGAACAAACTACGAAGCTTATCATGTGCTTGGTAGCGACTGACTCGACGCCGCGGTGAGGCTCATTTTATATCCTTGATCGTGGATGGAGCTTCAGGTTGGTGGTAGGAGGCAGCATGGTGTAGAGGCTGTAGGGCGCCAGGTTGCCCCAGAAGACTCCCCCACTCCAAAGTCGGGGCGTAGCGGTGGAGGGGCCCCTACCAGAAAATAGGGTCGAGAATGGTAGGCAGCGGATGGTGGGCCGCCCCCGCTAGTGGCGTAGGGTGCCGTTGGTCCGTGATTGGTCGTTGGTGACGGCTCGGGCCGTTACGTCGTTGCGCGCCACTGTGCACTGGCTCTGGGAATTGTTTTTCGCTGCTAGTCCGTTGACTTGTCCTTGAGGTGACCCTTGTTGTTGACTGTCAGCTGTCTCTGGCGGTGCCTCATGGGTAAACACTTTTTGGAAGTGTTTACGCCTTCCGCCTCTCGGAAGTGTTTACTCGTGGCCGTCCGTTGGGATGACCTTATTGTTGTTGTCGTTCGCCTTGAGGTCATTCTTGTTGTCGTCTGGTGATCGTCCTTGGGCTCGCTCCTGTTGTCATCTTATCGATCGCCCTTGAGATGACTCCTGTAACAGAGCTTTCCCTACCCGAGCGAGCTTCCCTAATTAATTATTATTACGCCTGCCATTATTTATCGAATCGCTAATTGTTATGACGTAATTATTATTTATTTTCCAAATAGTTTTTAATTTAATCACAGATTACTACCGTTTATTTAGTTTTATTGCTAATCTCAATTTGTTCGTTAGCGCGTTGACCTTGCCATTGATAGTTTAATTGTATGGGCGCAATTACTATTTGTTAAAGGTAATTATAGTTAATAAATTCATTATCGCTCCTATTCGAGTTATTGTTAATTACTTGTTTATAATTTGGTAAATTGACTAGTTATTATATAAATTCTACTATTGGAATTTTAGGTTGAGATTGTTACGGGGACGCTTTTAATTATTTAGTTTATTATTAATTTTATCGAGGGTCAGAATAGTCGAGATTTCATTGTAGAATTGCCCTTACGTTGCGTGACTCGTTTACGCAAACGCAGTTCATGACAATATCCCTCTATAAAAAATGCATCCTTAGCATGGTCGACGCCATGTTGCGACGCCATGTTGATTTTTTCTCGAATATCTCGAATATCTCGAAATCTCGAATTTTTCGGCGCATGCGCAAATGCCCTATAGAGACTTATGCCCTGTCTACAACCACCGATTTTTTTCTGCGCATGCGCAAAAATCACCAGAGAGGGTTAGTGATGTAAGAAGAGCCAATCGTAAAAAAATTAACCCTAAATATTGAGTTTGCGTTGAACACACCTAAAAATCAAAGAATACGAGTTTCTGCTTTCTAAACTGAAACCTAGTCTGGAATGATTTGGTGAATAGTTGAAACATCAATTGCATAAAACAATGCATTTTTTTGTACACAATCGCCATGTGCTAAATAGCTGTAAAAATATATGTAAATTAACATTCAATCTAAACTTGCATTTATTATATTTACTTACTTTAGCGTTATACACAGTCTTAACTCTGGAGAGGTATTGGTACTCTCCGACTATATTTTGTTAACTAAATTACATAAATACATAAATGCTTGTACATTCATTCTAGTAAAATTCATGAACTCTTCTTCGTCATTCATCTTAAAATATGTAAAAACTCTCTCATAAGCACCATATCCTGTTAAGTAATTATTTCTAATTAATGGTTTGCACCACCATCTTCTGATTTTTTTTTTCGATTTCTTAGTAATTGTATTAATCGAAGGTAATTAATGCTTATTTCCAGTACTTCAACAACCAGATTATGATCATCCATTTTACATTAATTGAAAAATCTTCTTATAATAAAATCTCTAAATCACTAATCTTCTTCCAACACTTGACTCTTTGTTAATGTTAGAAAGCAGAAACTCATGTAGTCATGTTTTGATCTTTTTAGGTGTGTTCAACGCAAACTCAATATTTAGGGTTAATTTTTTTACGATTGGCTCTTCTTACATCACTAACCCTCTCTGGTGATTTTTGCGCATGCGCAAAAAAAAAATCGGTGGTTGTAGACAGGGCATTAGGGTAAGTCCAGAATAGATGCGTACGTGCGTTTGCGTTTGGCCACATATGTGAATACGCTTGCGTACGAATCCGCATAGCGCAGTGGAGTCACTAGGAAAACTTTGTAATGCCAACTTTGCAGGTAAGTCACTATGGTTTCGTGAGGAACTTCTATTGTTGAGAGGGTTCACGAAGTCATACTGACTTTCCTGTACAGTTGGCACTAGCGAGTTTCGCTTAGGCCGTCTAGTGATTCCGTCGCGTCGTACGCATTCATGCACAAGCGTATTCAGATATGTGGCCCTGGCCGTACAATCTCCCTTAGGCCGCGCTGCGCCTACGCTGCGCTGCGCTGCGCGGTTCTCTGCTTGCGCTGGTCCATAGTTCCGTTTCTATATTCCATTGCTAATGGTACAATTCTATAGATCTATGTCATATATCTATCATTTTCATGGTCATGATCATGATTGAAGCCAAAATAAAAAAAATTAGAAAAATGTATAATTTCATTAAAGTTATTGAAATTGTTAAAAAAATTAAGAAAAAAGAAACAACAATCTTGCAGAAGGTGGTGGGTTCGACCAAAGAAATATTCATAGTGCTTATAGCACTTTATTTAAATATTTTGCATTAAAGGATCATGAAGAGTTTTATAGATTTATTAACATGAGTTTTAATCAATTTCATCATTTATTTGAACTGGTTAAAGGACATCTCATTATCGCCTAATTCCATCTTATTCATCAATAGCTTCATTTTCCAATGTTCTAATCAATTTTATAATTCATAGTATATCATATCAATTGGGTCTTGTGTTTTCTTTCTCGGCTTAAAATACTTTTGTTCTTAAACTGTCCGTCATATAAACTACCCCTTCATTTATTTAACTTTTCATTTTGGAGCATATACACATCGTCCGTGATTTATAAATATCATAGACATGCAACTGCTCATTTTTTTGTAAGAATATACGAATGGAACGGAACGGCAGAGCTAAGCTTCAGCGCAGCGGCAGCACGGCGCAGCACGGCGCGGCGTTTATGTAGATTCTCCCTAAGCGCTGTGCTACGCTGTCGCATTAATTACTTGTAGACCACGTCGCTGATTGGCTAACAATTAAATATTAGCCAATCAGCGACGAGGTCTACAAGTAATCAATGCGACAGCGTAGCGCAGCGCAGCGTAGCGTATAGCGTAGCTCAGCATAGCGTATAGCGTAGCTCAGCATAGCGCAGCGCTAATGTACATTCTCCCATTATACGAGGGTTATTTGACAAGTACCTAGCCTCACCGCCAGATGGTGCCACTATCGCACCAGAAATACACTACAGTGCAGTATCTTCCTGTAAACGGTTACAGACGAAATTTCAGCCGGATCGGAGTTGTAGTTTATTTTTGAGAGCGTGTGAAAGCAAATGTGTCCGTTGATTTTTGAGAAAATGGAGAAAGAACAATATCGGTCGGTGATTCGATTCTTGTTTTTGGAAGGTAAATCGCGCAGTGAAATTAAAGAACGCTTGGATGCAGTGTATGGGGATGCTTCTCCTTCGATGGCGACCGTTAAATTTTGGTATAACAAGTTTCAACGTGGTCGTACGTCGGTTTTTGATGATCCACGCCCAGGTGCTCCGAAAACAGCCACTACGGAGGAGAACGTGACAAAAATACACGATATCGTTTTGTCAGACCGCCGATTAAGGGGATGCCTTACTCGTACTATTACTGACCGAGCAATTCACACAGTTTCAAGCTGATTAAAAATAAAATACGTCGAATCACAAAAAATCAAGAGAACACTCTTCTGTGTTTTTTAACGTTCTATCATCCAGTCAAAGTTTGGAGTCGAAATATCAAGCCGTTTTTTCAAAAACTTTGAACGAAATTAAATTTCGCTTTGTTCAAAGTTTTTGCAAAAACAACTTGATATTTCGACTCCAAACTTTGACTGGGTGATAGAACGTTAAAAAACACAGAAGAGTGTTCTCTTGATTTTTTATGATTCGACGTACTTTTTTTATAATCAGCTTAAAACTGTGTGAATTGCTCGGTCGGTAATGGTACGAGTATGGCATCCCCTTAAAGGTGCACGAGATAGCTGCGATAGTAGGCATCTCAGAAGAACACGTGTGGCATATCCTACATGAGATTTTAGGCATGAGGAAGCTGTCAGCAAGGTGGGTGCCGCGTTTGCTGACTGCAGACAACAAGCGCATCCGTGTGACCAGTTCAGAGCAGTGTTTGGAGCTGTTTAATCGCAATCCAAAAGAGTTTTTGCGTCGTTACGTGACCGTCGACGAAACATGGATTCACTACTACACTCCAGAGACCAAGGAGCAGTCAAAACAGTAGACCTTACCCGGTGAACCTGCTCCGAAGAAGGCGAAGACGGTCCCGTCGGCCGGAAAGGTGATGGCCACTGTTTTCAGGGATTCTCAAGGTGTGATTTTTATTGACTATCTGGAGAAGGGCAAAACGGTCACAGGACAGTACTACGCCGAACTATTGAACCGATTTGACGCCGTGTTAGAAGAAAAACGGCCCCATTTGTCTAAAAAGAAAGTGCTTTTCCACCACGATAATGCACCGGCTCACACTTCTGCACTCGCCACGGCTAAATTGGTCGAATTACGCTACGAACTGCTGCCCCATCCACCGTATTCTCCAGATTTGGCTCCGTGCGACTTTTTTTTTGTTTCCGAACCTAAAAAATTCGCTCGCCGGGAAGAGATTCCACTCCAATAACAAAATAATCGCCGCCACGGAGGCCTATTTTGCAAACCAAGAGAACACATTTTTTTCAACGGGGTTAAAAAAATTGGAACACCGCTGGACCACGTGTATTCAACTAAAAGGAGACTACATTAAAAAATAAATTTTATTTTTTGTAAAATTTTGGTGTTTTCATTTGTAGGCTAGTTACTTATCAAATTACCTTCGTACATGTATACTAGAGTTCGACACGCGCGCTTCGCGCGCTGATTTTTTTTTTAAGTTACAAGAAGCTGCATAATTAATGAATGGTTTCTTTTTTATTTACAAGAGAAATGTTATTATTCAATTCATTATTTAAGGTTGTATGGGCTATATGTAAAAAATAATGTCAGATCAATAAAGTTTCGTCAGTAGGTCAATAATATCATTATAAATGTCTCTACCAAATTTGAATATGATTTGCGTGCTAGTTTTCGAGATATTGTAGTTTAAAATTAACGTGGGTTCTTATGGAGATTCTCTGAATATGGCTAGACTCGTCGTAGTTATTGAAAAAATTAAGTTGAAAAAATAGTGTTTAGTTCTTGTAAATTTGTGTATACGTAAAAGAAAACCTTTATAATCGATTGCAATTGAAATGAATTGCTTTTGCGAGCTAGTATTAAGGCGATGATGCGAGGCCCCACAGTTACCGACGATTGCAGGGATCCGTTTTTCTCATTCAATTTTGAATTTTGACAAAAAATCTCTCTGACACGTTATAGATTTGATAGTCAACTATAACGTATCAGAGCGATATTTTCTTAAAATTCAAAATTGAATGAGAAAAACGGGTCCCTGCAATCGTCGGTAACGGCTGGCACTCACAGGGGATGTACCGACGTTATTTTTCAAACGAGCACATCTCTCGAAAATACCAATAGAATCATCCAAAAAAAATTGTGAGTTTAGTATTTACATATACGGAGCGCCTGACAAACGTGTTTTTCCAAAAAAATGATGAGAATTTATTTAATTAAATAAAAACCGTACTGTCGGTAAGTATAGGAATCTGCATTTGACCTACTTTTCAAACGAGCATAACTAATGAAAATACTAATAAAATCACTCAAAAAAATTCCTGAATATAATGTTTACGTGTACGGAGCGCTTGACAGCCGTCTTTTTCCAAATAAACGTTTGAATTTTGATTTAAAAAATATTGAAATTAGGGTTTCACATCATCTTAAAGTTATAGCATAAAAACTGTGTAATAAGGCTTACAGTCATACTTAAAAGTGAAAGAAATGAGCAATACAATGTTCTAAAACCGATGTAAAGTTTTCTTCATAGTTCTAAAAAACATTTTACATATTTGTTTACTCTTAGTACTGTAGAATATTAGTGTTTTCGACAAATTATACGACCAAAATATTTGTCTTAAATTTTTAAATGAGACCTTACGGCCAATACAACCTTAATGCACTTATTTTGAATTCATTTAAACATTACGATGTTTTTTATCAAGCTATGTTACAGTTTTATTGACTAAAAAATGTATGTATGAAGAAGTATTTGTTATTTTAATATATGATTTGTCTTTATCTTTTGAATTTAGTTCTAGTGATTCATTCCATTCCATAGTTTCCTGCTTTAACAAATTTAAAGGTTCATTCAATTCTATTGTATCAGAATGTCACTACAAGGATAAAGATTAATCAAGTTCAATTTCATTTAAATAATAAGCTTTTTTTCATGTTGTGATTTTGTTCAATAAGTAAAATTGCCACTAAGATAGATAAACAATAACATAATTATGAAAATATCTGTTTTCTGTGTTTAATAATGTTAAACATATTATGCATTACTTGATCATTACTTTTTACCTTGCCTTTTTATTTCACTTTGCCTTTTTATATAAAAAGGCAAAGTGAAAGTATAAAATTCAAGATGAATATTTTGATATTGAGAAAACCATGTTTTTAATTTTAACTAAATAAAAAGATCCTTACACTAATCCGACCATCATCACTAATAAAAAACCGCTCCCAATATACATTGGCACTTAGCTTCCTCAAACTAATGTATTTATTCCTCTTTTTAATTTTTTATATGCCAATAATTAATTGTATTATACAAAAGTTTCTCTATCTATCAAATATTGTCTGAAAAACGCTATTCGAAAATATTTTTAAAAAATTTTCAACCTCAAATATCTTTGGTCGTGACATTTCGATTTTTGCGCAATGAACAGTTTGAAGATATAAAAAATCTATATCCTCTATACCAAATTTCAGGACGATTAATTGGTTTTTATTCTTGTCATCGTGTGTCAGTGAAAACGCATTTTTTATTTTAAATAATTTTTTAATCAAAAACAAATGAAGATAATCTCTTGAAATTTATACCAAATATTATCTTCAATAAGCGTAATAAGTAAATAAAATTTTGAGTCGATAATCAAATATTTTTTGAAAAATTAATTTATGAATTATAAGAACATTTTCCATGACATACTAAAAATAATTTGAAAATTAAAAACAGAAAACGTAGGTAGTTTAAAGATTTTTTGGTTATAAAAAAAAGAAAATCGATAAAAAATTAAAACCGAGTATTTTTTCGGGACCAAGAGAATAAGCTTTGTCCGACGAAAATAGGTGAAATGGTTTTCGAAATATCGAGTGTTTACACACACACACACCCACCCACCCACCCTCACACGCATACACACACACACGCATGCACGCACGACGCACGCAGGCACGCACACACACACACACACACACACACACACACACACACACACACACACACACACACACACAAATACACACACAATTTTCTCAAAATTGACAAATTTCAACATTATTGCCTTAAACTATCTTTTTGAACATTTTTTTCTCGAAAATTTTTGTCACCGACAAAATTTGTCAATTTTTGTTGCAAAGCTTCCTCTAAGGGGAATCAAAATAGATATAAATTTACATTTCTACTAAAAAACAATAAAATAAAAAAAAATAATATAAACATAACTCTATTTATCTATAAAAGTCCCTCTAAAACCATTTAAAAACCGCTGCCAATTCATTGGCCCGTAGCTTCCTCAACCAATTTGTCGATTCCTTTAATTAACTTTAATAACAAAATTTATAATTTTTTAAAACATTTATTGCATAATTATAATTAAATTCATTTATGAATATTAAAAATTGTTAATTTTTAAATTTATTTATTTATTATTTATTTATATCAAATTTATATAAATTTTGAGCTGATAAATAAATTTATCATTTGAAATAGAAGTAAAATATCAACAAAAACGTGTTTTTTTTTTTTAAACTCTCCAATGATGTTATCATCAGTATATTATAAAAGTATATAGTATTGGCATCAAAATGTAATATGTTTCAATTTTCAAGATTGATTGAAAAACAAAAACGTGTTTTTTTTTTTAAAACTCTCCAATGATGTTATCATCAGTATATTATAAAAGTATATAGTATTGGCGTCAAAATGTAATATGTTTGAATTTTCAAGATTGAATTCTTGAAGAAGATTCACCTCGGAAAAAAAAAAGAAAATTAAATATTATATTATACAAATGGGGATAACATTAAATTCAAGGTTTTATTTATTTTTTTTAATTGATTTTATGCGTTTTTGAACCTAAAAAGCAAGGCTAAATTCATTTTCGCGATTTTACATAATTTTAGAGCAGAGGGAGAGAATGAATTTCTTTACACGATAGGTAAAAAAAGTCACTTTTTAGAACATATTTTTATGTAGGAAAACGCCGAAAATCATTCATGTGTTACAAAAATTAATTTAATCTCTAAATTAAAAAAGATTTATATTTTATTTTTAAAAAATGCGCAGTGATATATACCGCTAGGTGGTGTGGAATGAGGAAACGTCATTGAGTAAGCATTCAATGATTTTTTTTTAATTTTTAAAAAACCAATAAACAAAATGAATTAAAATGTTAAAAAATTATATCTATTATAATCTATTATAATTATGAATTATGCATTATGAATGCATTATTCTGCATTATTATAATTTATTTGTGAGTTATGAACTTTTTTAAAAAAACACGTTTTTGTTAATAACAAAAGAACAATGATAGCTATAAATTTTTTTTTTTCTTAAAAAATATGAATTATGAAATATAAAAAAAAACACGTTCTTGTTAATAACAAAACAACCGTGATAGCTATTTGTTTTATTATAAAATATAGATATTTTACTTCTATTTCAAATGATAAATTTATTTATCAGCTCAAAATTTATATAAATTTGATATAAATAAATAATAAATAAATAAATTTAAAAATTAACAATTTTTAATATTCATAAATGAATTTAATTATAATTATGCAATAAATGTTTTAAAAAATTATAAATTTTGTTATTAAAGTTAATTAAAGGAATCGACAAATTGGTTGAGGAAGCTACGGGCCAATGAATTGGCAGCGGTTTTTAAATGGTTTTAGAGGGACTTTTATAGATAAATAGAGTTATGTTTATATTATTTTTTTTTATTTTATTGTTTTTTAGTAGAAATGTAAATTTATATCTATTTTGATTCCCCTTAGAGGAAGCTTTGCAACAAAAATTGACAAATTTTGTCGGTGACAAAAATTTTCGAGAAAAAAATGTTCAAAAAGATAGTTTAAGGCAATAATGTTGAAATTTGTCAATTTTGAGAAAATTGTGTGTGTATGTGTGTGTGTGTGTGTGTGTGTGTGTGTGTGTGTGTGTGTGTGTGTGTGTGTGTGTGTGTGTGTGTGTGTGCGTGCCTGCGTGCGTCGTGCGTGCATGCGTGTGTGTGTGTATGCGTGTGAGGGTGGGTGGGTGGGTGGGTGTGTGTGTGTAAACACTCGATATCTCGAAAACCATTTCACTTATTTTCGTCGGACAAAGCTTATTCTCTTGGTCCCGAAAAAATACTCGGTTTTAATTTTTTATCGATTTTCTTTTTTTTATAACCAAAAAATCTTTAAACTACCTACGTTTTCTGTTTTTAATTTTCAAATTATTTTTAGTATGTCATGGAAAATGTTCTTATAATTCATAAATTAATTTTTCAAAAAATATTTGATTATCGACTCAAAATTTTATTTACTTATTACGCTTATTGAAGATAATATTTGGTATAAATTTCAAGAGATTATCTTCATTTGTTTTTGATTAAAAAATTATTTAAAATAAAAAATGCGTTTTCACTGACACACGATGACAAGAATAAAAACCAATTAATCGTCCTGAAATTTGGTATAGAGGATATAGATTTTTTATATCTTCAAACTGTTCATTGCGCAAAAAATCGAACTGTCACGACTAAAGATATTTGAGGTTGAAAATTTTTTAAAAATATTTTCGAATAGCGTTTTTCAGACAATATTTGATAGATAGAGAAACTTTTGTATAATACAATTAATTATTGGCATATAAAAAATTAAAAAGAGGAATAAATACATTAGTTTGAGGAAGCTAAGTGCCAATGTATATTGGGAGCGGTTTTTTATTAGTGATGATGGTCGGATTAGTGTAAGGATCTTTTTATTTAGTTAAAATTAAAAACATGGTTTTCTCAATATCAAAATATTCATCTTGAATTTTATACTTTCACTTTGCCTTTTTATATAAAAAGGCAAAGTGAAATAAAAAGGCAAGGTAAAAAGTAATGATCAAGTAATGCATAATATGTTTAACATTATTAAACACAGAAAACAGATATTTTCATAATTATGTTATTGTTTATCTATCTTAGTGGCAATTTTACTTATTGAACAAAATCACAACATGAAAAAAGCTTATTATTTAAATGAAATTGAACTTGATTAATCTTTATCCTTGTAGTGACATTCTGATACAATAGAATTGAATGAACCTTTAAATTTGTTAAAGCAGGAAACTATGGAATGGAATGAATCACTAGAACTAAATTCAAAAGATAAAGACAAATCATATATTAAAATAACAAATACTTCTTCATACATACATTTTTTAGTCAATAAAACTGTAACATAGCTTGATAAAAAACATCGTAATGTTTAAATGAATTCAAAATAAGTGCATTAAGGTTGTATTGGCCGTAAGGTCTCATTTAAAAATTTAAGACAAATATTTTGGTCGTATAATTTGTCGAAAACACTAATATTCTACAGTACTAAGAGTAAACAAATATGTAAAATGTTTTTTAGAACTATGAAGAAAACTTTACATCGTTTTTAGAACATTGTATTGCTCATTTCTTTCACTTTTAAGTATGACTGTAAGCCTTATTACACAGTTTTTATGCTATAACTTTAAGATGATGTGAAACCCTAATTTCAATATTTTTTAAATCAAAATTCAAACGTTTATTTGGAAAAAGACGGCTGTCAAGCGCTCCGTACACGTAAACATTATATTCAGGAATTTTTTTGAGTGATTTTATTAGTATTTTCATTAGTTATGCTCGTTTGAAAAGTAGGTCAAATGCAGATTCCTATACTTACCGACAGTACGGTTTTTATTTAATTAAATAAATTCTCATCATTTTTTTGGAAAAACACGTTTGTCAGGCGCTCCGTATATGTAAATACTAAACTCACAATTTTTTTTGGATGATTCTATTGGTATTTTCGAGAGATGTGCTCGTTTGAAAAATAACGTCGGTACATCCCCTGTGAGTGCCAGCCGTTACCGACGATTGCAGGGACCCGTTTTTCTCATTCAATTTTGAATTTTAAGAAAATATCGCTCTGATACGTTATAGTTGACTATCAAATCTATAACGTGTCAGAGAGACTTTTGTCAAAATTCAAAATTGAATGAGAAAAACGGATCCCTGCAATCGTCGGTAACTGTGGGGCCTCGCATCATCGCCTTAATACTAGCTCGCAAAAGCAATTCATTTCAATTGCAATCGATTATAAAGGTTTTCTTTTACGTATACACAAATTTACAAGAACTAAACACTATTTTTTCAACTTAATTTTTTCAATAACTACGACGAGTCTAGCCATATTCAGAGAATCTCCATAAGAACCCACGTTAATTTTAAACTACAATATCTCGAAAACTAGCACGCAAATCATATTCAAATTTGGCAGAGACATTTATAATGATATTATTGACCTACTGACGAAACTTTATTGATCTGACATTATTTTTTACATATAGCCCATACAACCTTAAATAATGAATTGAATAATAACATTTCTCTTGTAAATAAAAAAGAAACCATTCATTAATTATGCAGCTTCTTGTAACTTAAAAAAAAAATCAGCGCGCGAAGCGCGCGTGTCGAACTCTAGTATACATGTATAATGGGAGAATGTACATTAGCGCTGCGCTATGCTGAGCTACGCTATACGCTATGCTGACCTACGCTATACGCTACGCTGCGCTGCGCTACGCTGTCGCATTGATTACTTGTAGACCTCGTCGCTGATTGGCTAATATTTAATTGTTAGCCAATCAGCGACGTGGTCTACAAGTAATTAATGCGACAGCGTAGCACAGCGCTTAGGGAGAATCTACATAAACGCCGCGCCGTGCTGCGCCGTGCTGCCGCTGCGCTGAAGCTTAGCTCTGCCGTTCCGTTCCATTCGTATATTCTTACAAAAAAATGAGCAGTTGCATGTCTATGATATTTATAAATCACGGACGATGTGTATATGCTCCAAAATGAAAAGTTAAATAAATGAAGGGATAGTTTATATGACGGACAGTTTAAGAACAAAAGTATTTTAAGCCGAGAAAGAAAACACAAGACCCAATTGATATGATATACTATGAATTATAAAATTGATTAGAACATTGGAAAATGAAGCTATTGATGAATAAGATGGAATTAGGCGATAATGAGATGTCCTTTAACCAGTTCAAATAAATGATGAAATTGATTAAAACTCATGTTAATAAATCTATAAAACTCTTCATGATCCTTTAATGCAAAATATTTAAATAAAGTGCTATAAGCACTATGAATATTTCTTTGGTCGAACCCACCACCTTCTGCAAGATTGTTGTTTCTTTTTTCTTAATTTTTTTAACAATTTCAATAACTTTAATGAAATTATACATTTTTCTAATTTTTTTTATTTTGGCTTCAATCATGATCATGACCATGAAAATGATAGATATATGACATAGATCTATAGAATTGTACCATTAGCAATGGAATACAGAAACGGAACTATGGACCAGCGCAAGCAGAGAACCGCGCAGCGCAGCGCAGCGTAGGCGCAGCGCGGCGTAAGGGAGATTGTACGGCCAGGGCCACATATGTGAATACGCTTGTGCATGAATGCGTACGACGCGGCGGAATCACTAGACGGCCTAAGCGAAACTCGCTAGTACCAACTGTACAGCAAAGTCAGTATGACTTCGTGAACCCTCTCAACAATAGAAGTTCCTCACGAAACCATAGTGACTTACCTGCAAAGTTGGCATTACAAAGTTTTCCCAGTGACTCCACTGCGCTATGCGGATTCGTACGCAAGCGTATTCACATATGTGGCCCTTCCCTACATAAGGGTGACGGGGCGCTTTCTACATATGTGTGTTCTGTCTGTCTAGACAACTTCTCTCTATGTCTGTCTCTGTCTTACCTAAACGGAACAGATCTATCTGTCTTTGTCGGGAACACACAGAACACACAGAACACACATATGTAGAAAGGCCCCGGCGCGGCGCTGTGCGATGCCAGGCAATTCCGTATTTTCCTACGTCTTATTACGGTACAAAACAAATAGTTTTGTTACGTCTTAATATTACGTACTCTATGGCTATACGAAAGTGAACGTATGTACACGTCAGGTACGTCCGTCTCTGGAGCTAGAAATAGAATACCTCTTAAGTATTGAAAGAAAAAAAAATCAGGTACATCCGTGCGGTGCTGAGGGATACTTTTGGTTATTATAATTTTGTATTCTGATTATATTTACACAATTGATGAGGACCTGACATGAAAACGATACCTCTTTAAAAATGTAAAATTTTAGCAAGTTGAAGACATTGAGAAGAACGCTAAATTTACTTGAATTAACTATTAAAATAGTTAATAAAACGCATTAAAAAAGAAAAATCTTCAAGAAGGTGGTGAAACTATTTTATATAAATACGATAACTAGAAATTTATCACCTACTATTTTTTCGCCAATTAGAGATTTTTTAAATATCTAGCAAGTAAAAATGCTTAATAATTAGACAATTATTTTGGTACGTTTTAAAGTTGACTGGTTATTTTGGTTTGGAGTACGTAAATTTTGGAGCACGTCCGATAACTATGAAATAATAAAGAAGAGCAACACACGAACTCATTCCAGACCAATAAGACTTTGGAACGAAAGTGAACCACATCGCGCTGCACGACGTCGTACGGCGCCGCACTGGGGCCTTTCTACATATGTGTGTTCTGTGTGTTCTGTGTGTTCCCGACAAAGGCAGATAGATCTGTTCCGTTTATGTAAGACAGAGACAGACATAGAGAGAAGTTGTTTAGAACAGACAGAACACACATATGTAGAAAGGGCCCGGCGCTGCGCGACATCGCAGCACATCGCATCACCCTTATGTACAATCTCCCTAAGGGAGAATGTACATAAGCGCTGCGCTACGCTGAGCTGCGCTACGCTGTCGCATTGATTACTTGTAGACAACGTCGCTAATTGGCTAACATTTAAATATTAGCCAATCAGCGACGAGGTCTACAAGTAATCAATGCGACAGCGTAGCGTAGCTCAGCGTAGCGCAGCGCTTATGTATATTCTCCCTAAGGCTACATATGTGAATACGCTTGCGCATGAATGCGTACGACGCAGCGGAATCACTAGACGGCCTAAGCGAAACTCGCTAGTGCCAACTGTACAGGAAAGTCATTATGACTTCGTGAACCCTCTCAACAATAGAAGTTTCTCACGAAACCATAGTGACTTTCCTGCAAAGTTGGCATTACAAAGTTTTCCTAGTGACTCCACTGCGCTATGCGGATTTGTACGCAAGCGTACGACGCGGCGGAATCACTAGACGGCCTAAGCGAAACTCGCTAGTGCCAACTGTACAGGAAAGTCAGTATGACTTCGTGAACCCTCTCAACAATAGAAGTTCCTCACGAAACCATAGTGACTTACCTGCAAAGTTGGCATTACAAAGTTTTCCTAGTGACTCCACTGCGCTATGCGGATTCGTACGCAAGCGTATTCACATATGTGGCCCTTCCCTAAGACGGCGCAGCGCAGCGCGGCGCTTATGTACATTCTCCTTATGTACACCCATCTTTTATGGATTCTTGCCGAATGTGCCTGCTCAGTTTCAAAATTCTGCAATCTCATTGGACAATTCGAGTGTAACCATTAACCTTCAATTGGAATCGGCCAACGGGATTCCAGGATTTTGAAACTAAGGAGGCACGTTCGGCAAGAATCCCTGAAGGATGGATGTACATTCTCCCTAATACGAGCGCAATTATTCGTACCCACCACTGGTCGTAAGTCGTAACATAATATATTATATATATGTATTTGATTCGTCACATTGTCACATTACTGTATTGTTTTGCGGTCAAATCGTCATGATCCGTTACATTCGTCATTTTTTACCACCCCCGCAAACAAGCAATATATGTCCACACCGGCCGCGCATCTGTCGTCGGCGGTTCTGTGACCCTACGCGCATTATCGAGCTTTATCCACAAATCTCCGATAAACTGTACTCACCTATATGGTTTTCAAATGTTTATATTTATCGTGGTTTCATGGCCAAAATTAGCAACGAGGGTACTTGATTATACATAATTTTTGAGTGATTTACAGTGCAGGCGCATACATAAACGTCATGGAGTAAAAGTACTACTACCTAAGGTATACAGACCTTTAATTGATACTCGACCGGCGAAGGAATATTATGACAGGGACTATACGATTCGCCGATCTCGGCCTTTCAGCTAAGTACACGTGGAAGGAACTATTTTAATCGTAGAATTGCCTCGGTCTCTTGAATTGTTGTGATTTGTGCAAGTAGCTGTTAAACCGATTTTTGAAAATTGTATACTCCATTTATACAGATAATTATGTCGTCGTGTAGAAAAATATTTACTTGTATTGTTTTAAGTATTTTATCATTACATTCCGCTAAAGCTTCATCTTTAGCTGCACCACCACAATCAGCTGTAGTTGTAGCATTTGAGGACATTTATGATTTATCGTTACTTGCTAATACAATCTCAGATCTTGGGATTGATACTACATTAGTGATACCACATGATGCAAATGATTATTATGAGCATTTAGTGGCAGTTGAGGTGATAAAAGTCAATGCTAGTCTTTTATCAAGTGATAATAAAGATACTAGAGCTTTGAAACTTTGTGAAAGCTTTATTTCAGATTTTAATATAACTAAATATTTTCAAGCTCAGCAACCAACGTTTGTTATTTTTCCAGGGGTCAGGTAACATTAATTAAATAATAAATAATTAGTAGTAATGTATGCAATTAAAAATATATTTTAATTTTACCTTTGTATTTTCAGACATGATGCTTGTTTATTGCCATGGACAGCTTCTATACCATCAATTCCTGTTATATGGGCTCGAGGACAAAATGAAGAATTGTATGTTTTTGTGAAAACAGGAATGGCTTTGCCAGTACATGAAACTGGCCTTTTGCAGAGCTTTATTGAGAACTTGAATTTGAAATACTTTTTATATATAATTGAAAATAATTATATAGCTCCAACCCAAAAAATAATTTATAAATCAATCCCTAAAGCTGAAACAACCATGGTAAATTTGTATTCTTCTGTACAATTGGTCCTTTGGGGTGCTGATCCAATATTACGTGTAAACTCAGCTTTATTAACTCCATTAGTAGCTGAGGTATGTCTGTTATTTATTCAATAAATGTAAAATTTATACTATATAATTTAAAGAGCAAAATAAATAATTATGTTATTTATTAAATTAAATGAAAATTATTCCAATTTCAGATTGGATGTCATCATTGCCGTGGAGCTCAACCGTTACCATCTGATCTTCAAAAAGAGCTAGTAGAATTTCGAGCAGGAACGGTTATTGTACTTTTAGATAAAGATTATGATTCTTTAGTAAAAGCTATTGCTCAAAAACTGCCAAATGATAGGCAAGGATTAGCTGTCATATGGAAAAATAAACATGCAAGAATCCACAATAAACCAAATAATCTTTTTGTTCATAAGGATGTTGATCGACAAGATCTCATAGGTAATAGTAATTTTTATATATACTATGGACTTAATATTATTGTATTAAATTACTAATGTGTACAAAAATCATATTATTTTTCAAAGTATAAAATAGCAACAAATATCTGTAGTTTTAATTATTTCTAATATATAAAATGTATTATTGAAAAAAACTTAGTAGGTTTATAGGCTTATAGGTTTTTTTTTTGTAATAATGTAAAGTATAGAAAAATTTATGAATATTATTTAACACTTTCATGATTGCATGACCCATATATGGGTCATCAATTATTGTTAAGTTCATTCATTTTGATGCTCTTTAAAAAACGCTTGCCAAAAAAATATTCTTACGGTTAACTGTTGTATTTCTTAAAACCTTAGAAAATAGAAGTAATATTCAAAATTTTATTTTTTATTCAAATTTTAATTAAAAGTTTGAAATATTATAAACACTATTTTATTGTTTGCATTGACCACCCTGAAAGTGTTAAATTTTCAAATACTCTAAAGTAGTTAAATCATAGACAATTTATTCAATAAAATAAAAAAAATTTGATAATTATTTTAATGGCTTCACAGGTTATCCCAGAGGCAGAGTAGTTTTATCTCACTGCAGTGACTCTGAATTTTTAGAAAGCGCTTTTCATGGTACCCCAATGATATGTTTTCCGAGATCTTTAGACGAAAAGCGCAATGCCGAGCGAGCTGCTAAATTAGGATTCGCTTACATTGAAAAAATTGATGCGATGTCAGATACTGTGGTTGATATCATAAAAGAGATTCACGAGAGTACGAAATACCGAGAAAATGCGAGATTAGTCTCGCAAGCTATTCGTGATAGATCCAATCACGCGATGGATCGCATTCTATACTGGCTTGGCTATACCGCGAGGCATCACGGCGAGGGTAAAAATCTTCTCATCCCACGACGAGTCTCGACGTATAGCGAAATTCTGCAAGCCATTGTTGGATTCTTCGTCGGTGTCATTTTTACTACGCTTTTGACGATTCTGTATTTCATTACTCAACAAATCTACGAATCCCAGAAGAAGGTAGACCAGAGAAAACGGCACAGAAAGTAATACGAATGTGATAATTGTATAAGAGTTTTATAAGTTTTGAATTCTATTTCTTAATAACCTACTAGGAGTGAAAAACGAAATAAATTTAAGCTTTGAAAATTTTATTTTGTTAAAATCATATTTTGCTTGATGTAAGAAATGGAATTTAAAACTATACTTAATATTTTTCATACGTTTAAAGACTCAAGAAAAATAATTAAATGTATAAAAACGTTATTTTTTATATAGGTAAAAGAATATTATTTTAAAACCATTTTATTTGAAAAATAAGGTATTGTTTGCATATATTTAATAACAAATGATTATACGTATATAGGTATTAGAATTTTCTACTTACATTTCTATTAAGTGTAGTGAATTTTACATGGATGAGAAATAAAAACAATGAATGCTTTTTCACAGATTGTATTTATAAATACACATATAAGTATACAGGTCATGCATATATTTATATATAAATACTAAGAACTATGTTTGCCCTAAAAACTAATCGAGCATTATGGACGATTACTCGGTTTTAACAATAAAAAAAGTTTTGATTATACAGTATAATATATATTTATATATAAATCTATATATATATTATATATTATTACGGGGAAAATAAATTACAATTTTTCAATACTGCGCTTTGTATAATAGTCATCGAAGCGAGAGCTTGCTCGCTTGTCTCCTAGCTCTCAGACTGGGTAAGTACCTTTTACCGGGGCGAGAGTCGCGTCAATCGCCTAAATTTTCTTTATATTATTATTATTATTATTATTATTATTATTATTATTATTATCGCGCTACTGGACACATCGACCGCTTTATATACTTTTTTTATATTCACTTATTTATTTGTTTCTTATTTCCTTTATCGAAGGAGTAAATTGTATTTGCACACACTTCGTATTTGAATGGCGTTTTCATTGCGCCGCATCACAAAACAAAAGATCTTTGAATCTTAATTTACAGCTTGTCTTTCGCTATACGCTGCTATTATTATACTTAATATCTCGATCTCGTTCACATTGACGTCGCGTTAGCCGCTAGTCGGACAAACCGATAATTTCTCATTTTTAGTGAAATCCTGATGGAAATGTTATTTTCCTTTTTTTTATCAAACATGCAAATTCGTAGGTGTAGAAATTGGCACTATTTCATTTACGAAAAATTTATAAAAATGTATTAGAAAGCGCATACGCTGACACATTCAATTGTAGCCGTTAATATTTGGAAACTATATGTAGAATTTCCCAAAGCTTTTGATCATCCGTTACTTTCCCATCAGGGAGTGCCGAAAAAAAATTCTCGCTTTTTTACCTCTACTTTATACGTATGTAGTTTGGCATGCGTGTGTATAAAGTGTTTATACGAAAAACTCATATTGACGTATCACACGCTATATATATGTAAAAAGACGGCGGCGGCGACCGCGAGGGTCGCATACTCGCATAACGCGCGTTGCAAATATATATTATACGTATATATAATGCTAAAAAGTACACGCTGTTCTTCATTGTATTAATGGACACGTTTTAATGCTTATAACGCGGAAGAGCTCATCAACCTTGACACTTGCGTGCGAGAGAAACTTACGCAAATATATATAAATATATATATACACGACTATGATATAAGTACGTTAAAAAGTAAAAAAGTGGAAATATGTACAGTTCATTGGCATGCGACATCCTCGTCGTCTTACGTACGCAAATATAATATGAAAGAAGAATAAAGGGAGAAACAAAACAACACAACAAAAGTTTACGCGCGTTTACGGTCGAAGCATATCCTAGTTCCGGTTAATTCTCGCGATCTCCATCATAGGTTGCCCGTCGATTCGTTTCGTATAGCCTCTTTCTCGCGCACTCGTCGTCGTCGTCGTCGTCGGGAGAACAGAAAGGTAGTTACATGAAAACGCAGAAGAACTGGCTCGCATCAATGCGCAACGAAATTTTGTACAAAGGTATAATGATGATTAATGACGATCGGAAAGATGCGCTCTCTGCAGCAACGAAGAGAAGATGTGTATTAGATAATATATCCAAGCTGTAGCTGCGCGTCTCTCCCTTAGTTGCAGACGTGCTCTTCGCGCGTGTGCCGGCACAGCTCGCACTTGACGTCGCAGCACCAGACGAAGCGGCAGTTGCACTTCTCGGTGACGTCGCGCACGCGCGTCTGGTAGCCCCGGCCGCAGCAGAGCAGCCGGCAGCCGTCCAGGCCCAGACTCGTGCGGTTGCATACGCGGCCTCGCGTACCCGGGATGCCCAGCCTGTCGATAAAGTGAAGAAGTGTTAGATTTTTTGTAGGTGATTTTGTTTCAAACGATTGTGGAATTCAGATTATATGAAAGTTAGTTTATTTATGTTTATGATTTTAAGTTAAAAAAATGTGGTTGAAAATTCATTTACCTATTTTGTGACCAAAAAAATAAAGAAATAATTATACTTTCGGAGCTTCTTTTCAACATTCACGAGCTCATTGTAGTTGGAGTATGACAAAACTTTTGAAGAAAGGATGATGGAAAAAGTTTTACAATGTATTTCTTTTGGTTGTGTTTCAAATTTCAAATATCTCCTAAAGTACGAGTAATATATGCATATAGCATCACACTCAGATTTTGCCGTGAAAAAGCTCAAGAAGTTTTATGTAACCATAATAAAGTTATTTCAACGAACAGTACTATACAGTCTTACGCACGCGGCTTTACAGAAGTTAAAGTTACATACTGGATTTCTTAATTTTATCCTCAACTCTTCGACAAGATCTCGTTAGGCTAACAAAAGCAGAACACTCGAGAAAGATGACAGAAAACTTTTTTAAGAAGATCAAGAAATTATAACTTAACGCGACGTGAAATAATGAGCCAAACTTAACTATAATAACGGTTTACACAAGAGTTCAGTCGAAAAACTTTGTATTCGGTTTTATACGACTTGAATAATTGTTTAATTTTATAATTACACAGTTTATCGTAGAATGTCGAACTGAAAATAATGCCGAGCTTTGAGAAATCTGATCCCGAAAATCTCATTTACCTTGTTAATCAGCTAAAGCGATTTAGCCACGCACATGTCCTATACCATATCAACTCGTACGTTATACGTGACACAGAGAAGTGGAATAACAGATTTACGATAATATCCACCTGGATTAATACCTATTATCTCGTAATGATATACATGTATTCTACTTACGTAAGGTTCCGCTCGCAGTAATCGGGGCTGTCCTCGAGGTAGACGAGGTCGGTCTTGTTGGGCCGCTTGAGCTCGGGCTGGGCGGGCCGGAGCCGCGCGGGCCTGCGGCTGCCCCGCTGGGCCAGTCGCACCATGGCCGCGCCCTCGTGCAGCTGGGCGAGCGCCGTGCCAGCCATCCGGAACGGTGGCAGCTTCCGCCAG
The DNA here is from genome assembly GCA_036365515.1 of Torymus aiolomorphi. Taxonomy (NCBI): domain Eukaryota; kingdom Metazoa; phylum Arthropoda; class Insecta; order Hymenoptera; family Torymidae; genus Torymus; species Torymus aiolomorphi. The sequence goes on along the minus strand of CM070875.1, from coordinate 188,584,604 downwards.
CAGACGCGTACGCTGCACGAGCCCGACATGCCTGCGGACACGCGAAAGTCAGAGTTATTGCGTCTGTAGCGTAACTTGCGCTACTTTGTTTATTTAATTTTTCAATTTTGGAGTTCAGTAATAAGGAAGAAATTGGAAGTAGGCATTTTTTCATAAGATTTCTTCAGTAGCTTTTTAAATACACCGCATTAATTGAAGTCTAAGCATATAAATATTTTGTCAGATTTCGATCGAATCATTAATATTAAAAAATGTTAGACTTCATAACAATTATGATTATATAACATTTTATATAAAATTAAATTATAAAATTATTATAAAATTAAAATATCAATGCTTTTCACAGTTTGATAATCTCGTATTTTCTCAACATAAAACCTGTATATGAGGAATTCTACACACAGATTAATCACAGTTAAACGGTTTCAAAAATAAAAACTAAAATTTGGTGACACACCTCTGTAATACATTTTTTCTCGTTCTTTAGGCCATACAAAAGACGACAAAATTCTCGAACACTCGAAAATAGTCTTGTGACACGGTTTTAAAAATTTAAAAATCGCGAAAAATTACCAAAAAAGAGCGATTTTTCCCAAATCCACGTAATTTTTAAAATTTTTATAATTATTTGTCATTTTTTGCGATTTTCAAATGCACGTAACTTTGCGCAGAACTGACCCATTTTAACAATCTTTAGTTTAAATTAAAGCTCTTGTACTTTAATCGCTTTTTTGTGGAATATTTGTTGACACCATCAACAGCTTGCTATTGGTTAATTATCACTGACTACTTTTCGTCCATTTTTCTCATGTTACATTTCCATATTAGAAAAATTGAGTATTTTTTAAAACCGTGTCTCAAGGCCATTTTCGAATGTTCAAAAATTTTCTCGTCTATTGTATGACCTACAGAACGAGAAACAATTTATTACAGAGGTGGACCTCCAATTTTTTTGGTAATGTTTTGAACCCTCTAACTGTGGATAATCTGTAGAGTTCTCACTATATATCAATGCACAGTTGTTCAATGTCTATCAAAAGTTGGCTATATTATATCGATAGAGAAGAGAAAGATTCGCTCAACTCACCGTGACATTTGCAGACTCTCTGCATCCTCGAGCGAACAGCGCGTCTGCCGGCCTCGCTGTCGTGCCGCCTCATGAGCAGACCGGCTAAACCGTCCGGGCCGTGGACTGTGCCGTCCTTCAGTGGTTCCTCGCCCGCATCCGACCACTCGCGTGAGAATCGCTCGCCAAAGTGGATGTCCTGGTGAACAGTTAGAATTAAGTTAGCGTGGCATTATTATTGTTTTGGAATTAAGAGGTTTAGTCGTTTATTTTTAGATTTTTTGATTCATTGAATAAAGTGAGTGTCAATTGTCATATATAATAAGTAATAGCTTACTAATAATTTAGTTTTTTTTCTAGGAATTTACTGAAATTTGTTTGTAAGTGCAATAAGTTAGGTATTATAGTTTGAAACTTAATATAATATTGGAAGTATCTAAGAGTTTAATAAACAAAATATATTTAAAGCTCACTGCGATATTATAGTTATTGAAATTGCATGAAATTTTTAGTGTTACAAGAATCTGCATAAATTTGATATGGATATGTATATATTTCAGGAGATGCCTCATTGCCAACAGCACGCAATCACAGCCAAAAGCTTATAACTTTTCAAATTTCCATTAATTCTTCTCAACTACGAAAAAAACGCATTGAAAAACCGAACGTACAACCCTTTTCCTTACAGCTAAACCGTTGCGCGGCGAAAGAACGCGCTCGACCGAAATTGCGCAAATTCTAACTCGTCACGGGGACACGAATCTGCCGCATCCCCCGTATCATCTCTTATATAACAAGGGAATCCCGCGGGATTCCCCTCACTCCCCGCAAAACTGCCCCGGCGTATAACAATGTTTGTCCTCGCTTATCGCGCGCGTACCCTCGGTTTCCCTCTCGTCGTTGCGGAATTCTTTTGCCCCGCGTTTTACGTTTTTGCTGCGCGGTGTGCTTTCCAGCTCCGTTTGCGAGGTTTTCTCCGACATTTCTTTTCGACGCGGCGTGTCGTTACATTTTCTAGCCGGATGACTTTGCCCGAGCGAAAAACAAAGCTGCGCGCGCGCAAGATGGGATTTGTCTGCGCGTGCACGTGTATATATGTCGGCTTGTGCCCAGTTGCCCGTTTTTCACGGGCGTTTAAACTGTGAAAATCATCGTGGGGATGCGCGGAGATTTGAAATTACGCGTAAACACAACAAAAATTTTAAACTTAGTGGCGGTTATGTATATGTGAAAAATATTTAATTTTATTTATTTAATTTTTTATACTTTGTATTGCGTAATATTTGTATGGTTTTGCTATGCGTAAGGTAATTCTAAGGTAAGAAGCTACAATTATCTATTTTAGTTTATTGATGGGAGGTAATGATGTAATTGTATGCAGTAATTAAGTTTAGTGTGCATATAGGATATGGCAGAGACTGGTGAAGGTAAAACGTATGTTTTCCTTACAATGTAGAATTTAAGGCGTTACCACATTTATACGTTATACACAAAGCCTGTCTAAAAAATCTACGATGTTTCTATGATTATTCAAAATATTACATTGTGTGCAAATTCGTTGAAAAATATTAGGACTAAACTATATATATATATATTCGATGTATATCAGCTATTCGCGTTTGCATAATTACTTATGGCGCGAGGTAAATGTATAGTTATTGACATGGTAAATATTGCAAACAATTATACAGTATTAAAATAGTTTCATCTTTGTTATGACAATGATATTTTACTGTAATAACAAAAATATCGTATACATTCAGTTCTTCCCAGCTTCTTAAATTTGCACCGTAAGGTAATTATTATGTTAAAACTATCGCATTATGGCAGGAAAGAGTCACTCTCAAAAAGAGACATAATAATATTCATCAATGACATATACACGTTCCTTCTCGCTTTAAGACATCAACTAACTTTCGAGTAAATCAATAACAATTTTTCTATAAAATTATATAGTCAATATCTCACCGCCAGACAAATATTTATACAACTTCGCTTCATAACACAGCTGTCAACTTCATTAATAATAAGCCGCGCAACTGCTCGCTCGAATTCCAACAAGACGCAGCTATAATAAAATCGTAACTCCTTTTCAAAACAGACTTGCGCGGTGCACAGGTATATTATACACCTAAGTCGCCCTGCATATATAAGCGGGCGGCGATGGATGCGCGCGGCTGGCCGGCGAGAGAGTAAAACGAATGCGTTTCGCGTGAACAGGTGACCCCTTGTAGACATCGCGAGCTTACAAGGGGATTAAGGGGGCTAAGCTTGTTAAGTTACGACAACCCCCCGATCGCGGCGCGCCGCACACGAGAAAGAGAGAGCCCCGAGAGTGCCGACAACCAAAGCCCATTACACAATGGGACGAGTCGATCGAACCGATCGCGGACCCTCCTTATCGTCTTCTTCGTCGTCTTCGTGTTCTTCTCCTTTTACCGGCTGCTTACGACGTATACCGTCGACCTCCTGCTTGCGGCTTCGTCTTTCCGCGAAAGAGGTCCGCAAGTCAAGTCTTTTGTTTCGCCGGGCTGGCTGGCCGCGATTACATGATTCCGAAGCAGTGCAAGTTTGACGCAGTGTGCAGAGCGCTGCGATTGTCGACCAGTTGTGGTTATTTGCGCGTCGAATTATATATTGGACGATTCGATTGCCACGTTGATTTTTATAGAGTTACGTTACGTAATTAGGTGCTTGAAATTTCAAACGTTCATAGTGAACGAAAGATTTTTGCAAACTTGAGATTTAGCCGAAGTTGGTTACTTAATATATTTAAAAAATGATAATAACTGTCACCATTAAAACCAGTCCGACGAATTATAAACAAAATTAGAAACTATAAGTTAATATTGCGTTCATTGTGAACGTTCGGAATTTCAAATACGTACACTGACAGAAAAAATCTGGTAAAAATTCTTATGTTGTCATGTAAAAATTACCATGTTGGAATCGTAACTCGACCATATGTCGGATTTTTAGCAGAAATTGCAATACACGTAGGAAAAATTCCAAGTCTAACATGGGAATTTTTTTATAACTGATTTTAAAGAGCGAAAAAAATTATTACATCTTTTTTTTTTTAGGAGTGGGGGAGCGAGTATCAGACACATAATTATTATATTTAGACAATACAGAAGTTATTTTTGAATTAAACATGATTAAAGAAAATTTATTAAATAAATTAAAAATTTTTGACGGCATCGAGACTCGAACCTGGAACCCTTGGCACGGTAGTCGGGAGCGCTAACCACTTACCTAAAAGACATATGTCCTACAAAATTTTGGAACTTGTATATCCCCAAACGTAAGTTATGCGCGCTAATTTTATAACAAATTATGCTTTAACTCGAATAATATTATTCTCTATTTTAACGTAATTTATTACAAATGTTATATATTAAGAATATTGTTTAACATTTTATAACTATTACCAATACCTTAAATTAAACAAGCTCATTTATTTATTAATGAATTTGTATTTTCGATATAATGGTTTTTCACAACCTTCCTTAAAAATATTACAAATAAACAATGATTTTAAAAATTGTCTTATCATAAAAAATAAAAAAAAAAATAAAAACAAGTATGTTGGATTAGAACGCACATTCAGTTGTTGCGTTTAGCGTTTGTGTTTTGTCTCGATGTTGCCAAGGTGGATTGAGTTTGTTGACATGTATCTGTCTGAATCTTTCCTATTTTGACATTGAAGAGGTCAACTTTTCGTGCACTCGCGGGGTGTTTACGATTGAACGTGTGAATTCTTACTCTAAAACTCTCTCAATTTTTACCATGCTAGCCTGGGAAAATGTACAAAAGATAAAGTTCCATTAGTCACGTGTTAATTTTTACTATGCTGGCATAGGAAGTTTTACTTGTGACATTGGACTTTTTCATATAAAAGATAGTAAATATTTCGATTTTAAGCAGTTGTGGGCAACTTCCAAGAGCAACATAGGAATTTTTCCCCGGGTTTTTCTGTCAGTGTACGTAATTGTAAGAAAAGATGTATATATTTGGAGAGAAAAGCTTTAAAGAGTTATTCCTTATGTAACTAATTTGGAAAAATTCATTTAACTTTAGACAAAATTATTATACTATCTATAGTTCTTCTACTTTTACAATCTTTCTCGATAACGAATCAACAATGCATTAACCACTGAATGAAAACCGTTATGTTAACCGTATAACCAGCTTCGCATTTCCTTCTCTCCCGAGGCGGAAAATTTACTCATCAATCCGGCAAGAGCAGCCAGCCATCGGGCGAGCTTCCACGCGGCTGATATATACATATACAATCGAAAAGCCCTTTTTCCGCGAACTGCATCATCCCCGTCGTCGCCGAGGCTTTCAGCAGTAATGCCCTTCGAGCCGAAGCTCGCTCGCGCGTCGCTTGCTGCGGTTTGCCTGCCTATATACAGATATACACACAACCGCTGCGAAGTCACCGCGGTCTTCTGGGTGAGCTTTCTGTCCTGAGCATGAAGCGAGGGTAAATCGACTCGACAGTAAGTCTTCGTGTCGCGCGGCTTTGTGCCTCTCTCGCTCTTGCTGTTGTGGCCTACGAGCTATTGAAATGCATCCGTGTATGTACATACCTGTACCCGCAACTCTCGCCGCACTTCGATTAGTTCGCGTGCTATGTGCATGTGCGGCGAGAGTCGTTGATGGGTTTTCCTCTTTGCCGATTTAGGTAGTTTGTTGTGTAATTACGAGGCATGGGTGATGGTTTGTTTTTTTTTTTTTTTTTTGGTCGAGCGGTGGATTATTTGACAAGATTCATTTGTGGTATATAAATATTGTGGGTAAATGTGATTATGTATGTAATGCTTTTAAACGTGAAGTCAATTGTTATAGTAATCGACCTATTTTGATTATGCTTTTAGAAGTAATGTAATATTGTACATAAGTTTTTAAATTTAATCAAAGGTATATGAGCAAATCCCAGGAACTTTTAAAATTTTGATAACTCCAAAATTTTAGATTTAAAAGGCTAATTTATTTTAATTTATAACTCAAGTTCTTTACAAAGCACATGACTGAACCTAAGCTTAAAATGTTCATTTTTCAATAGGGGGGTAAAAAAAATTCTGAATAATGGTAAGGGAAGACTTTTTAAGAAAAATTACAAAAAAGAGCGAAAAATTGGTCAGTTTTGGTGATTTTTAGGTGTTTTTCGATCTAGAAAAAATGTTACTTACTATCATTGCCAAATATCTACGGCTTTTTCTTTATAACAAAAGCTTTAATTTAAGCCCTGGTAGATCGATATGCCAAGAAATATAACCCAGATATAAGAACTTTTATTTTCCAATATTCAAGAAGTAAAAAAATAAAATCTTAATAAAACATTTCGAGCTTTGGTTCCGTCGTGTGCTTTGTAAATAACTTGAGTTATAGCCTTTTCAATCTAAAATTTTGGAGTTATCAAAATTTTAGAAGTTTCTCGGATTTGCTTTTAAAAACCAGTTTATAATTGAATTTTCTTTCAAAAACATAAGGATCGTAATCGATTTACTTCAAAATCTCACCTCACTACAGCCGCCCCATTGCCAGTTGCTGGAATGCGCCCTCGTCCTCACGCGGTTGTCGCACGAGCAGTCGGTCAGCTCGCCCCGGGAGCAGGAGCGCGTCACGCTGTAGGCGACGCCGGCCGCCGAGATCGCGTACACGAACGCCGCTTCCCTGCTGTCTGTGCGAAAGAGAACAAAAATTTAGTTTTTTTTAAGTCACCGCTACGCGATCGTCACGTGATGGAAGCGCTACTGAGATTATTATAGGCTATAAGGATGTGAGCGATATACAAGCCTGGTTAGTAGTGATTAGTTACGATTTAGTCTACTTGATGCTTGTTAAGCTTACTTGGATGACTTAAATGATTTGTTTTTACTGGAAGAAGAATTAGTAGAATGATTATAGGTGGGCGATGATAGGGGACGTGTTGTGTATTTTAGGATGGCTTTTCTTATGAGTACCATTTTTAGCGTTTTAGTTTAGCTTTTTTTTTCAATTATTTTTCTAGAGCGTTGCTAAATTTGATAAATAAAGGATTTTAATTTTTTATCATAAATATTATCAACCGAGATGGTATAGAACATTTAGTATAATTTTATGTATAGGTAATCATGTAAAAGCAAGACTTGAATTTTGTTGTATTTTAATAAATTATCGTGATATTGTCGTGTATGAGAAAGTCTGTGCTATACAATAAAATTTTGAATAAAATTCATATTTAAGGGGATGTGAGTACCGACGTTATTTTTCAAACGAGCATAACTCACGCAAATATCAATAGAATTATCCAGAAAAAAATCTGCATATAGTGTTTGCGTGTACGGAGCGCTTGACAGCCGTCTTTTTCCAAATAAATGTTTGAATCTTGATTTAAAAAAATATTGAAATTAGGGTTGCACATCCCCTTAAGTTAATTTTGAACGTCCATCGAAACATTTTCAACAGCTTCATTGATATATATATATAGTAAATGGTAGAGAAATACCCTGCTGGAAATCGTCCATTTTTCGCCCATTTGTGAAACGATTTTTCTCCCATTTTCTAGTCATTCAATGGCGAGTTGACCGAAATCGCTAGAAAATGGCTAGAAAATGGAAGAAAAATCATTTCACAAATGGAAGAGAAATGGACGATTTCTACCAGGAAGTAATTATTGTATATGAAAATAATGAGCATTAAGAAGCAGATGATTATTAAGCAAAGCTCGATTTATAACGTCACCAATATATATCTATAAAACATGAATCTTAATTAATGCTAGCACCATAGTGCAAATAATAAAAAAAAGCGCAAAGTACTTACTGAGTAGCATCACGCCTCCGAAGATATTGTCCGCGCTGTCGGGATTCACCGTGCAGTTCCATCGCGCGGACCTGAACTGATGCTGGCACTCCTCGATGGCCAATCTCGCGCCCGCGCTGATCGCCTGCAGAAAAAGAAAGAACATCGGTGTTTATCTCGCGAGAATCTGATAAATCTCGCGGATAAATCTCCGCCAGCGAGAGAGAGATAATTAACGCGCAATCGACATTGCGCGCTCACGCACGCGACCATTTATGAAGTTCCGTCCCTTCCGCTCAATCAGTTTCACGTCGCGCACAGCGTCGTTGCGTAAGTCATATTCTGGGAAGAACGTTGGGGGACGGTTGTGTTATACAGAATGAGAGGGATTCTGATGTATTCATCAGGCTAGGTGAGGTAGAAAAATATCCTCGTGCTAGAATTTCATCGATTAAATTGATTGAAAATTGCAAAAATAGTTATTAACGATATAGCGTATTTTATATTCGTTTTTTTTTTTAAATAAAGTAATATTTGATAAAATTAACTCTTTGGGGCACGGTAGTAAGTACCACCTATATTATTATCTTTTTTTCCATTTACGAAGTAATTTTTTTTCGATTATTATGGGCATTTTCTTGAATTTACTATCACAACATATTAAAGATTCAAAAATCATTTTATGCATTTTTTGCATGAAAAATGTATGCCGCAAAAGGTTAAATGTAAAATATTTTGATACTGGTAAAATATTCCACAAAACTCTGTTGGGTACTTATGAATTTAGCACGAATAAATTATAGTATTAACCACATTCTTTCAATTATAGATACGACTCGGATACGAATACCCTAAACTTTTATAGGATCGTTTGTATCCGATGCATTAAAATACTTGGCTCCAAACTTCAATTCGGTAATCCAAACGTTATATTTAATCTCCTCCAACATCAATAAAAATCGGTGTTCAGGACGATACCTGGGCCTGACAAGCCATCCTCACGAGCCCCACAATTCGACGCGCCACTTCGTACACGGGAAAGGCTCACCCACTGTCAAGGTGTGGTCTCCATCAATTTCCTATTTTACGGACCCATTTTCTCCATTCATAAAAGAAAAAAGAAGAAGACGTCCCGTTCCCGAAAAAAACCTCCTCCTCTTTTCGTTTTCCCGTGTGATACGTATATGCATGCCCTAAAGCGGCGGCGATCTTTCAGCGCTGCCGCGTCGGATCTGTCAGCGCTACGCGGCCGCGCGCCGCGAGAGTTCAAATAGACATACCGAGGAGCACAACGCGGTTCTCTCAAATATTTCGGAGCCAACGGGGGATTCCCTTTGCGCGTAGTAGATCCCGAGTTTTATGGGACATTTACGGCTTCCGTTTCTGGAAAATGCCAGATCTCCGGGATGCTCTCTGAGCGCCACTGACTTTGAGAGCTTGGTATTTGTGTAAACGTAAACATAATGTGTACATGAGGGAGTGTGTAGAGATTTTGGTAATTCGAGTAAAAGGTTTCTGAGTTTTTAGAGAATAATGTTTATTCTTAATGATATTTTCAGATAGTTATCAAAAATAATCTTATTTCATTTCCATTACTTTTGCTCAAGATGTCTAATTATTATTATACATGTGAAACGTATTCGAAAGGGTATGGTGGTTCTCGTGCTTCAGAGGGCATCCACTCGTAACATTATTTATTATTGAAACTTATTGAAACTTACTCATAACCTTTGAGAAACATCTTGTAAGTATGTTTCGTTAAAAGAAAAAGTGCGAAAATTTATAATTGTTCAAATAGCGGAGAGCAGAGAGGGCCAAGAGAATTAAAAAAAAAAACACTTGTTGGTGAAGCCGTGCCGAGCGCAAAAATTTTAATTTTTGCGGTCGAGAAGTCACTCAGTTAGGGATAACCTTGGGTTACCCTAAGACTGTCTTACCACGTGAGGAGTTTTGTCTCCTGGTTATATGGGTCCACGTGCACGGGATGCCGCAAGGCAAACCGGAGCCATCAGGCTGAAAGCTTGATCAACACTGTTTGGCTATGGTAAAAAAATCAATAAAATAGAATATTATAAGTGGCTTTCTTCGTTCTCTGCTGTTTTGACAAAAAAAAAAAAAAGAAAAGAAAATCATGTTGCCCTGACGACACGTCGATCATCGAGAGAGCAACGCAAACTAATGTCAGAACACTGCCAATTTTCAAGCAGTTCAAACCTTGTCGATTATTCAAATAAAAAATTCCACTTTTTAACCTTAAAAGTTTATTTATTTTTTCCTGTCTTGAATACATCTTATATAATAAAACAAATCTATATGCAATGGTAAGTATAAGAAGAAAATCAAAATTTCTATTCTAAACTGAAACCTTTTCCGCTTTATCTAACAATTATAATCTGGTTATTTCTATTACACACGTTCAAAACTAACGTTCATTTCTTGTATAAACATGAAATTCAAATGAAAATATAAACGATCCCATACATAAATAATATATTGCCACTCGTTTAAAAAAAAAAAAAAAAAAAACACAAGGTCGGCGGACCTCCAATATCCTTCAACGACGCGATCCGCATCAAAGATAACCCGTCACGACTTGAGTGTATACATATATAGAGCAACCTGCGTACATACTCCCCTCCCCTCGGAATCTGTCCCACTGAGCCAGAAAAATCAAGACGCGACAAAGGGCCATCCCATCTCTCCCTCTCTCTCGCTCGGCGCGCGAGGAAAAAAGAGCAAGAGAAAAAAACGGCGACAGCGAAGGGGGTGAGAAGAAGAAGGAGGAGGTGGAGGAGAAGAAGAAGACACTCTCGGCATTTTTCAAGTCTGCCGGCTTAAAGGCTCGCCGTCAAAGGCTCTTCTCTCTCTCTTTCGCTCTCTCCCTGCCTCCGCCCGCGGGCGACTGATGAAACGACGTCTATTACCGGCATCTTACGCCTTCGCGGAGGTGCTGCTGTACGGAGCTTATACACCAAGGCGCGCCTGTTAATCATTGCTAAGAGCGAGCGCGCGCGACTTCTGAAATAGAAGAGAGGAGAGGAGGACAATCCCGCGATTAAGCGCGCGAATCTCCATGTCGAGGACGGGACGATCGTTATGCTAATTGACGCGCGCGGGTATATATCGGTAGCCCTTTGGCGCTTGGTTTTGCGAATCTCCGGAGTATTCTTCTTCGCGCTAATTGACAACGTTTCGTTCTCTTTTGCAATAGGATAATATATCTATCTATTTGACGTGATGTTGAGCTATTAGCTGTAGACTTTAAACTTATTTTTCCTTATAAATTTTACAAGTAGTTAACCTTCTGTTATAATTTATGTCCCATCACTTATAAATCCCAAGATGAATCTAATACTGTAGCAACCTATAAACTGCAGCACGACTGATTTCTACAAACAAAAAAAAAAACCAATCCGTCGGCATTTTAGAAGCCTCCGCAGCCACCACAACCATCACACTCGAATCTCATTCCGCATCGACACGCTAACGCCATTAGCACGTCCGAATTACACCGCACCATCCATCAAAATCCCCGACGACCGCGCGCGGCCATAAACATGCAAATAGCCAGGCGCGCGACGGGATATTCCCGTTCTTGTTTCTTCGCTCTTGTTGTGCAGCGTCAGAGAGGTAGGTGGGGATTAAAGACAGGTAGCGAGGGCGGGATTAATATGTGTATTATATACATACCTGGAGTACCGGGGGCGACCTCACGCAGATCGCCTGCTGCTTGGTGGTGAGGTGGGCGTTCTTGCAGTTGCGCTCGGCGCTCGCCGGACCGATGACCCCGGCGCCGATCTGCGCCGGCACGTCCACGCCGACCTCGTGCCCGCCGTGGCTTATTATCCGCGGCTCGATGCCCAGGGACCTGGAACATTGGTATTACGGAACAAATAAATAATAATAATAAATAAATCATAAATTTATTGACCATAAAATAATGTTACAAAAGGTTTAGAGGTGAACTTGTCACCTTTACAAATCCTTAGAACACTCCTACAGAAGTAAACATAGTTACTTGTACATAGGCTGGTCGTAGACTTAGTCTACCTTAAAACTAAAAAAACTAAAAAAAAAAAAGAAAATCAAGAATATCTAATTATTTCTATATTTTATAATTTGATCTTAAATACCACCGTATAAACTTTGAAAACTTAATAATCTAAATATTATATATCATCACATAAACTATATAATTTATTATCTTAATTACTAACAATTATTGAATATGCTATATACTATATACTATTCACTATGAACTTTTTTATTTTTTTTTATGAACACTTTGGAAGATGTTAATTCCTTGAGATCATTTGTTAGTTTATTAAATTCTTTTATAGCTACATTGTAACTATTTTTCTCACTTATTCGTTTACTTCTTTTTGGCAATTGAATACTCTATAATATACTCAATAAGAATAATGATTTTATTGTTGTATATATAATTGTTTATGTAAGTCCGCTTGCTTGACTTTTTAAATATATCAAGTTGTTATTATTATATTGCTTTCTTTTATTTAATGATCTAATTTATTTATACATCTTTTTGATACCTCTGTCATCTACGAAATGGGAACGGTTTGTTCAATGTTTCGGCGGTCGTGTGCACGGAGATGATTTGCATCTACCGGGGCCACAGCTGTCTCTCCACCGATCGTCTGGGTCGATAATCGGAGAGCCCACGTCATGATAAGTGTTTGGCTCATGGACATTTCTGACCACAGGTGGTAGAGTTTAAATAAAAGAGTGTTCGGTTTTGGTAGTATCTTATGTTTTTTAACAACCCTTAGCAACAGGCGGGGTCGATGTTCTTTTGCTTTGAGAAGAAATTCAGATTTGATAACGGCATAAAAGCGAGCGAACGCGTTTTTCGCAGCTTATATTTTTACCAGATTTTTTTTCTTATTAAAAAGTCTTTTCCGCCCTTTAACCTCAAAATGCCATCTTAAATGTCATTTTGCGGCCTCGGACGGAAAAATACGTTACTGAAACGTGGACGTAAGAGAATTTTTACCTCATGCGACTTTTCGACCTCGCTTCGCTCGGCCGAAAAACGTCGCATGAGGTAAATAATCCTCTTCCGCCCGCGTTAGTAATATACTATTACTAGATACAATTTTGTTTATTATTATTTCTCCCTCGTGTGCTACTTCTCGAGTATGAGAACAATTGGTCAGTGATGAACTTTATAATGATTGTTTGAGGTTCGGGAAAACGAGTGTGTTATACAATTTGTTTTATTATGAGAGATGTGCTCCGCGTAAAACGGAACTCGCGGCAGGTGAATGAAAATTATAATGATAAAGACAAAATATTCCAAAGTTTCATTTATTGTAAAAGGTTACGCACAATGGTTTTTACTTGCTTTTCGAATTAATCGCATTCGAAGTAAATATAGGTATACAATCATTAATGGTGAATTTATATAAACTCTATTATCTAGAATTCTGAGTATTTATAATAATTAATATATGTATCCGTAACAAGATGTATAAGCAGCAAAAGTTTTAACGGGGAGAAATTACATGACAATGTTATTGTAGACAAGAATAATTAAGTTATATGTAAGAATATAATTTACAGCTCGATTGTGTTAAAAATTTCTATCTTCCAAGAAGACCATACATTCCGAATTGACTATTTTTCACCGTTAGAAAATCATGATAAAAATTTTGCGAAAGTACTTAGGCTCTCACCGCAATGGCCTTTAACAGCATTTCCATTCACATTCTCGCTTCACGTTTCAGTTCCTTGAGACGTTTTCTTAAGAACTTCAATGTTTTTAAGTATTTCTCTTATATAGACATTTGCATCCATAAGTTATAAGGAAAACAATATGTTAATCAATTATTATTATTTGATACACCATGTGTAATTGGTGTAGTTTTTTAACATTTTTGGTGTATCTTAAACATACCTTCAAACTCACGTAACTTTTAAGGGAAATGGTTAGCATTTGAAAAAGGGCAATTTTTTAGCATTTGTGTCTGGAATTAAGAAAAAACCTTTTCTTATTCCCAATGTCGAGAAAAGGGATGTCGTTTTGGATTGTACACGAGTACTTTCCGTTCCTTTATGGTATAAAGAAGTAGTAGAAAAAATCTGTTTGGGAGGTGTGTTTAAAAAAAAATTATATAATATTGGTTATTACAAATATTTATTATATATTTATTATAAAATCAATATAGTATTGTATAAAAAAATCGTTAATAAAAAAAAACAAATATTAATTTTACTATCGCCCCGCATTTGTATAGTCAACTTAAAAAATTGTACACTATTATCATATAACATATTTCTGAAATTAAATAAAGAAAATGTTGACAGTGTTGCCAACTTAAATTAGGGTAAAAAAATTTACGCGCGAGATAACGCCTTCTTCAGGTTCATTCCGAGATAACGCCTTTTTCAGGCCGATTTCTAGATAACGTCTTTTTCAGGACGATTTCTAGATAACGCCTTTTTCAGATTGATTACAAGATAACGCCTTCTTCAGGTCGATTTTCAAATAACGCCTTTTTCAGGCCGATTTTTAAATAACGCCTTTTAACCGGGAAGCGACGATATATAACCTATTAGGAATTACCAACCGCCATGTATTGAGCATCAAAACCGCATTATCAGCTTATTTACTAGCACTTTCGCGTGGCAAAGAAATTAATATACCATATTTTGACTTTTATTACCACTTCATCCTCCCTCAACACCATAAAAAGCTCACCAAAAATCAATTTGGATCCACCTATCGCACCCTGAACTCCCTTGCTTCGCGACGCTCAAGGGCAAGCCCATATCCCCGAAAACCTCAATTAAAAAACGATCAGCGCAGAAATCCCGTGATTTATCGGCTATAATAGCCGCTGCCGCCGTCGCGCATCGCGAAAAAAAAATCGCCCTCACGCGCTCCGTGTAATTAATAACGCACCCGCGAGAGGATGCATAAAGACACGGGAGCGCGTGCGCGCCTAATGCGTCGAGGGCCCGCGTCCTATGCAATTAGGCTGCGGCGAGCGAGCGCATGCGCGCGGAAAAATTACAGCGAGCCTTTAAATTGCCGGCCTGCGTGAGCTATACACAGTGGAAACCGGTTGCAGCAAGCGATCGGTGAGGATCGGCATGGGACGGAGAGATATAGAGAGAGGGAGAGAGAGGATGCAGCTGCAGCGTGAAGGAGGAGTGGGTTGCACTTAGGGAAAGATTTTGTGTTTGGAATCGTTTGTGACGGAGCGTGGATTCTCTGGAATACGATATTTGTTTGACTTTTTTTATTGAGAAAGTGTATTTCACGGTAGGTAAAACATCGAAAACCTGTTTCTATGTGAAGATATTTCCAAGTTATATCTATCGTTCATTCGAAAATATGTTTCTACGATCTGACAGTAGCCATCACGACCTTTTCTAGTTTTAAAATGAAATTTTTTAATTTCTTGCATCCAAATCTAAATTGCGTTTCAGTAGTATAATTACAAGTAAAAGTGAAAAAGATGAAACCGCAATAGCAGTAAATATATACGTAAGGTACAAAACTACATTTATTAATGAAATAAACGAGAAAACGATAAGATACGCGAGATACTGATCTACGACGGATCGTGCATACGCCGCTAGGCGCTCACGTATATGTAATAGGTGTATAGGAAAGGTCGCGTTTCTCGGCAGTAGTGATTAATGGTAATTTCGGTATTTCTGTTCGCGAGCGCGCTTGCTCTCGCAACGAGTTAAACGCTCGATTTTACTACTTAATTTCGGTTTCGCGCGCTGTGAATTATGATGAGGCCGCTTGCGCGCCAGCATCACGAGCTTTTCGAATATATACTCTTCCGCACTCTTCTTCTTCTTCTCTTTCTTTTGATTCTCTTCCCTTTTTCGTAACGTTTCATTTTTTTTTCTTCATCTCTCGGGCGAATTTAATGCGCGCTTTATTCGGAATTAAATTACGCGGAGGCCTGTGAGAAATTAATTAGAGAAAGCGCGCCGCGAAGGAATGCCGAAGCCGCGGGAATGACATCGTTTATTCGAATGGAGATTTAACTTAATAACTGCTAATAAAGTGGGATTTTCATGCAACTGCGAATGATGTATGACTGCGCCTTGAGTGTCTAGAAGTGCTTTGCGAATAGGCGAGTAAATTTCAGTTCTCTGATAAATGGACGTATATAAAAAATACAGTGTAAATAATTATGGGATTTACTTTACGCAAACGGTAGAAGTGAAGTCGTAAATTTTTTGCGAATAGATTGGCTATTGGAATCGTCTTGTGACGTCGCTAGAACTTCGTTTGTTCTGTATAAGATAGGTATATAGACACTCAGCGTTTTGACGATTGCAGCTAGCCGACGAATACTTCCTAGGATCGAATGCAATTTGCTAATTTCGGTACTTTGTTGCAACTTGCGGCTGAGACAGTGGAGTTATTATTGGAAACGGTGAAAAAAGCACGTACGGCGAATTCTTTATGGCTAACGATGATCTGTAAATGACTATTCGCTTATAGTCTAATTGTTATAAAAACTACTAGTACAATGAAAAATGCATAATATATAAATAATATTATTACAATTAAAGGCGTTACTCGCACATTTGGAATATTTGAAAGCGGCTACTGTGGGTGTCAACATAAAACGACCGATAAGAACAGCTTTCATTAATGTAAGTGTGTCAATCACAAGGAGGATTTGAAAAACAATGAGTAAAAAAATGTTCGATTGCGTCATATCGGATCATGAGCAAATGATATCATAATTCATAAAGCGATAAGGATTGAACCGAAGGAGTGAGCGAAAAGGAGAATGTGCCTTTAGATCCCTGTGAAAGTCTTTCTTCGCGTTTATGACGAACTGTGCATATATTTGGGTCAGTGTTGCATTTAGCGGTCTCATTGTTACCTACAATTTATTTGTGGGAAAACATGTAATAAATCATAATAAAATTTAAATTAATCATTAAAACTATAAAGATCCGTTAAAATTCCAAGATACTGCCTGCATTTGTTTGTGAAAAAGAAACTATTTTAATGCTGCATTTTTACTCTCAAACAATATCTATACACGGAGAGAAATTTTGTAGTGAAAATTACAAATATTCGAGACAAAATTACCAGTTTCTATGGTAATGGATGGACAGACTGACAATTTCAAACTTTTTACCAAAGTGCCTTGGTAAAATTTTTTTAGTTAATTTAAATTAAAAAAATTAACTTTTTTTATCCATATTGATGGATATATAGCATTTTAATATAGAAATAGAAACAGAAACAAGAATGAAAAAACATTAAACTGAAAAAAATTTTTACGGAAGCGGGATTCGATCCGACGATCTTTGGGTTGAGAGTCCGATGTTCTACCGACTGCGCCATGGAAGCTGTTACCAACAGTCATTTGAATCGCCGTTATTACTTACTGAAAATATGTGTATTGTTTTCATTTTAACGTCGCGCACGCCTCTAGTATCAATCTTCTGAAACACAATAATGCGCAGTGCGCATGCGCGAGTACACAAATACCAGGTTATTTGGTAAAATTTATCAGTTTTCTTAGTAAAAATTCTTAGGTTACCTTGTAAAAATGACTAGACCTCAATTTTTACTAGTGTGTCTGGTAATTTTTATTCAGATAATTTGTTTTTTTTTTTAAGTGGTTATGGTAGTTTTTCCTGGGAAACTTATAAATTGTATTAGAAACCTGGGAATATCACGGCTTTTGACAGTCTATCCATACGCTGCCAAGGCACCTTGGTAATTTTTACTCTAAAATTTCTCTCCGTGTAATAGAATATAATAGAAAAATCAAACTATCAGCCTACAAATGTTAGCTTATACGTAGGTTTTTTTCATATTTCGATCATATTCATTATCCAGATATAATACTTGATATAAATAAGTTTTGAAGATACTTAGGCTTATAGAATTTTTCAAAATTTTTTCAATTACTTAAGTGTCGTATTTGGCTCAATCTATTTTCATAATTGACATTTTATTTTATTCGTTTTTTCAAAGAGTTTCGCAATTGCAATTATAAAATAGTTTACGTTTTTTCGGAAGATTTAATGCGGATGTGTAATAATCTGTGTATGGAATAAACGTAATTAATATAATATAACAAAGCATCGAGTCACAATGAAAGACTTCTTTTGAGGCCTAAAACTGAAGCACAGGATTCTCAAGTTATAAGTCATATGAATATAAAAGATAACAAAGATAACTCTTTTAAAGAAATTTGTAATTTTATTTACGTACTAATTATAGTAAAATCTTGTGAATATTCATCATAGTCAATAATTTTCATTATTTAAAAAAATATTTTTATAGAAATATTTTGTATTGTCCATGAAGTCTTAAAAAGAATCAAGATTTCAGTAGACTGTAGCGAGATAAGTATATATGTATTTAGGTAAATTTATTAAGTATTAGCAATGACTCAGGTGATGATAAATTGTAAGTCTCTTAATAATTTCACTAATTCATTCTGTTGACATGCATATTATATTATTAATCCAGATTAGGAATAAATATAAAATGATGTCATTTTTCACACGATAAAACTGAAAGTCTAGAAACATCTCTGTAAATCGTTATGAAAGTTTATAAAAGTTTGGAATTCGCTTAATACTTCAGATTATTAATATGGATCTTTTCTTGCAAATGAAAGATTAAAGAAATTATTCTATAAGAAGATTTTTTGTTCATTTTAAAATTTTTATATTTGAAAATTTTTATCAAAAATTAAATTTAACTCATAATAGGTAGTAACTCAGGATAGGTAGCCGTGGGAAACCAATGCAATTAACAAAGTGATTGCTAGGTGACTATCTAAAATATATTCAAACACCGGGTGATGATGAAACGAATGCAGCAAACCCTCAGAGGTCTGACTAATGGATCTGCTCTAAAGTTTCGCACCATCAAATAAACGTATGGTTTCCGAAAGCGAGTATGGGAGAAACACTGGCTGGGTCAAATAGGCTGCAGGTGGGATTCTAAGTACACATATACATACTAATACCATTTAAATGGTAAAAAAAAATATAAATTAAATATTGTATATCACATTGAATAAATTTATCTAATAAAAATATTTTTTCTTAATTATTACTTTCTGAATCATTATATAATTACATGTGCCAAGGTTATCGGGAGTCTTAAAATCTTAACGATCTTAACAAAGTTTATCAGATTCGTTATATCGTAATCAACTGCCGTGTTTTTGTAACATCACCAGATTATGCTACAGTATAAATAGTCCCGTCTTTAAACTGCGCTAACAATTTACAAGTATTTAGTCGAACAATATACTTCAACTACAGACATGACTTTCAAGAAACTTAATTCTTCCAATGTATTTGTTCTTGGTCTATTATTTCTGTGCTTAGTACAAGCAGGTAAGTAATTATTTAAAATATTATTAATGTTAATCTTATTTGTGACATACGAGAGTACCGATAATAGTTTTTCTACAGTATTTTTATGAATTTCTTAAATACCAACAAATCATGACAGTAGTATTATTCAAATCTTGCAAATACTTTTTGTAAATGTAGAACCGCCTTGTATGAGTATTACAGTCAATGTAATAATTATGAAATTAAAGAGAAACGAATTTTAAGGATATTTTGAGTTCTTATAGAAGAATTTTTCGTATATGGTTGATTCTTCAAATAAGTGGAAAAATAACTCCAGAAAATTTTCTTACCGAAATAATCAAGATGGTTGCAATTTTGTTTTTTCTATCGAGTATTTGAGCTGTAGAATAAGAATCTATAGGTAGTTGAGCTTAATTATTACTATAGAACGTAGTTTTTTCAAAGGTTAACGTGTAAAAAAGTTGACGGAGTTACATAATTATTATTAGATCAATATGAAGGATTTAAGGTATAACTATCTAAAATAAGCATAATGAATTCTTTCTTTATAAAAAATTAAATGTATTTATCAATAGGGGTAGGCATATATGTATTTTCTTTTTTATATAAAATATTTTATGTCGACGGAGTTACTCAATTTTGCCTCCTCCTAGAGGAAGCTTTGTGATAGTAAAAAAAAAAGTTTTCGAGAAAATGTGTTAGGAATATTGTTTAGCACATTTGGAATCGAAATACACTATTTTTAGAAAATGTCCGTATGTATATATGTGTGTGTGTGTGTGTGTGTGTGTGTGTGTGTGTGTGTGTGTGTGTGTGTGTGTGTGTGTGTGTGTGTGTGTGTGTGTGTGTGTGTGTGTGTGTGTGTGTGTGTGTGTGTGTGTGTGTGTGTGTGTGTGTGTGTACGCGGATATCTCATGATATAATCGACCGATTTAAAGCCAGAGAGGTATCATTTTTTTGCATTTTGCTTTCACAGCTGGGGTCAATAGTCTATTTTTGTCAATTTCGATTTTCTTTTTTTATAGCCATTTTTCAATTTTGAAAATTTTTATTTTCTTATTTTTAAATATTTAGAACTAATATTCTTAATATATTATGAATACACTTTATGCAGGATAAAATTCTTTACATTTAAAAAAAACGTAAATTTTTGAAAAGAGGTTATATTTCGAAATTGAAAAAAAATATTGACATGAATATTATTTTGGTTAAAAAGAATATTAAGTACTATAATTTTCTAAATTTTCATATTTTTTTATTGATTATTTTTTTAGAAAAAAAATAATTTAAAAAAAGTTATTTTTTTTGTCGTTGCATAAATAGAGTAAATTTTACTTAATTGCTTTGAAATTCCATGTAGGTGTAGATTTTGTATACGAATCGAGTCCTTTCTTTGGGCAAAAGGATTGGTCCATAAATTTCAGAGATATTTGAGGTTAACATTTTTTTAACTTTTTTCTTTGACTCGTAATTTCTCGAGAACAGATCGATGGATTATCCTGAAATTTATGGACGAATTTGCATTTGAGATAAGCAATATGTGTGAAAAATTTGATCATGATTGATCGACTATTTTCAAAGATATTTAAGATTGCAATTTTTCAAAATTTTTTGAACAGTTTTTTGAAATTGCAATTTATTGAGAACGGTTTGTTTTTATATATAATTTAAATATTTTAATTATTCTTACGTGTGGCTTATTTTATTTTAATTATATATTGGGCAAATTTTAGAAGTAAAAAGTTTGATTATTATGCATTAATTATTATCTGTTTCTTCTAAAAATATAACATAAAATTCTGTAACATTATTTATCCATTTAAAATCGTTGTTTGTTGTATCATTTATTTAAATATATTTATCATTCTTCATTAATATATTAGTATAATGTCCGTCATTAATTGCATTACCATGATGAAGAATTGAACTTATGATTTTATAATTTTTATTGCCTATTGTTATATTTATTTGTGGTATAATTTCAATATTATAATTTATTATTTTTTTTTAATTCATATGAATCATTTACTATAAATAAGGACAATTGTAGAATTAAAATTGTAGTATTTTTTGGCTTGTATTACGTTTTGTTACCGCAAAATATATTCACAAATATTGCATTTTCCTTCTATGTCTGTAAATTTATTAAAATTATAGTTAATTATTTGTTGTAAGTTATAATGTTTATTTTGATTTTTAAGTGTAGGCAAATCTAATATAATCACATTATTATTATTTGATTGTTCATTGAAATAATTGCAATTTTTGCATTTTGTTTGCACGACCAGTTTGTGTTCTATTGTATATTTTAATACAGGAGATTTTAAACATATATCCATTATAAATTCAGGTACATCTTGTTGACGTTTTTCAGCATATTTTTCGTCTAAAAATTTTCTAAATGAAAATGAATAGATAATTTAGTAACAATATATTAATTTTAAATAATGAATGAGAACAAGATTAAAATAATATAAAGAGAGATATGGACAACTATTGAATACAAAAATTAATATTTTTATAGATATATATTTGTATTAATAATTTTAAATTTTATACATAATTTAAAAAAATATTTAATATTTATACATAAATTTAATTCAAATTATGTCATAAATAGCTGCATTAATTTTCAAATTTGGCTTTATAAATTAATTAAATGAATCAATAAATTAATTTTGAGGAAGCCACGTGCCAATGAATTGGCAGCGATTTTTTTAAATATAAAGCAACCATTGACTTTTAATAACGGAATATATCATGTAAAATAGTGGAATTGCAGTAAACGTACATTTATCCAAATTATAAGTGTATTTATTCCACTTTAAATACTATAGTATATAAGAGAAAATCTATGTCGACGGAGTTACGCGTAATTAAAATACGCGATAAATTTTATATAGTTTTGTCTATTAATCTTATTATTTGTCGTCTTATTAATTTTGAACTTACTGATACCACTATCCAAATTAACGGTAGGAGTGGGTGTTGGTTCAATAAACAGCAACGAGTCAGTATATATGTATATTTAGAAAACTTTATTTTCACCGTGCGAAATACAAGGGCCGTACGCCGCATGTGCGACTGCTCTCCGCCGATCCCTTCGGCCCTACCACTCCTTCTTTTTTGAAAACTGCGCGACGTTGCCAAATCGTACATAGCCCGCAAAGCTAGAAATACCGTTTTCCTACACTTTTTATATCTCATGCAATAATACTTTTCAATAGCAAACTAGTATCATTTTGGTCTCTTCTGTCTCTTTTTAATATATAGAAATGCGCATTTATAAAACAACGTCGACATTTTTTACTTGCGGGAGAACGATGTTTGGCTATATATTTAAGTGCTAAGATAATTATTTGAATCTTTGGTAATTTAGAATATGTTTTTCTATAATAAAACAAGTATGAAACGATTTATAGTCGGAGTATTCGACTCACTGTACGAGATATGTCAGGTATACAAATTTTAGTTTTTGGTATGGGGAAGTCGATGGAGTTACATTTTCAGCTCTTTTATCATCTTTACTTGCAATAAAGAGAGAATTTTTTTATTGTTCCGAAGTGGTTTTATAGAAAAAGGAGTTTGAGCTATCAAGTAAAATTTTTATTTTATTCAAAAACTACAAATATCAATGTGATATGTAGCTGAGAATGATATTTCTTTGTATTTGGAGAATCAACCATATATGCGTATTTATAGTCATTCTAAAATAAACCAATTTCATACAACTTATTTATTTTCCTGTTATTTTTCAGCTTATTCAAGAAAATGCTATTCGTGTTTATCGCTTATAGACGAATCATGCAGTTTGCATCCAAAACAAGATAAGTTTATGTTTGATTGCGATAATGCACATGAAACTGATCCTCTGATGAAATATTTGAATATTAAAGGTACATAAACATCAATTTATCTAAAAGCTTTGCAAAATTTATAAAGTTAGAATGTTTCGATATTCTCATACACCGTTTACGTGTATAAAACTAATTTTTGAATTACGTGTATAAAACTAAGTTTTGAATCTTTTACATTTCTTGTGATTACATTGATTTCAAATAAAATATTCGATTTTAGGAATTACCACTTCAAACGAGCCTAATGCTCGAGGTGAAATGGCATGTACTAGCTTGAACTTAAGTAAGTATCATATTTAAGTTATTATTTTAAGTATAACTAACGATTTTATAAAAATGTATAGTTTTCTTACGTATGGGAGACCCGGGCAAAGAAAAAGGTGTTAATAAACAATAAAAGAAAAACAAATTTTTATCAAGAAAATGTATATTTTTCAAAATTTTGTAATAACAAAAATATATATAACAAAAATACCCAGCAAAAATAACATTAATAAAATTTTGCATGACACCTTTTTCATTTTTGCAGGAGTCATAAATAACGTATCATTCTGTGCAAAAATTGAATTTATTATGTAAAACAAGGAAAAATACGGGTAAAAGCAATGGGAATTGATCTTGTATAAACAATAGAAAATGTAATAAACCAAAAATAAAACAAATGATTACGAGCGAAGTGTCCACCTTGCCCGTAATCTTGCCTGACACTAATACTTTTTAACATAAGTTAAAAATTATTATGTATTATAATGATAACCGAATTATAATGATAACTTCTTTAAATATAAATAAAATATAACACTCTTACAAAATTTGAACTAAATCGCGCATCTAAAACCCGTTTACTTATTTTGATGAAATCGTAAGAATCGACACTCAAAAGGAATATCGTCTATGTTTTGTGATCGGCGCGGGCGCCCAATTCACACTGGCATATAGTCAACAATGTCATTATCTATTAATGGTCTGATGGCCACTATAACTTCAGCGTCATCAATTGAAATATCCAAGAACATTGGGTGTTCCGTCTTGCCTGGGCTTCCCCTATAAATTATTTTTTTGTAATAACGTTTCAAGTTAAATATAGTTTTATTGTAAATTTTATTTCACACATACACTTTCACATACACAAACCTTAAAAGGCATTGCGATGATTAAATTAAATTTTTAATATTTTTTTAGAACACAACGGTGAGAAGGTTGTTCTAAGAGGTTGTTTTCCGAGGACAACTTCCTGCGACGATATTGAAAGAGCTATTGCACAAGGAACACATGAACTGAGATCCTGCGAACAGTGTTTCTTCGATTACTGCAATGTAACCCCGCAAATTGACCTTTAAAAAATGTGATTGTTACTTTATTTTGCATTATTTGATGTATTGATTATAAATTCATGTAACTCCGATACTAATTAAGAAAATGAAGAATTTGTTATAAATTAACCTATGCTTACATTTTATTTATATCACCCATACTTACAATACAATTACTACCGCGAAGATGTGAGTTATCATATTATAAAACTAAACAATTTCATTAAATATATCAAAATTGTTTCTAATTATTGGAGTATCTTTTTGTTTACGAAAAAATATTTATAATTATTTTTTTTAATTCAAGTATACACATCCTTTTATGGATGATGTTTTGCGACAATGACATTTATGAATCAATTTACTACTTTAATTCTTAATACAAATGTCAGAAATACAATATTGCTTCCTCCTAGAGGGAGCTTTGTGATAGTAATTTTTTGAATTGTTGTAAAAACATGTTATAATTGTTCTTCGAGGTGTTAGAAATCAAAATACATGATTTTTGAAAAATGTCTATATGGATGTATGTGTGTGCGCGCGCGCACACGCGTGTGTGTGTGCAGCTAGATCTCAGCTTCTACTCGATCGATTTTAACCGGACAGATCTCATTTTTTTTTGTTTTTTTTGTGTGATGGTGGGGTCAAAAATTCGTTTTTTGATTCGCGGATGCGTTTTTGTTTTATTTCAAATTTTTGATTTTATCAAAATTGATTTTTGCTTTTTTTAATAAGATCGAGATATATGAATCGAATGAATAGCATTCGAAAGAGAATTAAAATACCTATATTTTCTAAAAAAAAATTTCTCCAGCTATTACGGTTCTTTTGTTATTAACAAAATGTGTTTTTTTTTTAAAGTTTATAACTTCTAAACCATTTTTTCAAATCGTAAGTTCTCGAGAACGGCTTGATGTATCAGCTCCAAATTTATAAAAAATTTTGTATGTGATATAGATAATATATGTGCGAATTTTTATCAAGATCGTACGATTACTTTTTGAGATATTTGATTTTGAAAATTTTTGTATTTTACAAAGTCATTTTCTTTGTCGCGTGATAACTAGAGAAAACGAAAATTGTTTTAATCATGTTGAAATTTTGTGGAGATGTAGAATATATATATTATCGTATAAGTCTTTTAGGTAAAAGAATTGTCACATGATTTTTAGCGATATTTAAGGTTAAAATTTTTTTACGGTTTTTTCCAAAATCGTAATTTCTCAATGACGACTTCATGCATCAGCCTGAAATTTATAGATTACTAGCGTTAATCAGCGCGCTACGCGCGCCACTGTTTCGTCTTTTGTTTCTCTCCTTTCGAGATTCGAGACGGATTCGATTATTCGAGATTTCGAGATCGTTCGAGGGCAAAATAGATTATCTCGAATGCTCAATTTATATAAGGGATTTTGTATGCGATATAGGCAATATCTGTGTAAAATTTCATCCAGATTATATGGTTATTTTTTTAGATGTGTGATATTTAAAATTTTAGTATTTTTGAAAATGACTTTCTTTGTTGTCGCACAATATAACCATATTAAAATTGTTTTAATTTCTTTGAAATTTGGTGGAGATGTAGAGTTTCTATATTATTTATTAGAAGAGTTCTCAGGGTAAAAGAATTCGTTCATGAATTCAGAGATATTTGAGGTTAAAACTATTTTAGCCCTCTTTTAAAATTGTAATTATTCGGAAACGTATTTATGTATACTAGAAAATGGAAATGACATCCGCTATGCGCCGATGCGCGCGTGTTGTATACCTGCTTTTGTTTTGTAATAATCATTTATTATTTTTAAGGTGAGAACCTTTTTCTTACATCGGAAATTTCAGAAAGAGCACACAAATACGGACAGGCATACTACGAGAGACAAATACCCTATATGTGTGAAATTTCACAAAGAAAATATAATTTGAAGTAAAGGTTATTTAGGAATTTTAAAAGGTTTTGATGATAATATTACAATCAATTATTTTATTTATTTTTCACGCATAATTTAAAAAAAAATCATACCTATTATTTTATTCATATTTTATACATAATTTAAAAATGAATACTTTTTAATCTTCATACATGAATTTAATTATAATTATGTCATAAATTGTTGCAAAAGTTATAAATTTTGTTATTAAAAATTAATTAAAGGAATAAGCAAATTAAGTTTGAGGAAGCCACGGGCCAATGAATTGGCAGCGATTTTTTTTTTCAAAGACAAAAAACAACGTTTCATCACAAATACTAATAAATACTGAATTACTAATAAATTAACTATCAAACCCATTTACTAAAAATACAAATCATTCAAACATTGTACTTTCCAGATATTCAATCAAAGTTCTGAATTCACACGCA
The DNA here is from genome assembly GCA_036365515.1 of Torymus aiolomorphi. NCBI lineage: Eukaryota > Metazoa > Arthropoda > Insecta > Hymenoptera > Torymidae > Torymus > Torymus aiolomorphi. The sequence goes on along the minus strand of CM070875.1, from coordinate 188,557,859 downwards.
TGATAAAAAGCCTCAGCTAGAAAGGCGGCCAAAGGCGCAGCTGAGGCGCTCACTATTTGATTTACGCCGATTATAAAAGACCAAAAGAACTCAGGCAATCTTTGACCTCCAACTTAGACTGTCGTCGACAATCCACGGTGAAAAAAGATGAGAGGATATATAAAAAAAATATCAAACAACCCGAAAAAAAAGGTCAAATAAGAGCCTTTTTAAGTCGCCGCCTGGTGTATTATTTGACGTGCCGCGCGCGCACGGCTGCTTCGACAGCCGATTGTGGACGTGTTGAGCCGCGCGAGCGCAAGGAGCGCTATCTGCGTAGCGTGATGCCGGAGTATTAAAAGGGCTGAGTTGAGTATTGAAGTTTATATATAGACGGCGTGTTCGTAATCGGAGCTCAGGGTATTATCTAATTTTATCAGCGAGTGGTGTGTGTCGGTCCTTTGAGATGTGCATCCTGCTTTTTGGTCTGTTTAAAATTACGTTACATAAATAAGATGTCTATAAAGAGACAAATTATTTATTTTACTTTAACATGAGTCAGAAGAAAATTAGTGGTTATTTAAGTTATCATGAACTTTCTCAACATGACCTTTATAACAAATGGCTGTTACTTGGATGACCGATAATGAGGGAAAAACGCATTATTTTATTTTGGATTATTCTAAATCAAAAAGAAGATTTAGAAACTCAGGAATACGTAGATTCTTTCTTCAAGATTTAACATGCTGAAATTGTTAACGCAATATGAACTTAGCTGGAGGTAACAAGGCGAGATCTTCAAAATAACTTTCAATCCTGTAATAATTGTTGTTTCCATTCCATATTCTTACGTAGCTTTGGTAACCCATGATTTAAAATATTGAATGCCCACGCCTGATCATCATAGTAACTTAACTCCATCACGTAGCGACAGAAACGGGAAATATTTTATGGCTTATACACTGAGAGAAATTTTGTAGGAAAATTTACTATAAATGTAAGAAAAATTACTATATTCGATAGGAACTTTGGGACAGACTCGAATTATCATAAAATTTACTACAATTTATAGTCAAAATTGCTATATACACAGTAAAAGTTACTCAAAACATAGGAATTTTTATTATAAATTGTAATAAATTTTATGATAATTTAAGTCTGTCTCACGGTTACTATAAATATAGTAATTTTTCCTACACCATTTTTCTCTGTGTACTAAAAGTTAGCCGCTACTGTGAGACTCTTCTCCAAATTTTCTGACTACATATTTTTCTATATATAATTTCTATATAATATGAATATTGTAATATCTAAATCACTCTAACATCGTAGTAATACGTATGAACAGATATTTGTATTTTAGGAACACATATGGTATTTATTAACTGCCTTTATGCTTGGTAAAATTTTTAAACCGATAATATGGAAGTAATACATATTAATTTCCTTTATCAAGTATAGTTATAAAACGTGATGAAAACATTAATTTTATCAGAAACAGTATTACATACTTCGTTATAATCAAAAGCACAACTTAAAACACTATATGAGGCATTTCACGTCAACTCTCCCAGCGCGGCGCGCAAGCTCGAAATCTTGCTATTTCCAACTCACGTTTATGATACTTAAATGTACTTAAAAAAATTGTTTTATAAGCGTTTCCGACATATTTTTTCCTCAGCTTTTTAATGATGTAGACAGTTTTTTCGGAATTTTCCATTTTCACCTTCAAAAACTACGTAACATTTTATATCTCAAAAAGTACATTTTTAATATTTTTTTACCATTTAAATCGAAAGCTGAGCATTTTTTAGATAGGAAATGATTTTTTTCAAAATTTGCTCAAGATGTTTTCTTCGAGAAATAGAGCCCAAAAGAGTAGATGCAACGTCTTTCCTGCGCTCTGTACCGCGCGGTACGTCGCGTGGACTAGGGTCTGTCTCGCTACTTAATAACGTTTAATCATAATCTTTACCTGTTCTTTCGAATTCTTTATAATGCATTAATAATATTTTATTGGTCATTTTATAAAAAAATAGAGTTTCATAACGAACAGCAATATAGTAATTATACCAACGCTTCTTTCTCAGTGCAGATAATTTTTCTTTGTTTTTTTAACAGTTATTCTAGGGAAGATTTGTTATTTAGAACTTAAAAATGGTTTTATGAACTTTGATGTACACTCAGAAAAAATATAGTATATTTTCACATAAAAGTACTATCAAATATAGTGGTATTTAGCTACACATATATTTTATAGCCATATCAGGCACATTACAATATAATACTATTATTCTAATAGATGAAAGTACACTGAGGAAAAAGGCGTTTGTACTGTGAACTATATTGCATAGTAAAACTGAATATTATTGTCTTTGCTATATATTTTTTTAAATCACCTATAATATGTTAATAATAAAATATATTCATATACCCTGGTGGAAATTTGTCTATCTGAAATGGCCAACAATCTCAATAAATAGGTAGAAAAAATGGCTAGTTAATAGGCTCCGGTGAAACGCTTTTTCTCCCATTATTCGCATATTTAATAGATTGGATATAACCTCCAAATTTTCGTTTTAAGTTTACTTAAAGAATTGACGTTAAACTGGACGGTATTCAGCTGTAACTGATAGCTTACTAAAATATAAACAATATGAGCAGACAGAAAAACCATTTACAATAGTCCTTTTGAAGATATTACGTAGAATGTATTTATTGCCATTAGAGTCTGTCTCTCTCACTCCTTGTCATAACAACAGGCCTTCTACTAGCCATTTCCGGACTAAAAAAACTGATCAATTTTAATACCTTTAAAATAGTCAAGAACAAGCTTGTGTTTGTCTTCGCAAAACTCATTCTATTTTTTAATCTATTAAATGTTCGAATAATAGGGAAAAAAGCTTTAGTTTTGAGGTTTTTTTTCATGAAATAAGCCATTTGTAAGTCTAGACATGTTACTTTATCTATGAGATAAGTTTTCTAACAATAATATTTCATTGATTATTTGTTATATCAACAAACGAAGTTAAAAAAGTGTAACTTTTTTCATAAAAAAATCGTTTTTGAAGAAATTTGGCCGTAAAGATATATAAAAAAAATACATATTCTTATGTTTTTTGGGTCACTGATAACGAATCCGCCATCAGTTTTTCAAAATCCAAAATGGCGGATCCAATAATACTCGTCACGTCCACGTCGTTAGTTCTGGGTTACGCTAAGAGCGAGAAGGATGATAAATTTAACAAGTTTTTGACACTTTGGTCCGCCATATTGGATCCGCTATTTGGAATTTTGAGAAACTGATAGTGGATTCGTAATCAACGACCCAAAAAACATAAAAATACGGATTTTTGCATAATTTTATGAGTTTTTGACGTCTCTGTCCGCCATATTGGATCCGCCATTTTGAATTTTGAGAAACTGAATACGGATTCGTAATCAGCACCCTCACAAACCCTTAATAAGTAGGATCTCAGTAAAAATAATGTTGTACAAAAAAACGTGCAACAAAGGGTTAATACGATTAAATACCAACAAAAATCCGACAAAATCTTCCACTTTCCATTACTGCACTAGAATAAATCGCGCAAAAGATAAATCCAAGATCCAAACTTTCTCCTCGACACACGATACTTACCCCACGCAACCATGTGTTTACTTATCCGCGCGCATGTCGTACATCTCCTAAGCCGGGGGATTTCAACGACGACGCTGCAGGCACACATCCCCGCGCGCGTCATATCATCGCCACCATGCACGATCGCAATTAGACTCGCAGTCTCGGCGACCGTAAGGAGCATCGTCACGATACGCCGTGTATCGCGCGCCGGCTCAGCCGTCCGGCAAACACGATGTGGGCAATATACATCGGAATCGATATTATATACGCGTCGAAGATCCTTGCACTTGCGTATGTACACATGCACGTCGTCTCGGAGATTTGCCCCGGATAATTGCGCCCGCGTTGTATAACGCCTCGTGCGCCCGCCGCGGCTATATTGATTTACGCCGCGGCTTTTTGAACATTCCCTCGTTGCTTGCGTACGCGCGTCGAGCTGCTGCTGCTGCTGCTGTTATATGGGAGAACGAGGCTAATTGTTAGTTATGGGGCGGATAAATTATTCCGCAAGTATACAGTGCTGCGGTGTGTGTACTGAACGGGGAGTTTACTTTTACAGTGTTGCTAATTGATGGACCCGATGTGTTACCTAATGGTTCCTTGTGTAACACGGCTTTTAAAAAGCGCTCAATTATAGGTTGATCGACGTGTTTACTGATATTGTACACGAGAAAAGAGCCTGTCTCTCGCGGTGAAGTATTGAACCTGTGATAAATTTGATTGTACATTATAAGTTGTTGGAAAGGTTTAGCGATTAAAATAGCCTGAAAGACGAAGAGCGCGCGAAAAATTGCTGAAGTGGGCACGTAGTATACCCGACCTATTTAATTCCGCGTAGTACAAGTTATTAAAAGAAAGACGATTATATGTTTAGCGTATGCTAGTAAAACACTTCGCTGAAGATACAGATAATAGCCGCGAGTTTTCCTTTATCAGCATGTCGCAGCGCCGCGGATTCGCACATGTCGTTCGCCGAATGAAGCACCGTTCCTGCAACGGTCATCAGTATTAATTAGTGGGAACGCCAAGTGTGTCCCGACGATGGGAATTCAATCCTCCGGCTGACTTGCGTTTATATACTTTTACTTTGCATGGTTCTTCGATCGAAAGTGTGATTAATGCGCCGATTTTGCGGGTAAGACGAGTTTCGTGAGGGAGGACTTTTGGTATTTAAGAAGTTAAGGTAATTTTAAAGTTACGTAAAAAACAAAATGTACGTAAGAAAAGCTTTCTTTTAATGAATCGAGATGTTAATTGTATTACGAAATTGGGTGTTTACATAATTATTTTATAAGTTACATTGTTTTGAAATTATCTGTATTTATATACGTTATGTATTATGTTCGTGGCGATTGAAGGTCAAACTGTGAATATAATGCATAATATTTAATCAAAAATAAATGAATTCAATTAAAATTAAAATAAAGTTATCAAACTCAGATTATTTATACGACTTGTTTGAATTGGTCTACTGTTTTATACGCGATCAAAATTCTCATATCAAACCATAAATTTTACAATGACTCTTCGTTTATTGGTGATCAGTGTTCGGCAACAAATAAACAAGAACATTTTAAATTAATGTACTGTACCACGCGAGAATTATCGTTGTAATAAAGCAATTTTACGACTCGAAAAGTTCAATGTCATTTTTTTTATTAACGTCGATCGATCGTTCACTGCAGGTTGTAATCGGTTAAAAAACAAACAGTAACACGTTCAATATCGCGGAGCGGCCAACCTTTTAAGACTGCTAGGACAGAAAAAATAGTCTCGATCATGTTCGATCGGTCAATTACAAGCACGCGAACTTTAATAAAGGTTCCGCGATCTGCGGATCGATAAGAAGCCGGTAGGCTATAACATACTAATTATTTTGATGAAGACATCTTTATCTGCGTCATACCATTTTTACGGAAATTTGTTACTTCACGATTGATCGTGTTCGGTATAGAAACGGTGTACGTGAGATGTGAGGAAAAGAGTTATGGTTGCTTTTGTTTTTTTGTTTTTAAAAAACAATCACGATTATTCACATAGTCATTTATTTAAAGATTTCTGTAACAGGAATTTTTTACACTACTATTTTTTTTTTGTTATTGCAATAATTAGTTATTTTGTAAGTTGATTTCTACCGATCAAATGCGAGTGAAAAAAAGATTGAAATCATGTTTCTCGTCGTTCAAATTACGGTTATCTAATCCCAGTACCTCGGCGAATAATCAAATGCAAGCGATTACAGCGATATACCCTTCCAAAATATCTGCGGCGCGTTTATACACTCGCATTATCTAAATCATGCACTCGAATGCGTCGTTGCCTTATCTATCGCCACGTGTCCAAGTTTAACGATCACGATAAGATGCGAGTCTGGCAAAGTCGCGCGTGGGATCGACATGCCTGGCTGTAACAATTCGATTTATTCTGCGTTTTCCTTGAGCTGCTGGTTAGCGTTTATTGAGAATATGATTATAAGAGTCGAGTACGTCGTCGGAACTTCATTTGAGCTGTATAGGATAGGTGGACACTCAGCATTTTGACGATTATATAGCCGACGAATACTTCCTAGGATCAAATGCAATTTGCTGATTTCGGTGCTTTGTTGCACTACGTAAAAATGTGCAACTTGTGACTTCCTGGTATTTTATACAGTGGAGTTATTATTGGACATGATGAATGTAAACATTGCACGAGCGGTAAATTTTGTATGGCTAACGATGATGTGCAAATGACAATTTACTTACCGTGTGCTTATCAAAACTACTATCCTGGTGGAAATTTGTCTATCTGAAATGACCACAATCTCAATAAATAAGTAGGAAAAATGGCTAGTTAATAGGTCTCGATGAAACGATTTTTCTCCCATTATTCGCACATTTAATAGATTGGACATAACCTCCAAATTTTTGTTTTAAGTTTACTTAAAGAATTGACGTTAAATTGGACGGTATTCAACTGTAACTGATAGCTTACTAAAATATAAACAATATGAGCAGACAGGAAAACCATTTACAGCAGTCCTTTTGAAGATATTACGTAGAATGTATTTATTGCCATTAGATTCTGTCTCTCACTTCTTGTCATAACAACAGGCCTTCTACTAGCCATTTCCCGACTAAAAAAACTGATCAGTTTTAATACCTTTAAAATACTCAAGAACAAGTTTGTGCTTGTCCTCGCAAAACTCGTTCTATTTTTCAATCTATTAAATGTTCGAATAATAGGAAAAAAAGCGTTTCACCGGGAGCTAGAAACTGGACAAGGGAAATTCCCATTTCATAGCAAGTTTCTAATATAAATAGCCAGTTATTATTGTAGTTAGAAAATGTTTTGGATTTCCACCAGGGTAGTACAATGAAAAATGCATAATAATAGATCAGGAACTTGACAAAAAATTTAAACTGTAGGAGGCTTCAAAACTGGTCAAAATTTTGTTTTAAGGCACACCTTCCGGACGCGTTTTTTCTTTTTTCTTATGTCACAAAGTATGCAGGAAAAATCATGTACAATTAAAAACGTCTTTATCTCACATTTTGCTTTTGCGCAGAAGAAGCTTTGTGATACCCAGGCGGAAATGATCTATAATAAAAGTTCAAAAAGGTTTATAACCGATATTAGCAGATTATAAAGTCAGAATTTGAGACTTTTATAAAAGTTTTAAACTGTTATAAATAGTTATAAATAGTTATTTACTTTTATAAGTTTTTTGGATTGTCGTAAAAAATTTGAATCTTTGATCAGTAAAGAAAAGTTAGTAACTGATAATAACTTTTACGAATGTTTACTAATTTACACTAATTGAAATTTATAATTATTTGTATTTTGGAATATTCATATTAATAAAATTTCTTTCTTAAAAAAAAAGTGAATAATTAATAAACTTTTTGAAACTATTAATAATTATTATTATGAAATGAAAAAAGTTTATAACAGATAATAACTTTTTATAGATTAATTTTATGGTTATGCGCCGCGGCCCAAAAAAGCAAATAAAAGTTTATTACTGTTATAAACTTTTTAGCTGTTCATAACAGAAAAAAACTGTTAATAAGTTTTAAAAACTGTTACTATAGTCAAATCCTATCTTTATAAACAGTTATTAACAGTTATAAACTTTTTTAAAAATTATAAAAAATTATATATTCTTATTAATAATTATTTGCTAAGTTTTATTTCCGCCTGCGTAGTAAAAAAGGTCTTTTTCTTCATTATTTTTGAAGTAAAAAATGATTTTCTTTTTTCGCACGATAACTCGAGTAAAATTTGTTTAATCACTTTGAAATTTTTTTAGGGAGAGATTTTGGATATCTTTCGGCTCCTTTCTTTGAACAACTGGATTGGTCCATATATTTCAGAGATATTTGAGGTTAAAAGTTTTTTAATCGTATTTTCAAATCGTAATTTCTCGAGAATGGCTCGATGTATCAGCTAGAAATTTATAGGCAATTTTGTATGTTGTATAGGCAATATATCTTTGAAATTTCATAAAACAAAATTTGATTTGAAGTAAAGTTTATTTAGCAATTTAAAATGGTTTTGAAGTTTATATTATAATTAATAATTTTATTAATTTTTTATTCATAATTTAAAAATTAAATCACACCTCTTATTTTATTCATATTTTATACTTTTTAATTAATACTTTTTAATCTTCATAAATGAATAATAAAATTAGAATTATGTCATAAATTGGTGTATCAATTTTATATTTTGGCATTAAAAATTAATTTAAGGAACCAGTAAATAAAGTTTGAGGAAGTCACGTGCCAATGAATTGGCAGCGGGTTTTTTTAAAGGTTGGAGTTTTTGAAGAAAATGACAAAAAAGTTCTTTTCTTTAAACCTCAGCTATTAGCGCAGAAAGGTTCTACTTAAAGTTTCAAAAAAGAAATTGAAACTAGAAAGAAAGAGCTTTCATTTCCTTTTTTGAAAATTAAAAGTATAAGATAATGGCTCGAATGACAGCTTTTACATTATAGTGTACGAGTTGATCTCTGACGGTCTTGTTGTCCAGTCTAATGTTGTGTGTAGATGGAAGGAAGGATGGAGAAAAAACACAACAATTTTGTTCTCCAACCTTCCTTCCATCCACACATAACATTGGACTGGGCAGCAAGACCTTGAGAAACCCGCTCGTACAATATCTATAATAGAAGTAAAAATCAAACTATCAGCCTCGAAATTTTCGCTTATACGTAGATTTTTTATCTTTTGATCACTTTCATTATCCAGAAATATAGAATAGGCTTATAGAATTTTTCAAAATTTTTTCAATTATTTAAGTCTCATATTTGGCTCGATCTCTTTTCATAATCGATATTTTATTCTGTTCGTTTTACAAAGAGTTTTGCAATTAACGAGTGTGCAATAATCTATTTATGGATTGAACGTAATTAATATAATATGACAATGCATCGAGTCAAAATGAAAAATTCTTTTGAGACCTAAAACTGGAGCTCAGGATTCTCAGGTTATAAGTCATATGAATATAAAAGATAATTCTTTTATAAAAATTTGTTATTGCATTACATACAAATATAAGTAAAACCTTTCGATTTTCATTATTTTTTATAATATTTTTATAAAAAATAATCTGTATATTGTTCTTCCTTATTGTTATTCTGTATTGTTTTTCTTTCTAATGTTACAAAGAATCAAGGTTCCAGAAGATTGCAACGAGATAAGTATATATATTTATGTATATTTTCAAGTAATAGTAGTCAGCCAGGCAATGATAAATTGTAAGTCTTTTAATAATATAGCTAATTAATTCTGTTGGAATATATTCCATTATTAGACCAGATTAGGAATAAACATAAAATGATGTCATTTTTCCTACGATAAAACTTTTAGATTGAAAGTCTAAGAAAATCTCTATAAATCGCTATGAAAGTTAAATAAAAGTATTCAGATTATTAATCTGGATTTTTACCAAAAATTAGATTTAACTCATAACAGGTGGTAACTCAGGATAGGTAGCCGCGGAAAACCTATGCAATTTCGGCGAACGTTTAGGTGATTTTTCGTTCTTAACAAAAGTTCTTAAAGTGATGGCTAGGTTACTAAATATCTAAAACATATTGAGGCACCGGGTGATGATGAAGCGAATGGCAGCAAACCCACAGATATCTTGAGGTACTGTCAATTCACTGAGATAAATATTTGGGTAATCCCCTTAATTTTTAATGTGTGAAATTCATTTTGTAGGGACTACACGATTTTAGAGTATGCATAACTTTCCGTGTGAGTAATAAATATTCTCACTTTAATCCACGTATTCTTTGGTAACCGCAACCAAAAATTGTTGCAAAGGCGCGACTGGGTACGCTCTACCCATTTCAGTAGTAAGCGTTACCATTTAGCTGCCTTGAGATAACAGCGCATCGCGGTTCGCGGCAACCGCTCGTGTTGCGATAGGTTATGGTGTCTATTCTTCAAGAGGCTAGCTTTCTTTATCCTTCTTGCTTTTTCTAAGATTATACAGTTCATTATTATTTCGTTTCTTATATACCACCAGAAACTCGAACCAAATTTATTATGTACATAAATATTTTAAATATAATCTTTTATATACAACGCAGAAAAAATAATTTATCGACGCTACTACAAAATCGATTATGTTTATCGTATTGATAGTTAGCGCTACTCACAATTGAGTAATGCCTACCATTTTACCTTTACGATTTGTTTTTGGTTATGGCTACCCTGACAGACTCAACGGTAATCATTTGGCTAGCGACTACCATGTTAAGTTATGGGATTACCAAGATATTTCTTTCAGTGTTGTGTTTCTTCGATTATTGCAATATAACCCCATTAATTGACATTAAATAATGTGATTGTTACTTTACTTCGAAATATTTGATGTATTGATTCTAAATCTATATAACTCTGATAATAATAAAATGATGAATTTATTATGACTTAACCTACAAGTACTTAAATTTCATTTATATCATCCATACTTATATACAATAGAATTAATACCGCGAATATGAGTTACCTTACTTTAAGTCTAATCAATTTCATTAAATATATGAAAATTGCTTCTAATTATTGCAGTATCTTTTTGTTTGCGAAAAGATATCATTTATAATTATTTTTTTAAATTCAAGTATACGCATTACACATTTGATCGCAATGTAATATAAACGTATTCACCCGACTCGCTAAGAAAAAATGGATTTCCCGTCGCTGTCTTGCATAACGGAAAATAAAAATCGGCAGAAGCCATATGCACACAACCTTTAAAAAAAATTCGATTCCAAATTGTAATAATTTCGATTTCAAATATTTAACGAAAGCATTTCTATCACGCACACCGAAAACTCAATTATGGCCATCACAAAGCTCCTCCGTCGTTGAGAACGCACTATAAACTAAAAAAGAATTAATAACTTCGTACCATATGGCTGTAGAAAAACGGTAAATATAAATGCCAACCATCAAGGTGGCATATGCGCGGCACCGCAGCACCACCCGCGCTAATTACTCTCGAAATTAGCTCGCTTGGCCTAGCAACAATCGTGCGGGTCGCGTCTCCAAACTGTCATAAAGAATCGGGGAAAAAACGTTACCAGCGGTATTTCATTGTGCTGCCGAGCAGAGTGGCGACCGAATACCAGCGTCCTCCGCCTCCTCGTCCGCGGCGGCGACTGAATATGCGAGGCCGGGGCGAGGCCCAAATGGGCCCTATCGCTGTCAGCGGCACAATGGCGCGGTTATGACGGGCAACGTGATACCTTTCATACACCGGCGCTCTCTCGTACATAATAATAAATCCCCCGCGCCGATGATAATGCCGGGCGCGCGCGCGCGCACTGAATGCCCCCCGAACCGCGCGCGGCCAGATGCAACCGCCGTCGAACGCATATTATATACGCCCGTAAATGCGAATCTCGGCTGTGCGGGTGCCTTTGTTTTAAAATATGCTTTAAACGATTTTCGTGGCAGAGCTCCCTTTTCGCTCGCTCGCTGGGATTTTTTTTCTTCTTTTTTGCTCGGCCGGCTTTGAGCTCCCGATTATTACGTGTATTACATATAATACGTGAGAAGGTACAATGTATCTTTGTTGCATATGGAGGTTATCGTCCTATTTTATTGTTATGTTGAAGCGAGCGTTGAAGTGATTCACTTGTTTATCGTTATTGTGAATTTGACAAATTTAATGTAGTAATATCAAAAACTTGAAAGAAATTTTACTTGTACATTCGAAAACCCTAAAAATAATTTAACGGACTTGAAGCTACCTATAAAAATTATAAAATTTATTTTTGTAAAATATTATGCTGGTAAGATATATATTTATATGCAGTATGCTTTATATATGTAAGGCAGTTTCTTTGATGATTGTGTCATTCTAGAAACGAATTATTCTAAATTCTGTCTGTGCTTCGAGATCAAAGACTAACAACTTTATATTAACAAAATTCAAAATTAACATATGTAGACACCCCATTACTCTATTTCTAAAAGTAAATAAAATAGTTGATTGAAATAGACAAATTAATAAAAAGATTTATTCTAATTTTTAATTATTAATTTAATATCAGTATGTCATAATTAAAATATCAGGACAATCAAATGCTAAAAATAGCTGCCAAGTAAACTCACCAGAATAAAATTAGAAACTAATAAAGGTACAAATAACCGCTCAAATTTGGTATTTTTAGCAGCAAAAAAGACCGCTAAAACTGTGATGAGTACGAAGTGGCTAAAAATAGCCTCAAACGGAAAGAAAAAAAAGCTGTAGGAAGAGCTTATGAAGGAGAAATAGAGGAAGGCGCGGGTGAAAACGTTTTATAGCCGCTTGAGTTTGTTTGAGATTCTCGCGCTCGCGCACGAGGCTTCCAAGTACTTGAGCTCTCGAGAGATAATTTTAAAGAGAGTCTATTGCGCTACGCGCCGCCACACAAACATTGTACTTTTATCCCGGCATAATTGAGCGATCTCGAACTTTACAAGCTTTACACGTTTTATACTCGGGGTTCGCAAGTAATTCTGCAAAGAAGGATAGTTACGAGTACGTGTGCGATGTTTGGTTGATCCATATGTAACTCGCTGTTTTGTAATTTCTCGTTTGATTTTCATGTTAAGGGAATACAAAACACTTTTATGTCGTCGTAAACTTTTAATCAAGAATAATGCATCAATTGAAAAGTGTGTATTGCGACAAGTTGTAGATCTATTAGAAGAATTGAAAAGGCTTTGGTTAATTAAACTTCAATTTATACTGATATTTATTTTACTTATGCTATTTGAAATACAGAATACTTGCAAGCAACAATGACCAATTTCATATTTGTATATAAGTCCATACAAAACTTTCACTTTAGTATAGAGCATTATGACACAAAATGAATTTTGAAAACAAAAAAATCTGCTACTACGTGAGAGGTAGCTAGTAAAGTGATGAATTAAAAGTCGTTGTGAATACTAAATAAACATAAATGGAAGTAGTTTTATATCAGGTTTAGTCAGACAGTGTTTTACAATCGACGTGTTTATGGTTTCTCATCCAATAATGTAATTCTTTACTTTTTTCTAATACTTTTTGGAAAACTATAATTATAATATGTATGCTGTAAATAAATTACACAATATGTAACAGTACCCAAAACTAAAACTGCATAATACACATAAGCTTATTTTCCGTCAAGATTCAACTATAGAATTTAGAACACTGCTTATGTTTCACTGCAGTTCCAAATCAGCTTCTAATCTAATAAAAAAACGCAGCGATTGACCAACGCTCAGATCAACGACCCTATTACCTCCGCCAATTACTTGCGTACTACCGCAAAAAGTTCGACTCATCCCATCACGCATCGCCTTCGAAAACAACGCGAGAGCCTCTCGGCGCGCCGGAGGCAGCAGCAGCAGCCCTTGCTGAAAACGGATTTAAAACGGGGACTAGCTACTGCTACACTCCCCTGCGGAACTTCTCGGTACGGGCAATCGATGCAATTAATGCCATATCGCACGCGCATATATATATATATATATATATATATATATATATATATATATATGCACGTCCCCTGGGGAGATAGGCGATTTCGCGGGCGGAGCGCGAAAACAAGGGCAGTTTTAATTAAGGGCGCGTCGAGCAGCTATATCTAGGCAGAGAGAGAGAGAGAGAGAGAGAGTCCGTTGTTTACGAGCTGGCCGCAGCATTCGCGACGCATTTTGTATGTAAGCGCGCGTACGAGCGAGGAAAGCAAACGAGGGAATTGTTTTCAATTTTTTATGGCCCGGCTGATGGTGCCGAGCCATTTTCTAAATGTCCCCTGTATGGCTGATTGCTGATACTGCGTCCGGCATAAATTACAATTGTTTCGGACAGTTATGTGATTGCTTATATCCGATATATTAGAGGATTCCTGCGAAAAGTTATATTTACGCATGGACCGGAAAATTTAAAAGTAGTTTAGCCGTAATACATTTATATTGTTACAATATTTTTTTTTGTAAAAATATTATTTTGGATAGCGAAAATATGCATGATATATTATTATTATTATTACATCTGGTATGAAATGTAACGAGTATCAAAAAAGTATGTAATATTGTAATATTTTTCCTAATAAAGCTTTCAACATGATTAAAACGAACATTTCCCTACCGACCCCGAAAATAAAAAATAAAAGAAATTAAAAACATTCTCGAAACGATCGAGAAAAAAAACAAAACTGAAAAGCGAAACCACGTGCAACGGAAATTCAAAAAAAATAAAATAAAACAATAAGCGCGCGCGCGGCTTGGGAGAAAAGCAGCAGCCACTGTTGAGCAGAAAAAAGGGGGATGAGCATGCACACATATATACACGCGCGCTTTTGCGGCGCGCACGCGGGCCCCAGGGATATCAAGTAGAGTATACACACATAATAGCGGACGTTATGCGCGGGGGCATTGCGGCGAATCCTCATCGTTTCGCGGTTATTACGAGATCTGCCGATGCAGGCGAAAGTGAACGCGCGAGGGAGGCGAAAGAAGGAGAGAGAAGAAAAGGGGCGCGTAATCGGAGTAGGCAGTGTGCTCTCTTCTGTACACGCCAGGCGGCGTTATTGCGGCACTTACAGTTGCGTTTAATTACAAGCGGATGCGGGTATAGAGCGCGATGGCTAATGGCTTAGTTAGCGGGATATGGCTTCGATAATTTTAAAGAAGGCCGAAGGAATGTCCCGAGGCTGTGTGTATGTGTGCAGGCGTATAGACCGGCTGCTTTGCTCTCTTTAATAAAGCTGCTATGCAAATTAGACGTGTATAGAGTACGGCGTGGTTGGAGTTGCTGTGTATATGGGTATGTTTAGTACGTTATTAAGCAAGCCTTGAGGTATATTATTGAAAGTGTACATGATGGGGTTAGTTGAAAAAGGAGCAATGTGGTTTAATTAGTGGGGAATGTACTATTATAATTGTGTGGAGTAAATTTTATATATATATAGCGAAACTGATGTCAGCGAATATTTATTTAATATAATACAATTATATAATGATGATCGATGTATCATATAACATAGTAATGATATTGGCATTACAGTTGATTGTTATAATGTTGTTAAAAGGGTAAAACTTTTATAAACAAGAGAATGACTTGTATACAAGTCCAAATGACCAAATTACAATGTACATTTAATAGTTACTTAATCATCCAGATCCGAGTAATAAAATAACAGACAAAACAACTATTATCGGTACAAATTGGAAACAAAATTACACGGAGCTACATTAAATCTAAACAACAGATTAAACGCAGACATGAGAAAGAAATTTCAAGAATTTAAAAAATCTCAGAACTATAAATCTCGTTAAAATACCACAGAATAACTCGAGCTTTTCCAAATACCACGAGTCCGCGACGAAGAAAAAAAACAACATGCCTATAACGACTTCATAGCCCTTACCATTATAGTGCATTCACACGCACGCGGGTATTACTCATAATGCATACACACACATATCGACTTTCTCGTTAACTCGCGAACCGCATAAATCAGCAGCAGCGAGCGACCGATCGTGCGCCGATCGGTTGAAAAAATCGGGATTCCGTAAACGCGCGTAATGGAGCCCCGATCGCGCGCGCTTCGAAAAAATACCCTTTCACCACCTTTGCGCTAATAACAAAGCACCGCAGCAGCAGCAGCACGACCGTAAAAGAGCGTAAATCGCGCGCCGATCGAACTTTGATCGCCGTGTGTGTGGAGCGCGATCGTGCATCACGACGCAGGAGAAAGCGAGTGTGTTTTATCCATTACTCGCGCGAGGTATATGTACAAGAGGTGAGCTTTTGAAAGGGACGCCGCTGGTGGAGCGAAATCGCATGGGTTCGTATGAGAATCGAATGTATGTACGTACGTAAGTTATACGTGATCTCTGTGAGTTACTTTGTGGTAGGTACGCGAGGGATTCTGACGGTGGAAATGAAGTTGTAACGGTTCAGATCGACGATCTCGTGCAATGTTCTGTGCGAATTGTGATCATTTCGAGCGGTTAAAGTAGGTTTCGAGGTTTGGACTAGATTATTTATTGAAATCGTAGTGCCCTAATTTATGTTATGATTGTTTCTTACAATCTAGTATAGTTCTTTGTATTGCAGGTAGTAACTTCTTATTGGTTATGAAGAGAAAGTTGATTATTGTTGTTCTTTATTTCGTCTTCCTTTCACGTGGTTTGTTTGAATCAGTAAAGGTATACTGCAGTATTGCTGTAAGTAACAGATTCAAATAAACGTTTCAAATTATTACAATATAAGCATATGTTATTATAGGTGTGTAGGACTAAATTTAATCCCTCATAATTTTATGCATATAAATATGAATTTGATGTAAAACATAACGTTAAATGTAAGACAACCCACAAATATACACAGAATTGAAACATTTGAAACCTGTATAGAAGCATGTACCGACATTTTATAGTTTGTCAATGGAATGCTCTATATCAGGAAGTGAGCACTGCCATTTTAATCAATACAATGACAGTCTGTTTCATTTTAAAGGACAGTTTTACAACGCCGCTGATAAGCCGAAGTTTCTATAACGGCATTCCGCCGAGCGATTACAATGGCCATTTTTTGGCATTCTTTAGACTTCCGCGTGCGCGAGTTCCTCCGCGCTGCTGGGACCGTATACGCGGCAAGACGGGACAATAGATACTTTAAATGAAGGCCGTAAAACATTTTTTCTATTTATCAACGAAGTCAACTATTGGAATTACTGATGACTGCTCGTAACTCGAGACAAATTGTTTTGTGCGTCGTCATTAAAAGTCCCGCGCGCAGAGAGAGAGAGAGAGAGAGTGAGAGAACAGAGTTAAAGAAGCCTTTATTTCATTTCTCCCTTCTTGCGCATCATTTTTCTCGCTTTGTTTTTTCTGTCGTGCCTTGTGTCTGATGAGCGGAATGGTCGTACTCACTTCAATGTACGAAAGATAAAATGCATCCTTTGTTAGTAATGCTTGTTAATATTATTATTAATTTCGAATTCAAACTTCGTTTGTAACAACTCTTACAGAAACTATGAGATATAATAAAATAGTTCTATTGTAACTGCATAGAACATTTCTTAATATTTTTATCGATTACTAATGTAATGTAAGTATATATTTACATTACGGAGTTATTGTTAATACATAAGTGTATATTAATGAAAAAACGGTACATTTGAACAATAATTTACAAATGTTTACCGGTATCTTTGATATAACAGGTTGACCAACTCGATTATTTGTTACTGTAGCGACCATGTCATAAAAATATATAAAACGATACTTATATATAAAAATATTATCTTGCAACCACTTGCAATTCAACAATTAAAAAGATTTTATAGCCTAATTATTTTTATCATTCGCTGCATTCCTTGAAAAAGAGTGAGTACCGTAATAAATTATAATATTGTTAATTTTAATTTCAGTTTTATTTCGTATCGAATTATTTATTTTAGTTTCGATTTAAACATATCGAAAAAATGTAAAACCAATTAATTTATAAAAATCATGAACGAAAATATTGCAATTTGCATATAATAACATAAAAACTATTAATATACACCACGATTTCCACTTTCTTTTGTTCCCTAGAATCTGCATTCATCGAACAAAATCTGCAAACCACTCAGATCATCGAAACGCCACAAATCAGTCTAATTAATTTGCCAGCCAGCAGCACTCCGCGAACTAGCGAACACAAAAAAAAAATCCCCTATACAACATTTCGAAAAAGCATGCCTAGCCTCGGAAAACACGTTTTCCATCGGCATTAAGCTACAGCGCTACACGCGCGCTCCCTCCTACACACTCCACTCCCGAGCGCGCGTGTTATATACCTATACGCTAACAATTTCTGCGCGGTCGCGCGGTAAGTTTGCGATTACAGGAGTAAAAAAAGGAAGGAAGGGACGTCGGTATTGCGTTATGATTCGCGTAGGCCGTGTTTCCACGCTCTTCATTAATATTTCAGCTCATTACGCGCTCGCGGGGTTAGAGGCGTATATACTGCACGCATGCTCGAGTTCTCTCGGCTGCTATTTGATATTCATTAGCGATCGAGCCGATGCTCATCGTCGGCAATACACTGCGAGCGGAGAGCAGCTCGCATGTGCGCGCGCAAGCTTCTTTTATCACGGATCAACGATTTCTTTCTTCCTCTTTTTTTTTCGCTGGTGTGTATGCGTATAACCGCGAGCGCTCGGTTTGCACGTTTTTTTTCAGGGTTGTTGCTGCTGCTTGCGGTTGTTTTAATGATGGACGCGGTGTGTAGTTACTACCGTTTGTTAGATCGAATTTTTCATATGCCGAAGGTTACAGTGAACAGATTTTTAATTATTTTGTAACGAAAGCTTTTAAAAATTTATTTTTATGAAAGAAAGAAATTATTATTTGAAAATTACATAATATAGTCAATGGCCGCTGTTTATTTGTAAGAATATTTATCTGAATTTCTTATAATATTCAATAAATGTCTTCGAAACTTATGTGTGAATTACTTATGTGATGTAATTTTTTAAATTTAACTAGATAGCCCAATCTCTAAATAACGAAACTTATAAAGAAACTGGCGACATGAATTTATATACGAGGATCATGCGTATAAATCTGTGATTTTGTTGGACATCCTTTTGTGGCGTACCTTAATTCGCCAAAACTAAATAAGTAAACTTTTTTATAGTTTTTTTCTGTTCTGTATACTAATTTCAAATGAAAAAAGTTAACACTTTAAGTGTTGTACGAGTCATATTGGGTCGTATAAAATTTTAAAGAAACTGTTTCCTTGTAGACCCACAGGAGGATGTACTTTTTTCATATTACTTTGGTTCAAAAGAATAAATTATTTCATATTAAAAAAATACAAATTGGCCTATGAGTAAGAAAATGCTTGTATATATATTGACAGCACTTTAGGTGGCTTCGATGAGTATTTATAAATACACAAACATTTTTGAAACTTCACAAACATATTCTTTGAACATTAAATTTTTCATTTCTGTCACGAAAATGCAAGGTCAACGACCACATTTTAGAGAAAAATAGGTTTATAAAATTTTTCTTTTAACATGTAACCTTATGGGAAAAGACATTCATTTTGTATTTATTCCATTATAAATAAATAGTTTTTATAAAACAGGATATAATATTGAAGATTTTTTAATGGAGATTCCAATGCTGCCATCATAAATATGAGTTAACGACCAAATTAAAGAGATATTAGCGAAAAACTTTGCAAACATGCTTCTGCGCATGCGCACTGGGAAAAGACAACACATAACTAATAAAAATAGTGATTTTTTTCATTTTTTAACAAAACTCTGACTTTTTAAGACTTACTGAAGTAGTTTGGAGGTAATTACTAAGATTAAAATTTCAAAAATTACAAAAAACATAGAAGGCCCCCACTGGGGCCCCAACTTAACACGGCACTACACGCCGAAGCCACCTTAAAGTGTTAAAATCTTTATATTTGACACCTATAATAAAGTATCGTCTAAATGAAACAAAATTAAACTTTTTCGCTCAAGAAATCAGTATAATAATTAAAGTGCCAAAAAATTCCCCATCAACACCATTACTCTATAAAAATCCGAGGCGTGTCGCGGCCTCCGTCATCATAACCCTCAATCCCCACTTTATACGTACTATATACCCCATATACACACCCAGATAGACAAGGTATCTCGCGCGCGCGTGGCTAGGATTTAACGAGCGTGCGTTATTTTGCGCGCGCGGGGGCGATGCGTCATCAGCGCGTCTCCGCCGAAAAGAACGCTCTCTTTTTCTCTCGGCTTGTACGTAAGTAACGACGCGGACGAAGCAGTAGGCGGAGGCGGGAGGAAGGAGAAGAAGAAGAAGGCCGCGCCAGCCAATTTGCGTTAATGACCTATTTCGGCAGCAGTATAGGTATATACATCTACAACCGCCTTCCCCTTGGTTCCACTGTTTCGCCTTCCGCAAGTTCTTATGTATATACACGGTATCGAGGAGCTAGAGGCAATCAGGGCGTCGTCGGCCTATCCGGACCCGTGAGTCGCGGGATTAAAATACTTCTTTTTTCTTCTCTCCTCCCTCGATGCTTTTTATTATCTTGGCTCGGCGCGCGATCGCGCGGTCGTGTCTCGAGCTAGCGTTTCCTTCTTTCCTCGGATGACTACTACTACTACACGCACCTCGCCCGTTCTCGGATTAGTCGTGATTGGCCTTTCGTTGGTGGGAGCAGCACGCGCGTGCGATAAGTTGCGAGGGATCGGCGGAGATTGGCAGAGGCGAAAAGGATTAATTTCCGAGGAGTTGGAAGGGCACGCGGGAGAGAGGATTGGCTCTCTTTATCTAGGTTGGACTATTGAGCGGTGGGCATGGTTTATCGGAGTTAAAGACAACATTTTTATGATTGTATTTTGATTGTATGAAACATATCACGTTTTATATTGCAAAATGTAAGGATTTTCGTCAGTTATTAAATTTTGTCTAGTTCCATACATATTTCTTTTCCAGAATAGATGATACGAAAGAGTTATGCTTCGTTTAGGTAAATTGTGGTACGTGGTAGAGTTAACACTTTTTTCAAGAAAATTAGTACCATGCGGTAATCAAACTCCGGATGTAGACTTAAAAAATCTTGTGTCCTATTCACTTAGCCACCGGACGCAGTAGGCTACTTCGTTTCTATATAAATTATCACCATATTGTAATTGTACTCTTTTACGCCGCACGCTTATTCATTATGTGATTTTACTAGAAAGTTCATTTATCAATAATTACATAACGTTAAATTTAACTATATTGACATCGATATACCAAATAAATGTTTGTTATGCACCCAGGTAAAATATTCATTGTCTTACTATTCCGGAACGAAACTCCTGCAAAAACTAGTTTCAGTATAACAAAAGTTCGAACAATAGTACGTACAACCAAACTTCTTTTTCAAACACCCCACAAAAAAAAAAATTGATACATAACGTATTGCAGCACGAACAAGTAAACTGCCTAAATAAACACACCAAGAGGAGAACCGGCAAACTCACTCTCTGACTCTCGCAGTTGCCGCGGGGGTCAAAGAGTACAGCTGCACCGGTCCGCTCGCGGAAACGAGTCACCGATTGCATCTCTATACTCGGTTCGCCTTTCGCCGCCGTTAATTTGCCACACGTGTCGCGCGGCCCGCGGCTCTTTGATTGTAATGGCATATGCTAATTGCACGCCGCCCACGCGTCTTACGCCGAAAAATTAAGGAGCTGAGAACCGGAGATAGAGAGATAAAGCGGCGGGTGAGAGTGAAAACGGATACGGCTTGCCGTGGAATGCGAGGATAAAAGTTATGAGAAAAAAATTTTTGGTTTTTGCGAATTCTTGTATCTATTGCTTTTTGTGTAAGAATTGATTGTATTTATTTCTGGATAAAGTGTACTTTAATTTCGTAAGGGCTTGAAAAGAAATTTGGTTCAGTATATAATAAAGTGTTTTATATTGTAATAATGTATACATAAAATAAATATCTTTTAAACGAAGTGTAAATTCTTCAATCCTTGGCCACAAAAAAATCACATGATATTTATTTAACAAAATTAAATTATTTATGTATTATGTACAATTTTAGAGATCTATATCCGCGAAAATTTATAATCTTAGTAAAAGCGCGCGTTTGAACAAATAAATTTAAGCCTCGCAGCCCGTGCAGTTTAAAGTGTAAATTTGCCTTCAACTCAGCAGTCAAGGTCATCATAACGGGAGTTTTAGAGATCGCGTAAAGCCGTCATTTTTGTTACTACTCATGCTAAATTACGTGGTTAAATCTGGGTTGGCGCTTACTGTATATATATATTGATAAACGAACCATCTGCCAAGATATACGTTTGATACTCATATATCATTTTCGCTAAAATAAACGTTTATTCAAACACACTTAATCTGTGCAAGCGGCTTTAAGTTTGCAAAATGAAATTTGATTTCTCCTTTCATTCGTGCTTAGCACTTTGCAGCAATGACGGAGCAAAGCAATACATATTTAAATTCATTTTAAAATAAACAAGTTGTAAATCATCGGCAACGCGGTCTAATCATATTTTGAAATGTATCTACTTACATAAATCACGCTTGACATGTCCTTAACCGTTCATATATTGAAATAAATGTTACCTGGCTAACTTAGAATTTTGCATTATCATTATATAACAAACTTTAAAGCCTTAACAAAGTTTCTCATTATAAGCAAAGAAAAAACAAGTATATACATAAACTTTGCAAAAATAATCTTCCCATTGTAAAACACACGTCATCAGGAAAAAATCTACAAAACAGTTCGCCGCAAACATACCGTATTACATACGCAGATATCGCTTTTCGCGTGTATTTTCGTGCCTGCGCAGCGGTACACACGCATGATTACCGAACGCGCTTCATCTATACGCTTTCGTTATACCGAAGAGGAGCGAGGCAAGACGCGTGCGAGATGATATACACCCGCCTCTTGTAAACCTTCATTTCATCTCTCGGCGCGAAGAGAGAGAGAGAGAGTGTTGAATGAGAAAATACAGGCGTCGCGCGTCCAACGCCCCGAAGAATTCGTGCGGATATAAAGGATATGCAAATGGGCCGAGACGGCGCGCTTGACGCGCCTAACAACTCTATCGGTTATTTACAGCGGACGTTTACAGCCCCGCGACGCGCCTCTAAACGTTTAATAAACCCTGCGCGCGAATTGTTTTGCTTTTCTGCGCGGAAAAACGCAAGTCTTCCCGCGTGCGAGAATGGAGTGGAAAGATTTGCGCGCGTGTAAATACAACGTGTCGGGTCAATGTTGTATTTCGCGTGCATGTATACATTTTGAGAAGTCGTGCATGTATTTTTAACTTTTATCGTAACGTTTTTTACTGAAACCATTTTAATAGTTTCCTGAGGTTGGATCGTTATTGTTCTGGTAATTTATGGAGGGCGTTAAGTTTATTTCGTATTTATAAAGAAAAATTAAAAATAATTATGGTTTTAAAACAAGTCTCTAAACTTGCATTATTTGCATATTATTTATTATATCAAATGAAGGAATATTTATATATTGTTATTTTATATTGGCTGTACGATATACTACATAGTCTCGTAAACTTGCGAATTAAAACAAATATAATTTAATAGCTAGCAATTAAATACACTGAGAGAAGAGTTTTGGAATATTTACAAAGAGCTTAGAGAAATTTTACTATATTAGTCTTAAAATCCGAGCCACAACTGTCCATCTATAGTAATTTTTACTAGCCAGTATACTTAGTAATTTTTGTAAATGTCTGAAAAATACAGAAAAAAATTATTCTTAGTCAATTGTTGTATACTTTTCATAAGATAACGTATATAATTATATACATATCAAGAAATAAATTAGATATAAATGTTAACGATGAAAAAAAACTCCGGGGCGGAGAATCGAACCTGGGTCTCCTAATTAGAAGGCGAGCTCCTCTTACCGACTACGCCACTGCGCACACTTGCGTGTTTATAATATGTTACATTTACTGATATTCCTAAAGTGATCTCATTCTTCACGCATTTTTAAAATAATTTTGTAATGAATACATAGAGAATTATTTGAATTAATTAATTAATAAGTTATACGAGTGTTAATTAAAGTTATTTGTACTGAAACTATATCGTTTTAAATAAGTTGTTAGGGCTACAGCATTGCAGGTTAGGACGAGTTAATCGCGCACGCATATTATAGCGTATATAGTAAAAATTACTATGCTGTCTTGTAAATTCTGCCAACTCTATGGGAAAAATTCTCATAAAATATAAGAATATTTGTCAGTTGCCTGGTAAAATTTATGACTTGTGATTTTTACTATACTGTCTAATAATTTTTCCAACTTTTTTATGTTAAATTTTACAATACTTTTCTTGTTGTTTTTCTTAGTCAAACTGTAAAAATTATTAGAAATCTAATAAATAGGTCACTTTTACCAGTCTGTGGTCAGATTGCGCGTACAGTATAGTAATTTTTAACCAATCGTCTCATAATTATTCCAAAAACTTTTTCCCAGTATGTGATTAAATCGAATGAATAAATTGTATTAATGTATAAATAAAATCACAAAGTAGTTGATAAAGGTAATTGCGAAAGTTCAACAACTGGCAGTTTCAGCGAAAGCGACGTTAAAGTTCCGACTTTACGAGTGGCTTTACTGGCGTAAAAAGGGTACAGGTAAGTAAGCGCGCGGCGCAGAGGGGGGAGAAAACGGCAATGCTCAACAAAGGACACAAACGCGTATTCTTATCTTTACGCATCTTTGGGATTCGGCTTTATCGCTGTAAAATCGACTGGTGTCCTGGTTAAATACACCCCTAAAGCGCTTAAAGGCTTAGAATATCTGTTTTATGGCTCCCAACCCCTTTTAAGGGGCCTTATCGCGACAAAGAGAATTTCTCGTCTCTGTTACGCCAGACTGTGTCCCGCGGAGAGCCGCTTGAAGAGAAAGGACGAAAGAGTGGCCTAGCAATTTATTATTTACCAACCTTAAAATCACCTCAATTTACGTTATAATGTGGATTACGGGCTGGTATTTACAGTAAGCTTTCTTATAATAATGGATTTTACGATCTATAAAATATCTGATAATGTAATAACGAATCTTATACCAGTCTGCTAACTGCCTCGACGTAAATTTTGAAAAAATTCAGTAGTCTTTTCTGAACTTAATTAAAACAGTTAAGTAGTAGAAAAAAGAATTTTGTTGGTGAGTTGTATGGTCAAATTGTATTTAACGTCTTTTCATAGACCTAATAGTATGTATTGACAAAACATAAAAACGAATAATTCTAGGATAATGGTTACACTTTGATATAAAGTATTGAAATAAAGTAAAATTGAAATTGCATTAATTACGCGAATATCGGTAACAACACGAATCGGAAAAGGTGTGGAGAGGCTATCCGATACCCGCACGAGGCAGTTGTAACGAACGATTCGAATTTCAGCGCAAGCGGAGCGCAAACAGGGTTGGTATAAAGCCAAAGGAGCCAGAACTGAAAATCAATTAATCAGAGCGCCACGCGGTGAAAAGGGAACGTTGGCGCGCGCTCTCTCGCGCTCTTGATAAGCCCGCGTGTTTGCGGCAGTAAATTCACTTCGCGTTCTCCCTCTCTCTCAGTTCGCTCCTTTCTCCGCGGCGTTCTTTCCGCGCGACGGTATATATATCACGGAAACTATAATTTCAACGTATGTGTACACATACGATATAGCCGAGCTCGGCTTGAATGACGGAATTGTTTACGTCAGAGCCTATATGTACGCGCACGTGTGTGCGTAAGTGTAAGCGAGTCACGAATGTACTATACGCGAACGAATGCGAAATTAATTGAGCATCTCGGAAAGGGGGACGAGAGCTGAGAGGAATCGACCGCGGGGAGCAAAAAGTCCTTTGGTAATTTACGGGCTATAAAATAAAGCGGTTCGTCATTGTGAGCAGCGTGGAAAATGAGGCATGATTAGAGGGCTCTCGATATTTTACGCGCCGTTTTTTTTTTTACAATTCTTTCGGCTATTGAACTTTTTTTTCTTTGCCTCTATGCCATTGTACGGGTGAGTATATAGGTGCCTCGAAGAAAATGAAATATGTGATTACACGAATTAATTATACATTATAAGGCTCATTGTTACTTCCTGCCGAATTTTTTCAAGTCAATAACCTCGTGATTCGACGGTAATTTGCCGTACCATAGAACAATGTACAAAAGATTGTTCGTTATTATAGTTATTGCATTTTGTTCGCTTCCATTAGAAAGAAAGCTTTCGGTCGTAGCGATAACGCCAATAACATCTCGAAAATACAAACTGTACCAATTTAAAATCCTCATCCGTAGCGGAGCAAAAACAAAGCCAAACTCTCTCCTCGGGGGAGAGAAAAAAAGTGCAATCACCCCGCACGGGTGAGCCTGGCAAGAAACTCGATTAGCGTAAGTGCGCGACGTCCAGTGCACCGTCTCTTGATTATCCGGCGCGTGGCGGGCGCGCGATTCCATTTTCCGCGACTCAATTTACCGGAAAATTCGAGCCCGCGTGCAACGGCAGCAGCGCTCGGGTTTGTGTTTTCGGATGCGAGCGGGGGTTAGGTAGCAGAGTGGGGATGATTACGGTGAAGGATGGCCGATTAGCCCCGAGTCAGCCGCAGGCCTTTAAACACTTTTGTTGCGCGCCTGGCGGCTAACGAGTCCCCTAACGAGCCTGATTTACTCGATACACACACGCGCGGTGGCGGCGGCTTCCTTTTGTTTGAGAGTTTGGTTTTTCGAGAGAGCGGGCGTTAGGATAATAACCGGGACTGATTAATATTTTTTGCTTTTTTTGCGGGACCGAGGGGATATTCCGTGCAGGTGTCGCGGTGAGAGGATTTTCCAATTATGTTGGCCAAATGTTCTCAGTTCGGGTTGAATGAAAATAAGTTGTTTCACCGAGTGCTTTTTATTAGAAGTTACCGGGGAGTAGGTATAGTTGATAAAGTTTTATGTTCTAAGTTCTTGCGAATGAGTGTGTTTTTTTCAATATCGAGTCAGTCAAGGTTCATGGCTTGAGAATTATAAAAAAAAAACCATTGATGATTTTATCTGGAAGGAATTATTAATTAAAATAAGGAAGACTAGTTATGGTATGACCAACGTCGGACTTAACATTTCCAATGCAACATCTGTGTATAGATGATAAAATTCGATGTAGTTTTTAGATGCTTTTGTTGTGTAGAGAATAATTAAGTGCTATGTTGTTAGGCGTTAAGGATATAGCTGGGGAATGCCCCACGCGATCTGCAAGTTATGCAAAAATCAAAGTTGACGATCAGAGTCGCACCCGAGCTAACGTGCACTTTACTACTACGCGGTTGGTATATTCTAAACATATATTAGTGTAGGCTGGCCTTGAGTATAATGCTCAAAGCGGGCCCCGATCTCCTTAGTTTCTAGCCAGCATTCGAAAGCACTCTGCCTTACCGGTGTGCGGAGACCCAAGCATTTACTGAGGTTATTTCAAAGTAAATAAAGTACAAAAACTAGTGAATCCAATAAACACCGTTTATTTACGACAAATAAATTAAACTTACAATGTAGGATCGCTCGCAAAGCTTCGGCCTATTTTATCTCGCAATCATTGCCCCAGATGCTCCAAGAGGCTGGCGAAGGCGTTTTTCTTCTAAGTTCTTTTTGGTGATTTCTCCGGTCGAAATTCTGACAGTCTTTTTATGGTTTTTCCCGTGCGCAGTCGGGCAGAGCTTCGCCCTTTAGGAAAGAGTTGTAAAAACTGACTATGCAAGGCCCATGGCCCCGTCGTATTTATACCCGCGCGGCTCCCTGTTTTCCGCGGCATCTCACATTGTCCACCCCCGAATCCACGAACAGCTGTTCTGTGTCCGTGCTCACGGATACACCTACGCATCCATGTGTTAGAAAGCCAGAGTATTGATGATTGACAGTTCGCGTATCCAGATTCTTGTAGTCGGTGGCCTGGCTACTCTGACCCGTAAAAAAAGGGTTCTCACGGTGTAGAGTCACCGCTTCTGCCAAAATATATTTATGGTTCTCTCCCTTCTCGAGAGTTGTAGGCGCGTGCCGCACGGCGGGGGGAGGGGGGGCTTGAGCGCTTCCCATTTTTTCTGCCGCAGCAATAATTACGTTGACCGCCTCGACCCTTCCGCTTACTTCCTTTTCGTGACTTTTCGCTGATCCCTCTCAGCGCTCTCGTTCTTTTCTAATGTCGTATATTTTAATTATTTTTATAAAATTATTTATTAAGATAAATGGACGAAAATCGTCCATTACACTTTTTATATAGTGTTCTTTACATAAATATATATCACACCATATTATATTTTATTACTTTAATTTATGCAATATTATGAAATCATTAAATGATAATAACAGTAATTTTTGAAATAATTAATAAACCATAAAATGAAATTTATAGTATTTGCGAAGAATTTTTAAAACTTGATGGTGCCCTTGTTATGAAATGTAATTAAAAGCTACCCTAATGACGCCCGCTAAATTAACCATTGCCAGATTTAACGACTTATAAATTTTTCTTTACGATCACTGTGAACATTTTTTTATGAATCCCCGCACTCCCTTCAATTTCGCGTAAAATAAAGAAAATTTAATTAACCTAATGGACTCGTAAAAGGCAGCTTAAAGAAGGCTGCCCGCGATACAATAACGCGAGATCGCCGGGGGGAGAGCGAAACTCTTATATAAATAAAGTAAAACGACGCGGTATATACACACGCGTGCGGAAACCTTGTCATTTTTCAGGGCGAGCTGCAATTCCGGGGAGCCATAACGATCGGTAAAAGGCGATCCCTGGGTACACTCGTTCCGCGTTTCCCGAGACAACCTATAGGTATATACATATAGAGAGAGGGAGAGAGAGCGAAGAGCCTCGAGAGCGAGAGCCACGCGCTTTTACGAGTCGAAACGCCGTTTTATTGCGCGCGGTACGTCTCAAAGGCCAAGGTGATCGGCACTAAAGGTTAGTTTAACGGCGCTAACTGAGCGACAACAATAACGCAAAACACGTCTCTGCCTCTCCCACTCCTGGGATTGTCGACTCTATCGATGCCGAGTTAATTTACGACGACGTGTGAATTCAATTAAACTCTATAGCTGCGAGAGTCTCAGCTACGCGAGTATAGCTGCGCAGGCATGCGCAGGTTGTCGTGGCGGAGCGACTGAGGCTAACCGCTCCTGCCCTGCAGCTGCATTTTCAATGTCACCGGGAAAATTTATATGCATGGCGATCGGTGACGCTTCCCCATTCCTTCCGAAACTCTCTCTCTCTCTCTCTCTCTCTCTCTCTCGCCCCTATTGGAGTCTAAGGTAAATACCCAATTGTTGAACATCATTCACTGCCCGAAATTTTGAATGGGGTTATTTCAATAAATGTATAAAATTTCATCCAGATCCAAGCACGCAAAAGGTGAGGTTTAGGCGCCCGCGTTTATCGGCCTGGGAGAACTGAGACGAAATGCCCCATATATGCATCTTCAAAATGTATCTTTCGAAACTGACCCCGAGGTGGGGTAAGCGAAAGGGGAGACTCTTGCGCCAGCGCGCACATCGAAGGCTCGCCTTCATTTATACTCACGCTGCGTTCTAAGCTTTCTTCATTTCTTTCGCTACGAGCAATCTCTGCATCGTAAGTTTAATTTATTACATGTGTCTACTACGAAGAACTTAAGGTGGATGCTCTTTGAAACAACCTATCACGCTCTTCACGTGGCATCTCATTTTCCTCTACTATTATAACGAGCCTTCTCAGGTAAGTCAGGTCAAAAATCGGCGCGAAGATATTTTGGTCATATGCATAGTTCATGTGAATGGACAAGAAGAGACTCCCAAGTTTCCGACAATTTTCAGCAATAAAGCCTAGGAAGTCGATCTTGAGAGATTTTGGTTGAACTTGTAGCTTTAGAGATCGTTGATTCTTCAGCTTGCCAAAGTGTTGGAGGTCGCGTGCACGGCGAAGAGAAGGGTATGGATTACACGAAAAAGTGTAGCTTACCTTGACTAGCGATTCGGCAAGTTTGTCGATAATCTCGTGGGTGAGTTTGAATCTTGGACAGTATTCTATCAGTAGGAACTCTAGCTGACCAGGCTGGAGATGATCGAAGTCGCTCGCCGTCGACCAGAAAACGCTAAACATAGATAGCCGGCGCAGTCGTTTGTTGTTGCGGAACAGTACGCTCAAGTCGCCCTTACACTGTTTCGTGTAGGAGCAAAAGCTCAACTTCTCAATATTCCTGCAAGCCAACCAGTCATCCTCATCTAGCGTTAAGCCACCAGTGTTCAATTGCTACAGCTTAGAACAGAATTCGATGATCCACTTAATTGTTCCACTTTGAAATCGTCTGCAGCAAAAGTGAAAATCTAGGACAAAGATGATCTCTTCGAGGTAGGGGACATATCGTTGCAGAATCTTCTCCAGCATATCGCCCCGGCCATATACGAGTATGTACGAAGGTCACCCATGTCCTTGCTGATTCTCAAACTCTTGGAATAAGTGCTCCAGTTGCCTTACGTTTAAAATTGTAACAGAAAGTGTGGAGAGTCAAAACTTTTGCGCGAATTGTTTCGTCTGGAGTACAAACTGAGAATGACTAGTGCTCCTCCGAGTCTTAGGCTAGTAAACAGACTGAACTGATCCCCAAAAGATTCTAACGTAGCGCGAGAGTGCATATTATTTATTATTTACTACTCTAATGCTCTTCGTTTCGGTGAAAGAAAGTTTTAAGCTCGCAAGCGCCGCTTCATCATTCCTTTCGAAACTCTCTCTCTCTCTCTCTCTCTCTCTCTCTCTCTCTCTAGCTCTCTCCCTCTCTCACGTTCTCCCTCTCTCCCTTTTCTCTCCCTCTTTCTCTCCCTCTCTCTCTCTCTCTCGCACGTTCTCTTCCTCCCGCTCTCAGTATCTCTCTCGACCCTATTGGCGTCTAAGGTAAAATAAACCCAATGCTTAGTTGAACATCATTGACTACCAGATATTTTTAATGAGGCTATTTCAATAAACCTCTTTTAATTGGGTGAAACTTTCGACTAATGTATGTTGATAACATATTTTAGGCGCGGCACAGAGGGGGCCGTGAGACTGATAGGTCTACAGACCCACCAAGGTTTTTCTTATGTATTTTGACCCCTTGAATCCTAATTTGTAAGGTGTTTTGCGCTAAAGTGGTCGAGGAATTATTAATGAACAAAATAGTTTTTTCTTTCTCCTTCTGTAAATGCGTTGGGAAAAAATAGTAAGAGAGGCATTAAAATATACTAAATATACTACCAAGAAAAAAATTAGGAACGCCCCAAATGTAATATTGGCTTTGTAGGGTACAAAAGTGAAACATTTGCGTTTTGACCAAATTAGGTGACACGTTACCTAATTCGACCAATATTGAAAATATTAGCACATCCAAATTAATGTATCGTTCCTATAAATAGTATATACGTCAAATATAAAATATGTGTATAGTTGTGTTTATTAATTTACATTTTTTTTTAATTAACGACAGCTACATTAATATTTTCAAAAATTACACCATTTTGCTTCCTCCTAGAGGAAGCTTTGTGATAGTAAATTTTTTCTGCTACAAAGAAACGTCCATAAAAATTATTTGATGGTCCTAGGAGCACAATTGCATGCTCCTACAGGAAGCTTTGTGATAGTAATTTTTTGAGTTGTTGTAAAAACATGTTATAATTGTTTTCCGAAGTGTTAGGAATCAAAATATACATGGTTTTTGAAAAATGTCTGTATGGTGGATGTATGTGTGTGTGTATACGCCTGGTTCTTAGCTTCTACTCGGTCGATTTTAACCGGACAGGTCTCATTTTTTTTTTTGTTTTTTTTTTTTTTTGTGTGATTGCGGGTCAAAAATCCGTTTTTTTATTGGGTTTTTTTATTGGGCCGATGCTTATTTGTTTTATTTCGAATTTTCGATTTTCTCAAAATTTATTCTTGCTGTTTTTTAATGATAGGATCGAGATATTTTAATCGGATGGGTAGCATTCGAAAGAGAATTAAAATACCTATATTTTCAAAAAAAAATTTCTAGCTATCACGGTTCTTTTGTTATTTACAAAAACGTTAAAATTGAAAAATGAAAAAATGAGTTTTGTATGTCCAATGATTACGGGAGTTACATTGTCTTAATCGCTTCAAAATTCCTTGTAGAGGTAGATTATGGATAGCTCTCGGCCGAGTTCTTTGGGCAAAATGATTGGTCCATAAATTTCAGAGATATTTGAAATTTTTTTTAACCTTTTTTTCAAATCATAATTTCTCAAGGACGGCTCTATATATCAGCTCCAAATTTATAGACTATTTTGTATGCGATATATCGACGCCTGAGCGAAATAAGGTTGTATCTCGGCGCGCGGACGAAGAACGTCGTATCTCTTACGAGTTCTTATGGTAAAAGAATTCGTTTATATATTTCAGAGATATTTGAGGTTAAAACTGTTTTAGTCTTCTTTTCAAATCATAATTTTTCGGGAACGGCTTTGTGTATAAACATGAAATTTATAGACAATTTTGTAGGTGCTATAGGCAGTATAGGGTAAGTGACCATCTTATTGTGCTCTTAAAGCATACGACAGTCCGTATTAGTGACACTTTTTAACTAACGATTATTAACAAATAATATATCCAACCGAGTAATTTATGGAATAAGTGGTCTTTTTACTGTTTCTTGTAATAGCCATTTATTATTTTTAAGGTTAGAACCTTTTTCTTACATCAGAAATTCCAAAAAGAGCACACAAATACAGACAGGCACACTAATAGGGACAAGTACTCTATGTGTGAAATTTCACAAAGAAAATATAATTTAAAGTAAAGGTTATTTAGGAATTTTAACCCTTTCAGGGGCGGTGGGAAGTATATACTTCCCACCTCAATTTTCAGCAAATTAAGTTTGAGGAAGCCACGGGCCAATGAATTGGTAGCGGTTTTTTTATTCTTCAAATCATTTATTTGACGACTACACTTAAATAAATATAACTACTGTGTTCACGGTTCTTTTATGATATGATCTTTAAAGGTGGTCCATGCAATGATAACTGTCTTCTTATCTCAAGATTATAGTTAAAACTAATGTGTTTATAACAAATAATAAAATAAAAATTACGATAATCATAACATTGTTTCCCTTCTCCAGTGAAATTAAAATTTTTAATTATCTTTTGGACCCTATTAAGGGGTTCTACTCAAGATATTTTACAACAAACAAAATCATTTTTAAAAATACCAAAATTTTAAATATCAAACATCTCAAAAAATAACCACATAATCTGGATGAAATTTTACACAGGTATTGCCTATATCGCATACAAAATAGTCTATATAAATTTCAAGCTGATACATAAATCTGTCATTTCGAAATTACGATTTTGAAAAAAACATAAAGAGATTTTAACCTTAAATATCTCTAAAAATCATGAGCCAATTCTTTTACTTAAAAAACGCTACACACACACACACACACGCACACACACACACACTACATCTCCATAAAATTTCAAGGCGATTAAACCAATTTTCTCTAGTTATCATGCGACAAAGAAAATGACTTTGTAAAATATCAAAATTTTAAATATCAAATATCTCAAAAAGTAATGATACGATCTTCATGAAAATTCACACACATATTATCTATATCACGTACAAAATTGATTATTCGAAAAATTATTGGTCAAATATTTTTTCGAATATTTTTCAAAACAAGTCTAAAGGTCTAGTTTTTATACGAAAAGTGTTTATAACACTAAATGATCTCATTGCATTTACTTAATATTTACCAAAATGAAATGCTCATTTGAGCAAAATTTTGCGAACGAATATAATGCCTATCTCTGATAGAGAGGTACACAGCACTTTTTGCTCGCGTTAGAATGTTTAGTACATTTTTCGGACATATTTGTTGATAGATTCATCATGAGAACGTTATGATATAACAAAAAAGACTTTCAATTTTACAAAACTAAATCGAAAAGTAAAAAGACAACAAATTGTTGTAGTTTACCGGTTAGTATTCTCTGTAACTATTACAGTTATTAGTTTTCCTATTACTTTAAATAGATGAATTTCTACTAGAAATATTGTTAAACAATTGTCCAAATTATTGGAATATCATAGTATTAGCATATATATATATATATATACACACACACACACACACACACACACACACACACACACACACACACACACACACACACACACACACACACACACACACACACACACACACACACACATATATATATATATAATACACATATGAGCACATCCACCGAATTTTCAATTTTGGGCATGAAAAAAAAGTTTCTAAATTTTTTTAAGGCACACCTTCTGAAGCACTTTTCTTCATTATATATAGGTCAAAAAAACATGAAAATAAAAGAGTTACGCATTTTTTATAATAGCTATTTTTTATAATAGGTTTTACGCGCTTTTTGTTTACGTACGATTTTCTATATGTTCGTAAAATTCA
Organism: Torymus aiolomorphi; assembly: GCA_036365515.1. NCBI lineage: Eukaryota > Metazoa > Arthropoda > Insecta > Hymenoptera > Torymidae > Torymus > Torymus aiolomorphi. The sequence goes on along the minus strand of CM070875.1, from coordinate 188,523,756 downwards.
GAGAAATGTTCTCGCGTGACCTTATAATTTCGGCACTGTAAAGTTGAATGACATTTTAACATATGGATAATATCTTTATAAATGATCGAATCTATAGTTCACATCTATGCTAAGGATGATATTATGCTTTCTGTGGATGTGCCACCCAATAATACACTTTTTTAAAACAAGTTACGCTTCGATGTAGTCTTCTTTCAAATGCTGTAGATTATTTTAGAAATAAGGCACACATATTTGCAAGGCTTCATTTTTTTCGTTAGTCCAAGAAGAATATTTTACGCTTTTTATATTTACAAAAAAAAAAATTGCTATTTTTTTTAAACGGTACAAATAAAAATTTTTTTTGAAATTTATAAATTGTAGTACGATGTTTCAATTATTTTTATTTCAGTTTTGAAAACAGGCACACCTTTGGGGGTTGTTTTTTCTGAAAAAATATAATGTCAGGATGGTCTAAAAAAATGTTGGTACTGTTTGGAGGATAGCTATTTTTTTTATAGACTATTTAGTGGAAAAAACTTGGTAAAGTACACGTGAGACTCCCCTAATTCTGACCATTCAAGACATGTTTTAGTCATGATCGCCACTGTTGATCTTGATAAAAATGAAGTGCGATTTCAAGAAAATTTTGTTTAATAGTTCTATGCAGAGGCGGATTTAGGTATAGGCTGCGAAAGCTATAGCCTAGGGCGGCAGCTTTCAAGGGGCAGCAAATTGAAAAAAAAAACAAATTATATGAAACTAATAACGGAAAGAAAAATGAAAAATGTTATTACGAGTAAATTATTGGAGGCATCATCGTCGCGCGTGCGTGACACAAATGCCGACCGCGAGTTTGACCGCACAAGCTTTTCGCGTGAAAAATGTTAAACGTAAACACTCTGAGTTGAGGGCCGAGTGCACTGCAAAAAGAAAACAGCATTTTCATCAGTCTTCTCATCGCGTTGTCGAGAGAAGGTCTTCACTGCGAGACCTATGATATTCTAGCTTTACTTATATTAGAAATACATTTTAACATAATACTAAATAAAAAAATTATATTGATCAAAAATGAGTGATGGTAGAAAAAAATTAAGTGGTTTCGAATACAAAAAACGCGCTAAAGAAAAGGCAAAAAAAGTGCAAAAAGTTCTTTCTAAAACGCCAAAATTAAATGATTTTTTTTTCATCTTCCCAATCTGATCCTAAAAATAGTGATAGTGCAAGTGATTTGTGTACATTACAAGAAACAACTAATCGTGAAGATGAAATACAGTGCGTTGAAAATCTTTCGAATATAACGCTTGAAAATGTTAATGTTGACAATGTTGATTTACAATTGACTGTGGATGTAAGAAATGAAGGTAATATTGAAAAGGAAGTTTTTGAAAGAAAATCAACTAATTTTTTGCTTAACAATGATCCAGTTTTCTGGAAAATCAATGATGTGACTAGAGATTATATAGTAAAAAATGGCTTTGTACAAAATATGGATTGTGATTTTATAAAAAGCAAGAGACAATACGATACTCAAGCACGTTATTTTTCAAAATCTTTATTTGAAAAAATTTTACATAACGGTGAAAAAAGCTTAAGAAAGTGGTTAATATATTCAGAAAGTACTGGTAATGTTTATTGTGGACCATGTTTAGCATTTGATGGAGGCACTCAATTTGGAACAAAAAAAGGTTTTGATGATTGGAAAAATTTTAAAAGAATAAAACAGCATGAAAATAGTGACAGTCATAAAAATTGTTTGATAGATTTAAAAACACGTGGAAGTATTATTGGTCGCATCGATACACAAATATTGAAAGGATTAGAAACGAAAATAAAATATTGGCGAAATGTACTTCAAAGAGTGGTAAGCGTAATCAAAACGCTTTCATCTCGAGGACTTTCATTTAGAGGCCATATAGAAAAATTTGGAAGTCCACAAAATGGTAATTATCTAATGTCTTTAGAACTGTTAGCAGAATATGATCCATTTTTAGCTGAGCATATAGCGCGTTATGGTAATCCTGGCAAAGGGCATACAAGCTATTTATCATCTACGACTTGCAATGAATTCATTGATTTAATAGCCAATCAGGTGCGAGAAAATATTTACAAAGAAGTAAAAAAATCGAAATATTTTTCCATTGTTGTTGATTCTACGCCTGATTTATCCCACGTTGATCAGCTTACATTTGTCATACGTTATGTAAAACCTGATGGCTCTGCAGTAGAACGATTTTTAAAATGTTTACCTAATGTTGGACATAAAGGCATAGAAATAGCAAATGCTATTCTTAGTACTTTAGAAGAGGCTAATATTAATATAATGAACTGTCGTGGCCAGTCGTATGATAATGCTAGCAATATGTCTGGTGCATACAATGGTGTACAAGCAAAAATTAAAGAGATTTGCCGGCAGGCAGAATACATACCCTGTTCAGCACATTCATTGAATTTAGTAGGTATATGTGCTGCGGAAATTTGCGAAGAAAGTTGTAAATTTTTCAATATTTTTCAAGAACTAAATAATTTATTTGCTTTATCAACTCATCGTTGGGAAATACTGCAAAATCAATGCAATATTTTTAAAAAACAACAGGAAAAAAACATATCAGATACGCAAAGTGAATCGCAAGTAAAGAATAGAAGAAAAACAATTAAATCTTTATCAGCGACGCGATGGTCTGCTCGTCATGATTCTTGTGAAAGTTTACTTTTATTGTGGGAGCCAGTGTACAAATCATTAGAAGAGATTGAAAACGAAGAGATACAAAAACCCATAGTTAAATGCCAAGCTAAAGGTATACGTGCACAGTTAGAACGCTTAGAAACTGCTTTCATGATTTGTTTTTGGGAATTATTATTAAGCAGAATTAATGCAGTAAGTAAGCAGCTACAAGCTGAATGCGTAGATATTTTTTCTGTTATAAATTTGTATGACGGTTTAGTAGAATTAATTATTCAACTTAGAAACGAAGAAAGTTTTCATAATTTTGAAAATGAAGCTTTGATTATGTCAAAAGTAAAAGAATATGAGAAAAACATCAAACGTCAAAAAAAAAAACAAAAAAACAGTACGGCGAGTCATCTACAGAAGAACATTCTTTCAGTGCTAACGATAATTTTAGAATCAATGTGTACTACGTTATTTTAGACAGTTTAGCAGCAGAATTGCAAAAACGGCGTGCATCGTACCTTAATTTTGCGGAAAAATTTGGATTTTTAATTCAGTTACAGAATTTGAGTATTGATGATATAAAAAGCAAAGCAACTTTGTTAGTTGAAAATTATCCTCACGACTTGGAATTAAGTTTTATCAACGAATGCATACACTTTAAGGCCCAATGTATTGCTGTGAGAAACAATAACACATTTGAGGATAGCATGAGTCAAAGGAAGGAAGAAAGTGAAAGGCGAAAGAAGGAAACACCAATACATTTATTAAAATGGATAAAAGAAAATGACTTTCAAACGATATATCCCAATATTGATATAGCCCTTCGCATGTGTGTTTGTACCGCAGTTACCAATTGTTCAGGAGAACGATCGTTTTCGACGTTAAGACGAATAAAAAACTATTTACGAACAACCTCAAGCCAAGAACGATTGAATGCATTAGCATTATTAAATATAGAACATGAACTTCTAAATTCAATTGACTTTGATTTATTAATAGATAAATTTTCACAAATGAAATGTAGGCGTAAACAACTTTAAAAATAAATGAATATAAAATTTACATTATCTAATGCTTGTACATATGAATCCTGCCCACGTACGAATCCTGCCCACTTATTTTTTGGCCACGTATATTTTTAATTTCCTTACATAGGCGGCGGTAAATGGTAAGCCTAGAGCGGCAAAAACTTTAATCCGCCTCTGATTCTATGTATTTGAACGTTAACTAGGTTCATTTATATGAAAGATCTAGCTCAGTAACACGAAAATTAAAAATTCGGTGGATATGCTCATATATAATATATCATTAATATATAATTTAAATAGACACACACACACACACACGCATAACTTTTGAACTTATAAACTGAGTCGGCCACGACGAAAATAGCCTGTCGCCATAAGATTAAGGATCATGAAAAATGTTGTGAGACCTAACAAATTAGTCGGGAATTCTTCAAAGTCTTCTGAACTCTCGCTCGACTGGCACACATTCTCGTTTCTCCCATTTTACTTTTTGTCCTTTCCTTTTCACCCGCTATCCCTTTAGCTCAGCTATTTTCACTCATTCAGCACATTCTCCCTTTCAGCTGTTTTGTAAAACAATGTGTTGATATAATTCTAATAAGCTTAATTAATCATTTTAAGGCTTTAAATAATTTAAAAAAAATAAACACGCTATCTAAGTACTGCACTTTACATTCGTTGTTCATGGAATCTACAGAAATACTTTGTTTATCGACTGCGCGTCACTTGTTTTAACGACATTGTTTCCCGCTACAGATCCTAAAATCAATACGAATTTTTAATCGGTACTCTAACCACCTCAGTACTAATATTTTTTTTTCCATACATTTACATGCGAGTATAAGTATAGAGTTTGCGAGTAGGCCGCAGGAAACGCCTTATAAATAAAGTTGGCGGTAGCTTTATGGTCGTTGAGACTCATGCTCTCGACGGATTAAAATTAATTTCGTGTTTTGAAGTGTCGCGTGAATATCTTGGCACCGGGATGCACTGCTGCAATGGTTGCTCGCTTCTTAAATTACCTCTTTGCTTGATTTTCATCGTATTCGCTTACGCGGGGCAGCCGCAAAAGTAAGCGAACGATATTTATCAGGATTTTTTCCCGGGCGTTACATCCAGAGGAATTTTTAGATCGTAATTGACGAGGGTGCTGGGAAAATGATTGCTCTTGGCGTGACTATTTTCATCGCGTTGACTGTTTATAAGCAAACAATTATTTACTCTGACGATTTTGAAACTTTTTTTGTGAAAAATGTTTATTTCCGTCGGTGTCATTACAAGACGTGGTAACATTTATTTTTGATGGTTTTGGTACTATATTCATAAGTCTTGTTATGACTTGTTACAACAGAACTGACTTTTTATAGTTGGGTAAAGTTCTATTAATAATAATAATAATTCATTGAATTATTTAACAATTATTTGGATTGTTTAAAAGCTTTTGGATCGTTTGGTTTCGAACTGTCGAGTCTTGGAACGAATATTCACGCAGCATTCAATGACGAGTGAGCAAAAACTCTGGAACCGCCAAAGAACAGGGACAATACCCATTTCAATTACCAATTCGGAGAAACCAGGGTGGTCTACTGTGCGGTGGAACGAAGTCAAACGAAGGAAACATAAAAAGTAGCCACAAAGAGGTCGGTATAAGTCGCGGACGCCATTTCTCTCTAAACAAAAAAGCACACATACAAAAGTATACACGGAAAGAAATACCTTATGAAAAATTACTAGAATCTCAGGTAAAGATGGGACATACTCACACTCTTGAGCAATTTAGTATACTTCTACTAATTATTAGCATAGTTCTATTAAAAATTAATAGAAAAAGTTTTAAAATTTATTATAGTTACGATTAATTTTTAGTAGATAATATGATAAAAATTTTAAATCTAAATTTTAACAGAATAGAAAATAATTTTTACCATATTATCTACTAAAAATTAATAGAATTAGTTTAATTTTTAGTCTAAGTTATACTGAAAATTTAATAGACAGTATATAGTAATTTTGTTGGCGCAAGGGCTGTCGGTAAAACGGGGTGTACCATATGTAGACAAGTCGAAACCTTACTTATATAAGTGCGGCAGTGGCGAGTGGATAAGAGCGCAGCTTCGTAATTGGAGGGTCGAGGGTTCGAATGAATCTCCTTCTCCGAAGTTTTTTTTTCTCATGAATTTCAACCTCTCGTCAAAATTACTATAATATATTATAAAACTTGATAGAATGCAAGTATGTCCCACTTTTAATTAACACTCTAGTAATTTTTAGTGGATATTCCACTAATTTTTCATAAGGTATTTTTTTCCGTGTATTAATATCGAATTTAGAGCGGCCGCATTGGCAGGACCACCGTGGTGCCGAGCTTAGTCCGGTCCTGCTTCTTCGCATTCCCGCGCTCGCTAATCACCCTGATGACGCGTAGCGCTCGATCGCAGTCCTCGTTTCCAAAAATACCGCGAGAATTTAAATTTCTCTCGTAGCCGCGAAAAGCCATCGGAGCTGTGGTACCTACACGAGTGTACAATACTTATACTTATGTACTTGCGATAAACGCGGCTCGAATCGTAACGAGCGCGATATCGTCGCCGTAAAGTCGCTCTTTGTTTTTCGCGGTAGCTTTATATTTGCACACGTTTTCGCCTCTTTGCCGCCGCTGCGGCTCACCTCGGAGCGTGAAATGAGCCTGGGACGATTTTTTCTCCATGTCGGCGGCTAGCCGAGCGAGATGATTGGTCACGATGTAGCTGCAGTAAAATCGGTGCGTTCGTAAATGAATTATTTACTGTCATTTTTATGCGTGTTCACGCTACTTTTTATTTCTAATGCATTTACATATCTTCACGGCTGATTATAACCCGTTAACTTATGGCTTTTCTGAAAGACGTTTTACAACATAACATCGTACGTCTTGTAATTATATTATTGGTATAAATTATTTTAAACAAAGTTTTCGAGACTCTGAATTTTCAGAAAATTAAAATAAATATAGTCAAGTTTACTTGAATTAATATTTCATAACTTATTTAAAAAGTACTGTATTTAACGCTTAAAATCGGAAAAATAACATTTTTATTCGTATAATATTTATCATTTCAGCTTCTTCCATGACACAGTTAGTCAAAATAACAATATTTTCAATATTTTGTTATATGTAGAAAAAAACGTCATGAATAATTAATAATAAAAAACAATTTTTTAGTACATTTCGTAATTATTGTAATTTTCTTTTTTTTTTACAAAAGAGTAACTTTCATAATTGTTGATTAATTATACTTCTCAGGATTTGGCTCTTCTTCTCTTTTAAAATGTCTTCTTTTTAAAATGTTGGCAAGGTAATTATTTTTTAACATATTTCAAGTCTATATAAATCGAAGAATGTGCGTGTCAATTTTATGGGGTCATCACAGATTTATACACACGGTATGCGTGTGCGTGTGCGTGCGTGTGTGTGTGTGTATGTGTGTGTGTGTGTGTGTGTGTGTGTGTGTGTGTGTGTGTGTGTGTGTGTGTGTGTGTGTGTGTGTGTGTGTGTGTGTGTGTGTGTGTGTGTGTGTGTGTGTGTGTGTATAAGTTTCTAGCTAATCGTTTGAGCACTTTTAAATGATCGAAACCTCTTTTCGAATGAGATATTCATTGGTTAAAAAAAATTTGGTTGCAAGAATCATATGTTTTGAAAAAAATTGTCAAATATTAATATTAGATAAATATAATTTTTTTACTTTTTAAGCAACCGATACAGAAAGAGTGACTCGCAAACCTCTAGAAATCGTCAGTATAGAAATAATCAAAAAAATTTTCTCCCAGTGGGGATTGATGGATTAATGAAATAATTTTGATTTATAATTCATATTATTAAGACTGTACCGAACTGTAATAGAGTTAGTAATGATTGTCTATCGTATTGATAATTCTGAACCAGTGTGGCACGTTTTCATTCCATAGGAATCAGGAAGATTAGGATTAGAACTTAGCCAGTTCCAGTAATGAGTTGAAATTTAGAAGGTTCGGAATGAATACTGATCCTGTAGTTATTTTTAAATCCTTTTGAAATAAATCAATTTACGATTTCAAATAAAAAGTTTTTTTAATTCTATTTATGTAATAATAATATAATCTTATTACTGACATTATTAACATTATTTAAGAGTAATTATTTAAAATACTCCTTTTTAATTTAGTATCCATAGCATTGATTAGGAAATTAGAAACAAATTATAATCTCATGCGTAAGACATTTTTATACGTTTAATCAAATATTTCAAATTATCTAATCGCTGAGAATGATTTAAATCTTTTTCCTCATAAAATATATATATGAAATGTTATAAAAGCAATGTTTGTTTTAAAATAATGTTCATATTATTATTTTGAAACGTAATCAGAGGTAGTCTCGACTGGCAGACGTAGAAAATCAGTTAAGCAAGCTAAGTCAAAATGAAGTATCCATTAATTTATATTTTTGTATGTTTTATTACATTTAAGGAGGCTTTTGGCGGCTGCTACATGTATGATACAATAGTGGAAAGTATGTAGTTGTAATATAATTTGCTTAGTATATATATTTAATTGATTTTTTAACTTTCATTCAAATTAAATCTGCTTTAAGGTGGTCTTCTACCTAATGGCTCCTGAAGCCAAAAATACCTCACACAATTAATTAAAATATAATTAGTATAAAATAAAGTATATGTATTAAGAATATAACTTATTTCTAATACAAAATCTCAGGAGATAGGTCTCTAAACCCACTTTATGCAGAATTATGACATTTTAGAAAAATCAACGGGTGTGCAAGTTTTCTTAGCAGCCACTCGATGGATTTTGACGAGACAAGTCGCAAATTACTTGGAAAACATGTACCTATGGCATGAAACTCTGGAATTAAAAAATTTCGTAAATAGGTATTTTTTTAATTGAAAAAAACTACTTTTTTTTCTCAATTTTATGAATTTTTATGAATTTTTATCGTTTTTTCAATTAAAAAAATACTTAGTCACGAGATTTTCTAATTCCAGAGCTTCGTGCCATAGGTACATGTTTTCTAAGTAATTTGCGACTTATCTCGTCAAAATCGATCGAGTGACTGCCAAGAAAACTTGCACATTAGTGGATTCTTCTAAAATGACATAATTCTGCATAAAATGGGTTTAGAGACCTATCTTTTAAGATTTTGCATTAGAAATAAGTTATATTAGTAATACATATACTTTATTTTATACTAATTATATATATATTTTTTTCGATAATTCTGGCTTGAGGAGCCATTAGGTAGAAGACCACCGTAAGAAGAGTGTAATAAATTAATTATTTTAGACTGTGCTATTTTTTTTTTTAAATACTACTAATGATATTTTTTTATTATTTTTATGGATTTATCAATAATTGCCTATGTAAATAATTAAAGAAATCTTAATTTTATCAGTAATAATACAAAAATTTCAATTTTATGTCAGTTATAACTGTTCCACAGGCACTAATTCATTAGCAAAATCTTTGTGGAAATTCTTATCCAAATCTGGTTGTAATTGTAAAATGAACACGGAATCAGAGGTCATCTCAAAACCTCAGAACCCGGACAAAGATAAAGGTAAGACATAATCCAGTAATTAGTTATTTAACAATTTTTTTCTTTTTTATGTAAAAGCAAAAATTAAAATATCTAAATCCTGTCTTTAATAATCTGTGTGTTATTGCTTTTACAGATGCTTGGAAAAAATACTTATACAATTGGCATTACGACTACTGTTTAATTTCAGCTGTTTGAAGTTGTAATGCACCGTTAAATGTTTTATATTTGCTATGTTTTAATTGAATGTTGTAATAAAGACTTTATAATAAATTTAATTAATAATAATATAATAAATTAATAGTCCGCTTTATTTCAGTGTTACATATTTTACTTTATTATCCATTAGTTTGTTTAAAAAAAGTATGTGCGACATGTGCGTAGTATTTCTGTTTCTCGCACTGTAGCTGCACAATATACTATAACGTTGCATTTGCGGAAAGAAAGTATAAAAGGAAAACCTATATCACATTTGTTTCGCTTTTAGGATAATAATGTTCAGTTGGGAATAAAATATATTCACTATATGTAATAATGTAATACTGTTATAAATTTAAACAAATTATAAAAAATATTATTTGCTGCATTAAACCATAAAGGCTTTAAAGGATTAAATATTATAAGAAAAATTACACTTGAAGACTTTTTCGACCATAAATTATGCGGTCTTTAAGAAGGTTCTTATACGATTCCCTCGTCAATGTTGACATTTTAAAATATTACATAAGTTACTTTAAATAAGCAACATTAATGTGTATAAATAAAATAAATTAATTTAGATGACCGCGATGAATGATATTTGTAAATATAGTTAGGTAATAAATAGTAATTACATAGATGTAAGGATTAAAAAAAAAAACCACTGCCAAGTCATTGGCACGTAGGTTCCTCCAAATTAATTTATCGTTATATATAGTATATAGATCAAATATAAAATATGTTTATTCATTCTACGTGTTTTAAAATTAAAAAATTCATTAATATTTAAAATTCGACGTTATTCCGCTTCGCCGTCGATAAATCGCATACAAATTAGTCTATAAATTTCAAACTGATACATGAAGTGTGATTTTTCAAAATCACGATTTTGAAAAAAACCGTAAAAAAATTTTAACCTTAAATAGACAATTCTTTTACCTAAAGGACTTATACGATAAAGATACAAACTCTACATTTCCAACAAAATTTCAACATGATTAAATCAATTTTTTTTCACCAGTTATCATGCGACAAAGAAATTGACTTTGTATAAAATACGAAAATTTTCAATATCAAATATCTCAAAAAGTAACCGTTCGATTTTGATGAAAATTAGCACACATATTATCTATATCACATTTATCATATTGTTTATAAATATGGAGCTGATACATAAAGCCATTATCGAGAAATTACGATTTGATAAAAAGGTTAAAAAAGTGTTAACTTCAAATATCTCTGAAATTTATGGACCAATCATTTTGCCCAAAGAACTCGACCGAGAGCTATCCATAATGTACCTCCACAAGGAATTTTGAAGCGATTAAGTAAATTTTACTCCCGTAATCGTTGGACATACAAAACTCATATTTTTCATTTTTTTATTTTTTTTTCTAAAAACTAACCAACAGAATGAATTCAAATTTTAACAGATTATAGCTATCTATATTCTGCATTATCATGATTTTTCTCAAAAAAATTGACCGTTTAGTTTGGGAGTTATAAGCTTTAAGAAAACACGTTTTTGTTAATAACAAAAGAACCGTGATAGCTAGAAACTTTTTTTTTAGAAAATATAGGTATTTTAATTCTCTTTCGAATGCAACCCATCCGATTCAAATATCTCGATCCTATCATTAAAAGAAAAGCAAAAAACAATTTTGAGAAAATCGAAAATTCGAAATAAAACAAAAACGCATCGGCCCAGTCAAAAAACGGATTTTTGACCCGCAATTACACAAAAAAACAAAAAAAAAATGAGACCTGTCCGGTTAAAATCGATCGAGTAGAAGTTGAGATCCAGGCGTATACACACACACACACACATACATCCACCATACAGACATTTCTCAAAAATCATGTATATTTTGATTCCTAACACCTCGGAAAACAATTATAACATGTTTTTACAATAACTCAAAAAATTACTATCACAAAGCTTTCTCTAGACGGAAGCAATATAATATTCCTCCTAGAGAAAGCTTTGAGATAGTAATTTTTTGAGTTGTTGTAAAAACATGTTATAGTTGTTTTTCGAAGTGTTAGGAATCAAAATACATGATTTTTGAAAAATGTCTGTATGGATGTATGTATGTATGTGTGTGTGTGTGTGTGTGTGTGTGTGTATACACCTTGATCTCAGCTTCTTCTCGATCGATTTTGACCGGACAGGTCTCATTATTTTGTTTTTTTTTGTGTGATGGCGGGTCAAAAATTCGTTTTTTTGATTCGCCGATGCGTTTCTGTTTTATTTCAAATTTTCGATTTTCTCAAAATTGATTTTTGCTTTTTTTTAATGATAAGATCGAGATATTTGAATCGAATGGATAGCAATCGAAAGAGCATAAAAATACCTATATTTTCTAAAAAAAAATTTCTCTAGCTATCACGGTTCTTTTGTTATTAACAAAAACGTGTTTCTTTTTTAAAAAGCTTATAACTCCTAAACTAAACGGTCATTTTTCTTGAGAAAAATCATGATAATGCAGAATGTAAATAGCTATAATCTGTAAAAATTTGAATTCATTTTGTCGACTAACTAGAGAAAACAAAAATTGGTTTAATCATGTTGAAATTTTGTGGAGATGTAGAGTTTATATATTATTGTATAAATCCTTTAGGTAAAAGAATTGTCTCATGATTTTTAGAGATATTTAAGGTTAAATTTTTTACGTCTTTTTTTTCAAAATCGTAATTCCTCAATGACGACTTCACGTATCAGCTTGAAATTTATAGACTATTTTGTATGCGATATAGGCAATACCTGTGTAAAATTTCATCCAGATTATATGGTTATTTTTTGAGATGTTTGATATTTAAAATTCTAGTATTTTTGAAAATGACTTTCTTTGTTGTCGCACTATATAACTACATTAAAATTGTTTTAATTTCTTTGAAATTTGGTAGAGATGTAGAGTTTGTATATTATTTATTAGAAGAGTTCTTAGGGTAAAAGAATTCGTTTATGAATTTCAGAGATATTTGAGGTTAAAACTATTTTAGTCCGCTTTTAAATTCGTAATTATTCGGGAACACGTTTATACCGGGTGTCCCATTTTAAAACCACCAGCCAAATATCTCGAAAACTAAGGGAGATGGAAAAAAACTTTTAATACAAAAGTTGTAGGGTTCAGAGGGGCCCAACTGATCGTAACCTTGGTTATGACCTTGAGGTCAATGATCAAGGTCATTTGAAGGTCAAATCGATTTTTTCAAATGGGAACCCCCACTTTTGACCTCGTAAATGGAAAGAGCGGAAAATTTTACGTTTAGATATGTCCTTGAGTCAAGGCCATGGTCATGGTCATGTTTAAAATCAAAATCAATCAACGCATCCAAACATTCCCATAATTACGCATACGAGTGTTAAATACAGAAGTTGTAGTGTTTGGAGGGGCCCAACTGATCGTGACCTTGACCATGAACTTGAGGTCAAGGATGATGTCGTTTGAAGGTTAAATCAATTTTGTTTAACGGCAACCCTCACTTTTGACCTCGTAAATAGAAAAACCGAAAAATTCTGATATGACCTTGGGTCAAGGTCATGGTCAAAGTTATGGTCAGTTTCCGTGCAGTTAAGAGCAAAGTCGGAAATGGCCCAGTCACCTAAGGCAATGTCGGAGATTACCCGGCCAGTTAAGGCAAGGTCGGAGATGACCCGGCCAAGTTAAGGCAAGGTCGGAGATGACCCGGCCAGAAGGCAAGGTCGGAGATGACCCGGTCAGTTAAGGCAAGGTCGGAGATGACCCGGCCAGTTAAGGCAAAGTCGGGGATGATCAGGCCAGCTAAAAATTCATTGGAAAATTCCACGTTCATGGGTATTTAGTCATAGGATCCAAGTGTTTCGGTCACCATTTACTGAAGAAGATGCTCAAAAGTTGCACCATTTACTTGTTGACAACATTCTATTCTCCTTTTAAAGTTTCTAACAGTATTTAATAATACTTGACGTGGAATACTTAAGCAGATTTGTGTAATCCTTTGAATCATGTCATCTCTTGTAGTTGGCCTGTTGCGGTAGACTGTATTTTTTAGGAAGCCCCATAAATAAAAATCTGGAGATGTCAGATCCACCGACCGTTAAACCTTTCATTAAGAAAATCTCTGACAATTCTGGCATAATGTTGAGGAGCACCATCTTGTTGTAGCCACATTCTGGCCCTTGTATGGAGATCAACGTTTTCTAGAAAGAGTGGCAGCTCGTCTCTCAGCCACTGTAAATAAGTGTTGAGTTACGTGACCTTCAAAAAAATAAGGTCCAATCAGACATCCGTTAATAATGCCACACCATACCGTTACATTCCAGCGATGCTGATGATCAACTTCTCGCATCCAATGAGGATTAACAGGAGACCAGTAGTGGCAATTATGGCGATTCAACATACCAGTACTCTGAAATGTAGCCTCGTCGCTAAAAAGAACATTGTTAAAGAAATTTTCATCATCAGTAATTTGTTGTGTTGCCCATTGGCAAAATGTTATTCTCCGTCGATAATCTTCCACAGTTAAAGCTTGATTTAGAGTAATGTGGTAAGGATGGTAACGCGCATATCGTAAATATCTACTGGCCGTAGATCTTGGAATACCCATTGTTAAACTGACATGAACATTTAAATATACCATGGCTAGAACAGCAAGAAAGCGAGGATTATTTTCATAATCGTGTTCATTCAGTGTCCTCCTTCTTCGAACGAAGTATCCTTGTCGACCGCGCAGTTCAATGTCACGTATTACCGTATGATCAGGATGTTGTCGTTGAGGGAACCGAGCACGATACAATCTGCTTGCCTCTCGATAGTTTCGTCGACATTCTCCTAAAATAAGAAGAATGTCAACTATTTCATTAGCAGAATAGTCAGGCATTCTTTTTTAGTTGTAAATGCAATTATTTATCAAAACACACCACAAAAGAAATAATATGTTATTATACTATACAATATTTTAAAACGAAAAAGTTTAATTTTCTGTGCCAATATAAGTGTGCTCAATTTGAAAACAATTTGATGTAAACAGTAATAATTATTGACTATTACCGATCAATGCTGAATACTACCGGTCACTATTGGATACAGGTGGTCAACACTTATTATTATTTGATATAAGTGGTTAACCCTGGTAAATATTGATAATAGTAAAAATAGTAAAATTTTCCGCTCTTTCCATTTACGAGGTCAAAAATAGGGGTTCCCATTTGAAAAAATCGATTTGACCTTCAAATGACCTTGATCATTGACCTCAAGGTCATAACCAACGTCACGATCAGTTGGGCCGCTCCAAACCCTACAACTTCTGTATTTAACACTCGTATGCGTAATTATGGGAATGTTTGGATGCGTTGATTGATTTTGATTTTAAACATGACCATGACCATGACCATGGCCTTGACTTAAGGACATATTTGAACGTAAAATTTTCCACTCTTTCCATTTACGAGGTCAAAAGTGGGGGTTCCCATTTGAAAAAATCGAGTTGACCTTCAAATGACCTTGATAATTGACCTCAAGGTCATAACCAAGGTCACGATCAGTTGGGCCCCTCTGTACCCTACAACTTTTGTATTAAAAGTTTTTTTCCATCTCCCTTAGTTTTCGAGATATTTGGCTGGTAGTTTTAAAATGGGACACCCGGTATATACTAGAAAATGGAAATGACATGCGCTATGCGCCGATGCGCGCGTGTTGTATACCTGCTTTTGTTTTGTAATAATCATTTATTATTTTTAAGGTGAGAACCTTTTTCTTACATCGGAAATTTCAGAAAGAGCACACAAATACGGACAGGCATACTACGAGAGACAAATACCCTATATGTGTGAAATTTCACAAAGAAAATATAATTTGAAGTAAAGGTTATTTAGGAATTTTAAAAGATTTTGACGATGATATTACAATCAATTATTTTATTTATTTTTCACACAATTTTTAAAAAATCATACCTATTATCTTATTCATATTTTATACATAATTTAAAAATTAATACTTTTTAATCTTCATAAATGAATTTAATTATAATTATGTCATAAATTATTGCAAAAATTATAAATTTTGTTATTAAAAATTTATTAGAAGAATAAGTAAATTAAGTTTGAGGAAGCCACGGGCCAATGAATTGGCAGCGGTTTTTTTTGTCTGCACGCAGAGCCTCCTTTTTGCGATTAAATATCTTTTCGGGATGTTCTTTCTCTATTTTATAAGATGAGAATTTTAATTTTTGAACCTGGTTTTCTATCTCGAGGTCCAGTATTTCTAGAAATAAATCATATCACTTCCGGTCCAAAATCGATAATTTGAGAATAGTACATCTAAAAAGCCGATTTTCAAAAGGCATTTTCTCGTTATTTTGATTGGCAACCGTATCTGAAATTTTTTGAAGGGACGTATTTAATGTTAGTAAAAACCTTCTATTAGTTTTGGTTTAATTATCCAGCTCTTATTTTAACATATGAACCTTCTTCATTTTTTAAAGGTTGGAGTCATATTGCAAGTTGATTTTTTCAATACTTTAAGTATTTATTTATTTATTAAACAAGTGTTCAATCCTATACAAAATACAAAAAAAGAAAATAATTATTTTTTGTAATACTTACCCGATTTTTGCTTTTTTTTAAACCTAAAGAAAGGGTTTAAAGTAACCGTTTTTAGACCAGCGGGCACAAAAGTTGTGGGGCGGGCATACAAGTTTCGGAGCGGATATATGTATATTGTTCTATAAAAATACAACCTCAAACATATCTTGATCTAGGTATTAAATCTTTATGACATTTGACTGAAACGTTCTGCAAAAAACTTATTTGTTAATTTTTAAAATAGATGTAATCAAGTACATATAGTCTCAATATAAATATCTTTTTCACAGTACCTGATATCTAATTGTATGCTATTCTAGTGCTAACAACATTTTATACAGCATGGGCACAATATATGACAAAAATAAGGTTGCTCCCATCTCTGCCTATACAAAGGGGCCGATGAATCGTATACGGAGAAAACTCCAAATAGCGTCGCGAAATAAATAATTTTGAGAAAAATTACCTACTGTAGTATCGAAATAGTACATTTCGAAGTTCTGGTGGGAAGATGAGGTACAATCTCGAATTCTGACAGGGCATAAAATAGCATTTTGTGCCCGCGAATCAAGACATAAATGCACATAGGGTCAAAATAGTACATTATACCTACATGGCGCGAAGCGGGATTCTGGCACGTGTGTGAGCATATATCGTCGCGCGGTACGAAGACAAGCCAACTTACAAGGAAACTACCCGAGGTGTCTGCCTCCGATTTTCCTAAATTTTTAATATGTTGTAGAGGATCGAAAAATAAGAGACACGTATTTTTTTATCGGCCCAATCCCTTATTAAAGGGGTGAAAACCGCCCTTAAAATTTACCCTCGAAAACGGTTTTTCTCAATATCTTAAGTTCTAATTAAAGTTTTGAAATGAAACGAAATGGAAAATTCTTCTTTTTGGATGACGAAACTAACAAGTATAGTTTGGTCCCCGGGAGTCGCAACCCTTACTTTTTATTTCAGAAAAACCTTATTTCTTAAATTATTTTTGTATAATTGTTCCGCACAAAACGGAATTCGCGGTAGTCTAGGAGCTGGGTACCGTCCCGTATGCAATAATATGTCCCCGGGTAAAAACAGGTGTTTTTTATAGATTTTGACCCGTAGAATCCGAATATCGAGGTTAAAATTCGAAAAAAGTGATAGAAATTGTTTAAAACGCATTTGTTTAAACAAATAAGAAAATGTTATTATTTTTTGTCGGGATAATTTTTTTATGAAAATTTAGGCTATTTTAAGACGAAATGCCCCTTAGCATTTTTTTCATAAAATCGATATTTCAAAGGTTATGAATTTTTGAAGTTTGATTTTTACGTTTTTTTGCAACTTTGATTAACAATAACTTTGAAAAAAATCAACTTTTTTTGAAAATGTCTAATAAATAAATAACTTATTGTTTAAACAAAGAAAAAAACAATTATCAACATTTGACTTTTTCTTACATAATATATTACATTTCGTTTACTCAAAAATATAAAATTAAGGTAATGTCAAGAAATAATGAAAACAAATTATACAAGAAAAAATATTTAATTTAAATATAAATACATATATAAAAATGAATAACTAAGTAAAATATAATATTATTTGTATTTATTTTTACACGTTTCATTTTTTTGACAGAAACAGAAGTAACACAACAACATAAGGTTTTAATGCATGCTTTATAAATGACAGTTTGGAAAAAAGTTTTAATTTTATTACCCCCTATGGATGATTTTGTGCCGAACTGCCAATGTAAAGCATGCATCAAAAACTCATGTTGTTGTGTTCGAGCAGCGATTGCATGTTGTTCATTCTGTTTCTGTCAGAAAAATGAAACGTGTAAGAATAAATATAAATAATATTATATTTTACTTAGTTGTTCATTTTTGTACATGTATTTATATTTAAATTAAATATTTGTTCTTGTATAATTTGTTTTCATTATTTCTTGACATTACCTTAATTTTATATTTTTGAGTAAACGAAATGTAATATATTATGTATGAAAAAGTCAAATGTTGATAATTGTTTTTTTCTTTGTTTAAACAATAAGTTGTTTATTTATTAGACATTAAAATTTGTTTGCAATCGCACCAATAGTTAGGTATTGGTTTAACTTTCAAATATAATGATTTTGAAAAGCCCTGGATGCGCGCGTTACTCCAACCGCGTATTGAAATAGTGCTTGGAAATATCGAAAAAGCAGTATTTGTTAAATAACGAAATAAATAGTTAACAACGTAAGACTTGAAATAATACAAATGAATATGATAGTTTTCATCTCAAAGAATAAGAGAAAACTTTCATTTTCAAAAAAAGTTGATTTTTTCCAAAGTTATTTATTGTTAATCAAAGTTGCAAAAAAAAACGTAAAAATCAAACTTCAAAAATTCATAACTTTTGAAATATCGATTTTATGAAAAAAATGCTAAGGGGCATTTCGTCTTAAAATAGCCTAAATTTTCATAAAAAAATTATCCCGACAAAAAATAATAACATTTTCTTATTTGTTTAAACAAATGCGTTTTAAACAATTTCTATCACTTTTTTCGAATTTTAACCTCGATATTCGGATTCTACGGGTCAAAATCTATAAAAAACACCTGTTTTTACCCGGGGACATATTATTGCATACGGGACGGTATCCAGCTTCTAGACTACGGCGGGTGATTGGAAAATATAAAAAATAAGCACAAAATGCTTCTAAAGTTTCGTTTATTCTCATGTTTGATTAGTACCTTATTCAAAGGTTACGCAACGACTGACGCACAAATGACAAAATCAACAACTTAGCTTCTTCTTAGCAACGGTCTTTTCTTGTTTTTCGAACTAATCGCAACCTTAGTAAATACATGTATATAATCAATAATGATAAATTTACATAAACGCCTTTTTCTACTTTTTGAGTATATATAATTAACATGTATCCGTAACAATAATATTTGCAATAAAATTAATTGATCATTATAAAAATCATTTTTGGGCTTAAAATAAATTAAAGTTGACGTGTTTCAGGATTTTTTTAAATAAAAGCGTTATTGGGGGTAAACAACCCCTTAGGCGCAAAATACTTTCGAACTGTTAAAATAAATATTTCATGTTATGATGCATAATTTATTTTTATTTCGACTAATTTTTTTCTATGGGCCCAATTTCCTATTAAAGGGGTGAAAGTCACCCCAAAAACGGGTTTCTCTTGATATCCCAAGTTCAGATTAAAATTTGAAATGAAACAAAATGGAAAATATTTCTCTTTGAAATGCGAAATTAGCAATGGTTGTTTCATCCCGTGGGGTAGCAGCAACCCTTATATTTTATTTCGGAAAAACTTTATTTTTTTTAAATTATTTTTGTATATAATACTTGCGATAAAATTAAATAATTATTGTTAAAATTAAAAATAGTTTACTTGTTTCAGGATTTTTTCTAATAACAGCGTTATCGGGGGTTAGCAGTCCCTTGGACGCGGAATACTTACAATTAGTACCATGGAAATAAATATTTTGAGGTGTATAATATATATTTAGTTTATGTTCGTGTCAGTTTCTTTTATCGACTCTTATACTTATTGTGCAATTTAAATTCGAGTATTTTGCATGTACTTATAGGTAAATAAAAAGGATGGAACTAGGAAAAGAATCATGGGTGAGTTAAATGATTGGCTGATCTAATGAATAGAAGCTAATTGTTATTATTATATAATTACTTTTTATTAAAAGTAAAATAAATGTATATTTTCACAAATTGTCAAAAAAGATTCGACGAAATATACGAACGAGGTTACAGTTGGTTCCTAATCACAATTAATTTTGTTTAAGGATTATAGGTTGAACAGTAATGAAAATCTTCAAAAAAATGTTTTAAGCACAGTGATTTCTGACACCATGAACATTTTATTATAGCAGTATTTTTACATCCTGGTACGTCATAATGAGCTTGAGATCCACTAAAGCTAAAGTCCACCGGATTTACAAATTCATTTGGTTTATTATCGATACAGCCGCTTTTATACCAAAAGTATTTAAACAGATTTACGTATCGAGGAGAAGATAACTGATTGTGCACCAGAGATTGTAATTTAATTACATTATTTCGTACATGCAAACTTATATCTTTATCCAACAAAATTACACTATCGGAAAAGTGTCTTACAAAATGTTTTCATATGCGTAAGCCAAACACATCCAGTGGTTGTATTTTTCCAGTTGTACCTTTAAGAATTTTGAAAAGATTAATGTTTTTATCATCAGATTTTTCTCTTTCTACTGCTTCTGTGCAATGTCCGCTCCAAGAATCTAACAATAACAAACTGTTTTTTCCAACATTTGGAAAAAACACATCCCTTAACCATTTTCGAAAATGATCTGAAAGTAAATTATAAGCAAATAAATTTCGCAGATCATTACAGTAGACTATTGTTATTTGGGTTACATCACTAATTTTGATAACGATTTATTAATGAAATTAGTGAAATCAAATTAACAAAGATAAATAATAATAAAATTTATTAATAATTTACAACAACTTTTTTATAACTTTCGGAGTTTATGTTAAAATATCTTATTTGAAAAAGAATTTACTAATAATTGTAAATCTTTTTTAATATGAGTCTATTGAAATTACAAGTTTAAAAGTAAAATGTTTAAAATAGATACAAGCTAAATTCATCTTTAGTCTCTTTTAAGACTATAAATAATGGATTTTTCTTAAGCATTTGGCTATGACGATACTGGCTTCATAACATGCATGAAGAATTTTGAATTTCTCGACACATTATTTACCTCAGTATGTGTATAAGAATCTAATATATGTGATAAAGATTATTAAAAACATGTGGATTTAAAAGCACCAAAGGATCTACATGTTAACAAACTTGACTGACTGATGTGGATATGACTTTTACGCGCGCTCATAGCTTACAAGTCTAATGGACCGTATACTGAGGTACCAGAATATTCGTTCTAAATGTAAAATATTTTGAGCTAAAAACAATACTTTTTTGTATTTCAGGGCGGAGATGGAGTTAAGAAATAAAGAAGAAGAAATAAAGAAGTATTTTAGTAATTTTATCTTTAAAGCTGTTTTCTACATAATGTAAAATTTTGAGCTCTGCCGTCGATTCTAGATTCAGGAACTGCATATATTTTAATGGGAGAAGTCCTAAAATTTTGGTATTTTATATGTCTATTGACATATGAGCTCTGAAGAGTTGTATGTATCCAATTTACATGATTAAATAATTTTTTACTCTCAAAGATTGCTAAAAAATCTGAATTTCACTTAAATTTAAGATTTTTTAGCAATTTTTGACCGTAAAAAATTATTTAATCGAATAAATTGGATACGTACAACTCTTCAGTCAATAGTCATATAAAATACCAAAATTTTAGGACCTCTCCCATTAAAATATATGCAGTTCCTGAATCTGGAGTCGACGGCAGAGCAAAAATTTTGAAATGGCCATATATTTGATTAAAATCGATCAATAGTAGATTTTCTTACACGGAGGGAAAATGGAACTTTCGCAGGCACGTGATATGATGACCGAGGCAAAGCCGAGGCCGTCATATCACGTGCATGCAGAAGTTCCATTTAACCCCTGTGTAAGAAATAGTATTTTTCTTTATTCCCGGGCGAAAGTATTAATCAGTCTAGAAAAGTCGAAAATCATCGTCTTTCCTGGTGACATCAACTCTGCGCAGCCATGTTTTTACTTTCGCCCTATGCTTTGATAGCGTTAGCGACTTCACGTCGTTCTTGTAGTTTGCAGGTTATATTTTTCAATTTTATTTTACCTGTCACAATTAGTTTTTCCTGATGCGCGCGTTTATGTGTGTTCGATGCCCGCCCAACATTTGCAGCACGAGCGTAGCGAGTGCACACACACACACACACACACACACACACACACACACACACACACACACACACACACACACACACACACGCACATCCATACAGACATTTTTCAAAAACCATGTATTTTGATTCCTAACACAATTATAACATGTTTTTACAACAACTCAAAAATTTACTATCACAAAGCTTCCTCTAGGAGGAAGCAAAATCTATATTAAAAGTTAAAAACTGTACAGGAAAGGAGGAACGAATAAATAAATATAAAATACAACTTTTTGATCAAATATTATAACGAAAATTATAATGTAAATCCAGACGTTTATCCGAATTGTAAATATTTGTACGGTTACGTAGATGTAGTTTTTACGATATTGCAATCCTGTATACGTTGGATTTTTCCGGACATAACAATATATTTTTAATATATATAGTCCTTACAATTCCAGATTTTGATAAATACAAAAATTCTTACTGTATAAAAATGTATTTAACAGTGAAAATACATATTGAACAACAATATTAGTTTATAAATTAATATCTTGTGGCCTGCAAATCACACTTATATGTACAGGTCTCTGTAGGAATTATATTATTGTAAATTTGTTGATTTAATAAATAAATAAAAGTAAATATGATAATCTACTTTCTTTTTACTTTTACATTCTCTTTTTTAAAAATGTATCACTGAAAAATGTTACGTGTTTGAAATTCCGAACGTTCATAATGAACGAAATATTAACTTAAAGTTTCTAATTCTGGTTAGAATTCCCCGGCGTGGTTTACTGGTGACTGCAAGAGTGAGAAGTGAAGAAATACAGTTATTATCCGATTTTAAATGTAATAAGTAGCCAAATTCGGCTAAATTTGAAAATGGCAAAAATCTTTCGTTCACTATGAACGTTCGAAATTTCAAACACCTAAAATGTTAAAGTATATCAACTCTGTTTTTTTCTTTTTTTATACATTTTCATTACCGTATGTATAACTTGTAGATGTATAATAACTGAATAAATTTTAATTTTATTTCACGCAAAAGCATTTTACTTATTAATATCACCGATGAAATATTCAATCACTTTTATTATTCTCATTCTAGATAAATTAAGTAGTTGTTAGTTTACCTTTCCACTAACTTTACTGTGCATAAATCACTTGGTCTAAAACGCGAAATCGGCATTGTCAGAGTGCAATTGTTAACATGGACAGTCAGTTGATTCACATTATTATTATTTTAGCAGTATGTAAAGAAGTTGTCGGTTTTTTTGGGCTATTGCCACTGCTGAAAGGTTTGAAATTCGTTTATATTGTTGAAATATTAATATAAAATTTATTACTTACGTTCTGCATACAAATTTAATTTAAAGAAGTGATGCATTTAGGTAAATTAGTATATTACGATACTAGTGATTTAAGTGGCCTATTATTGCACGACGTGAAATTAGTGCCCGAGCACAGCGAGGGTGATAATTCACGTCGAGCAGTGGGCCACTGAAGGCACTAGTGCGTACGATATTTTATAGTACGTTTACCTAAGTCCGCTGTCACGCCTATTCGTGCCTTAAGCAGTCCATCTTTGCACCGTGAGGTTAGCGCACGAGCGCAGCGAGTGCGATAAACACGGTGCAATAATCGACTACTTAAGGCACGAATAGGCGTGACAGCGGACTTAGGAAAACGTGCTATAAAAGTTATTATTATATAGTAAATAAAATATGTCTTAAAACAGAAAAATATAAAAATACTACTACTGGTCTTGAAAATAAATCTTTAAATTTAAGTGCGAGGTTGGTTGGCTACAGAGGTAAGTTGATTCAGTATTACTCCGCCTATCAGCAACATTTGGCTGTACTGTCGATACTAGCACTGTGTAATAGTGTCGTACGTAAGTGAGAAGACTATCAAAGTCAAAACATCATTTTTTTACGATAAGAAATAAGTTTGAATTTTTTTACATAGCTAGTGTAAAATAACAATTTGTTTGAAAAGGCCGTTTATCGATTTTATTAAAATATTAATGAGTAATCAAAATTAATTTATATTATAGAGCTTAATTTTAGCTTTTATTTCATATAAGACCTAATCCATCTCAAATCGAACAGCCAGGCACCAATCATTTTGAAATCAAAGTATTGCTGTTCTTCTCTAAAAATGATTCGACATGTATTTTTTAATTTTTTGATTGCACTAAAATTGCATTCAGTTGGCAATGTTCAAAATTTTTTACAAAATCCTAACTTATAAATTTTTTTTTAAGGTCATCTTCAAACTGCTGCCATTTTACGAGTTTTTTATGCTTTTGAGTAAACTATACGTGGCTATACTCAGTTTAACGCAGTCTTTCACCCTCAGTATTATATTTGCATAAAAATTAAAAAATGCATAAGTTATGCAGTTTTTACTAAAAAATGCACTTTTTGGAAAAATGCTTTTTTTTCAAAACCCCGATTTTTTTTTCAATGAAAATTTTTGTGAAGGTAGGTGGTGTAAGTACCTACCTAACCGTATATATATAAAGTTCCGAGAAATTTACTTTACAGACAGAAAAAAAATAGAATAGAGTACGAAAAAATGTTCACGCTTTTGGGTGGTAGTCAGTGATATTCAATATAAACGGATTTGTATTTGTACACAATTTAAGCAATGTACTTTATTATATTAAATTATTTTTTGACAGTTCTTCCTTTAGTTATTTTATTTTTATTAAAGTTTTGTTTTTTTTCTTTGCTTTAATTTCGCTTAGTAGATAATCAGCAGTTTTTGCTGTAAAGCAATTTCTTAAGCCATAAATGGATCTTTTTAATTCCGGGATATTTTGGAACTGCAAGCCAATCAACCTTTTTTGCTATTCTAAATTGTTCTATATCGATACCTCATAAATGTATTATGTTGATTGCATCAGTATATTTTTGAACGCGTTTTATAAAATGATCAGCTTCTTCAAGAGGCTTTCGATGATTGTGCGAAGTAGTGTGGTGCCCGCTTTAATTCGTAAAGTTGAAAGCGATTTTTAAAATGACTAGCAGCACCATTTTCATTTAAAAGAAAATTGTCGTAATTCAATAACAAAAATTACCATTGTATTTCGCGCCTCCTCCGAAGAGATCAATTGGTAGTCTCCCTACTTTCTGTCAGAGTTGCCACTAGTTTAAAGAAAACACTGAGTCCACCATGTCGCCCTGCCGCGCGGCGGATCTCATTCTTTGTGTCGGAAGAGTCACAAGTCTAGTGTGCTAAGAGTTGACTTTTTATCATTCAACCAAATCATGGGAAAAAGGAAAAGTCGAGATTCATCGTCGGATGGAGATGGAGATTCAAGAAAATTAGCAAAGTATATAAAGAGGCTTGTTAAAAAGAGGAAACACAAGAAAAAGAAATCGCGCCGCCGCCGTTCTTCCTCATCGAGCTCGAGCAGTTCGGATGGAAACTACAGTAAAATATCTTACTATATAACGAGCCTACTGTGTTCTTTCTTTTCTAAAAAGTCAGAAATAATTGGCAATTCACAAAAAGTCCTATCTTTTTCGTGAAAATGTTTGGCAAAGGCTCTAACCTTGGTCACTCATCGTTATACAACGAGTCGATGTCGGTATTTTGTTTCTTATCGTACAGGCTCTAACCTGTTTCGATAAATTAACCTATTTCAACATATCAGTAAGTATTTATCCGTATTTCAGGAGCTCTTTCCTCTTCGAGGTCGCTAAATGGAAGATCTTCAGATAAAGCTGATAGCGTGGAGAAGACGGCGGGAAAAGGCGATAATCAGCCAGCTAATGGCTCGCAAATGCCAACGCCTCTGTCGGACAAACAAAGCGCTGCTGTACCGGCAGGATCTGCGGGTGTGACTATATCAGTTAGCGAACCTACTCCGCTCTCTCAAGCAGCAACGTCAGATTCGCAGAGCGCAGAGGTCACAGAGAAGGAGCAACACGACGGAGAAAAAGACCTTAGTAAATGTGATGTCATTGGTGTACGTATAGTCGAAGAGCGCATTTTAGCTCCAGCTGTGCACTCCAGCTTTGCCGTGTGTTGGGAGAATATTATTAAGATTGGCTTACCCTCTGAGGAAAGAGATAGTCTGATAAAGAAGTATCCTCTAGCAATTCTTTATTTCTCGATTCTCCAGTTTTAAACGCAGAGGTTGAACAAGCAGTTAACGACGTAGCTAACACAAGAGATAATAGAATTATCAGTAAACAGAAAAGTTAGTTGCATATATATCAGGTATAGCTAAAACTATTTCTACTTTGTTACAAAGTGAGACAAACGACAATGTACCGATCATTGAATCACTGTCGGATGTGAGTCGTCTAATAGTAGATATCATGCATGATGAGACGTCAATTCGCCGCAGCTTGGTATTGGTAAATATTAATTCATCTATGAAAGATGCCTTAAAGGCGACTGGAATAGATAACCAGTTATTCGGTAAAAAGCTTTCTGAAACAATGAAGTCGGCCAAACTTATTGAACAGTCGGCAGATGAATTCAAATTAACCTTTTCGCTCCGGGACTGGTCCATATATGGACCAGCACTCCGTGTAGCGACTTGTCATAAGAAGTTCATTCACTTAAGTCATGAAATTCAGCTAAAATGCGAGGTCAATTTTAAAGGAAAAATCCCCGGAGCGAAAAGGTTAAATAGAGCCGCATCATCTAAGGAATTAAAAAACGTCAAGGCCCCCTCTCACCCCCAGAGCAAGCCATATCCGACTTCAGAGGGGGAGGGGGGCAGAAGGGAACAGCAGCGGGCTCACAAAGGAATCAACGAACGTCGTGGACGGACCATCGACCACAATCGCCCCACCATTCATCCAGAGTTTCGCAGAAGAAATCGTACAGGAAGAGATATTAAAGAATAGTGTAAGTTATATGGCTGGGCGGCTTCCACTTTTTTACGAGAACTGGAAAGTCTTAACTTCAGATCCTCGTATCCTCGCATGGGTTAAACGTTACGAGATACCGTTTAAATCTAAGCCGTATCAACAATTAAAACCTATGAATCAGAATTTCTTTTCTCTTGAAAAAGAGAATATTTCTCAATTAATTACTGACTTGATAAATAAGGCTGCCTTAGTCGAATGTCAGCAAGTCGAGGATCAATTTTTGTCAAAAATTTTTTTAGGTCAAAGGCCCGATAAGAGTTATAGATTGATCCTTAATTTAAAGAGTCTAAATCAATTTATTGACACAGAGCACTTTAAATTAGAGAACTACAAAACCGCAATAAACCTAATGGAACGCAATTGTTTCATGTGTACTCCTGATCTCAAGGATGCCTATTACTTAATAGCCGTAGATAAGTTTTACAGAAAATATTTGAGATTCGAGTTTGGTGGAAAAATGTTTGAATTTACGTGCCTACCTTTTGACCTCTGCACAGCTCCTCAAGTGTTTACAAAACTCTTAAAACCGCTTGTTTATTTTTTTAGAAATTTGGGATTGCACTCTGTTGTGTATCTTGATGACTTCTTATTATTTGGAAATAATTTTCAAGAATGCCTTGAAAATTTTAATAGAACGTGTTACTGGTTGTCATTTTTGGGTTTTATTATAAATTTCAAGAAGTGTCAAAGTACACCGTCAAATAATTGTAAATTTGTAAGTTTTATGTTTAATTCTACTAACACGACACTGGAGCTTCCAGAGGACAAAAGGAAATCTGCAAAAGCGTTGCTGAAGAGATATAGTAGCTTATCTACTTGTAAAATTCGAGAGTTTGTTCGTTTTGTAGGCACTATTGTTGCTTGTTGTCCAGCGTTAAAATATAGCTGGATGTATACAAAGTTATTCGAAAGACAAAAGTTTATGGCGCTTTTAAAGAACAACAATAATTATGATGCGCTCATTTCGATAAATTCGAATGTTTTAGATTTCGCTTGGTGGAAAACTAATATCTTACGGAGCAGCAATCCTATTCAGCTTTAGAATTATTCAATGGAAATTTTCTCTGATGCTTCGCGCACAGGACGGGGTGCTGTATGCAAAGAAAAACGATGTCATGATTTTTGGACTAACAGAGAAAAAGAGCAACACATTAATTATCTTGAGCTAAATGCATCCCTTTTTGACCTTCAGTGCTTCGCTCGCGATAATAGTGGTATAAGTATTTTATTAAGAATAGATAATAGCACTACCATATCCTATATTAACCGTATGGATGGAATCCAGTATAAAAATTGAAATGAAATAACAAGGGAGATATAACAGTGGTGTGAAAAGCGCAGTTTGTTAATTTTTGCTTCATACATCAGCTCCAAGGGTAATTCTGAAGCCGATGCGGAATCTCGGCGATTAGAAGTAGAAACTGAATTTGAATTATCTAATAATGCCTTCAAAAGAATCGTAAAAAAATTTGGTATACCAAAAATTGATTTGTTCGCTAGTCGTACAAATACAAAATGCCACAGATATATTTCGTGGATAAAGGACCCGGGATCTGAAGCAGTGGATACTTTTACCATACCATGGTCTGATAATTACTTTTATGCTTTTCCACCCTTCACTGTAATTTTAAAAGCGCTACGAAAAATCAAATATGAAGGAGCGGAGGGTATAATGGTGGTGCCTGACTGGCCTTGTCAGCCGTGGTACCCACCTTTTCAGTTCATGTATATAGAAACTATTAAATTTAAGCCTAATTTTGGTCTTGTAATGTCTTCTTACAGGGAACCACACCCACTCTGGAAGACCCTTTCCCTGGTGGCAGGAAAGTTATCGAGCAGGAGTTAATAAGACAGGGTGTTCTTGAAGCAGCCTTGGAAATTTTTATTGCATCAGTTGGAGTTTCTACGATCAGAAATTATGAGAGTGCACTCAGAAAATGGTGGAGATTTTGCGTGAAGAGATCGGTAGAAATATTCGACCCGAGCATAGCCAGTGTTACAGCCGAATATAACAGGGGTCTGTCACACAGTAGTTTGAACTGTATTCGATCAGCTGTTTCCTTGTTGTTCGATCCAGCATCGCTCAGGATTCTCGTGTGAAACGTTTTTTCCAAAGACTAGTGAAGGCCCGACCGTCTAGACCAAAATACAATTACACGTGGGATCCTAAAGTAGTCCTGGACTATTTTTTATCCCAGCCTGCTAATAAAGAGCTATAGCTCCAATTTTTATCTAAAAAATTAATAAGGGGATGATGATGAAATGGTTGTTCGAATCGTCTTCAGCGCCCACGATAGCCCTTTACAGTAGTTTTTAGTGATTTTTCACGCAGTCAGCCTCTCACCCCTCCTTTCACCCCTAGAGTGGGGGATGACAACGACAAACTATACACAAAGTGGGGGATGATGATAAAATGGTTGTACGAATCGTTTTCAGCGCCAATGAAAACTCTTTACAGTATTTATCGGCAATTTTTCACGTTTTCACCTTCTCATCCTGTTCTTTTGATCACTAGAGTGGTTGATGGTAATGACAGACTATACATAAAGTGGGGGATGATGATTAAATAGTTGCCCGAATCATTTTCAGCGCCCACGAAAACCCTTTACTAGGTATACTGTATACTATCTAGCATATGGGGGTCGCTGATCACGAATCCGGAGACATTTGCAAAATTCAAGGCAGATCTAAGATGGTGGACGAGATTACTAAAAATCACAGCACAGTGTGTTATGGCCGAAGATTATGTTAATCTGATCTTGGATTCATCATTAGCGACCTCAAAAATCCCCGTATACAAAATTTGGTGCAAATCGGTTGATTTTCAAAAATTCGTCCAACTTATTGGACTTTTAGCCGACATATTGGATCCGCCATGTTGGACTGTGACAACCTACCACACCAGCTTTTAAGGAACGTCCATCAGCTATAATTTAAGCCAAAAATTAACTAGATCGGTTGCGAATTTTTATTTATTTTTTTTTTATAAAATTCAGTGACAAATCTACAAACAATTACACATAACTTTGCAGGTTTTGAAAATTTTTCAATTTTGATATCGTTGACTCCCCCTCAAATTTAACAAGGAAAAAAATGAGACTTGCAAATTAAAATTGAATGAAAAACAAAAAAGATTTGTATTTCTAATTGAATTTTTTTTAATGAAGAAAATATACTTTTGCAAAATTGGAAATTTTCTAACAAAAATATTTTTCGTTATGTTAAGAACTCTGCTTTCTGTCATATCAGTTTTCAGATTGGAATGTGTAAATGAATTTTTGTAAAAAATGTTCACAGCTTTAGATCTACTAGACCGCTGGAGCCACCTTAATTATTAATCCGCCTGCATTTGACGCTATTCAAGTGCAAGTTCATTAACAGTCAAGCCGGAGACTTTGGCACAAAATGGTCTATAAAGTTCATGATTATTCATAAAGCTCGAGAAATTAGATTTGAGAAATAAGTTGAAAAAATTTGAACCTCAAATATCTCTGAAATATATAGACAAAGTATTTATATGATCTTGATAAAATTTGACAAAAATATTGCCAATATCACATACAAAATTATCTATAAATTCAAAGCTGATGTATAAGGCCATTCACAAAATATTACGATTTAAAAAAAAGGATAACAAACTTTAAACATTAAAATATCTCTGAAATTTATGAACCGATACTTTTGCCCAAAGAACTCATCCGAAGTACATAACTAGTTATGCAGCGGGAAAGAAAATCACTTTTTTTATAAATTATCTTTTTCTCCTAAAATAATCAATAAAAAACATCAGAACTTAGCAAATTATAGTATTCCATATTATTTATAACCAAAAAAATATTCATGTCAATATCATTTTTTAATTTCGAAATATAACCTATTTACAAAAACTTACGTTTTTATCAATAACTTATGACTAAATAATATTTTTAAAATGTCACTAGCTATATTTAGTAAATATAACTAGCGACTTTTTTTTAAATTGTAGAGAAATTTATCCTACATAGAGTGAATTCATAATATATAAACAATATTAGTCCTAAATAGTAAAAAAAATCGAAAATTAAAATTTGCAAAATTCAAAAATAGCTATAAAACAAATAAAAAAGGATTTTGACAAAAGTAGTATATTGACTCCAACTGTGTAAGCAAAAAAATTAGCCCTGTATGGTTAAAATCGGTCGAGTAGATCATGGGATATCGCGTATACGGACACGCACACACAAATACACACACACATAACCATATGGACATTTGCTAAAATAGTGTATTTCGGTTCCAAATATGCTAAACAACATTTGTAACACATTTCCAATGCTGGTGTAGTCACCCAACATCTATCCCAATTTGTTTCAATCTGGTGTCTTTCCGTGGTCGGTCAACTCATTTTTTATGCGGTTTTTTGGGGCTGTGCTGCTTGCTAGCTGAGGTAGGGGCGAATGTGAGCATGACCATTAAAATATTCTACTTACTGCTTGTATTGCCCAAAAAATCTAATAATTTGGTACAGTTGAAAATAAAAAATTATTGCATATAATTGTTATATTTGAAAACTTTTAATACTAAAACACTCAAATTTATTTATTTTTGTATTAAAGAGTAATTTTGTTAAGGAAATGTAAAATCTACGGCAATGTGAGAAAATTTAATATAATTTACAATTTCTTAAGTTTTGTCATAATTCATTATAGTATTTTACTGTACTCATTTTTTATTTCTAGTAACGAAGCATAACCACAAACACAAACAACAACCACAACGCTATGATACTTCTCATGCTCAGGCCCAAATAGACAGTTTACTTAAAGAAACAACCAATGAAGCAGCCAAAGCAAGACAAGCACTGAGAGAATATAGGTTAGGAGAGGAGCAGGCTGCTAGAGACAGGGCTGCTAAAGAGAAGGCTGATAAAGACAAGGCTGCTAAAGAGAAGGCTGATAAAGAGAAGGCTGATAAAGACAAGGCTGATAAAGAGAAGGCTGATAAAGACAAGACTAATAAAGAGAAGGCTGATAGAGACAGGGCTGCTAAAGAGAAGGCTGCTAAAGAGAAGGCTGATAAAGACAAGGCTGATAAAAAGAAGGCTGATAAAGACAAGGCTGATAAAGAAAAGGCTGCTATAGAGCAGTCTATCAAAGAAGCTGAACTTAAATCTGCCCAGTGCGTTTCTGAATCCAAAGTGGCTCTGGAGCAAGCTCTTGAGACCAAAGATGCTAAGTGCGATGCCGCAATCCAAGTGGCTATAACCAAAGCTACTAAAAATACTGTTAAAATTCCTTTAACACCAGATAGCATACTAGATGGTAATTCATTTTTTATATCAATTGACTTAAAGTTGAAAGTATATTAGAGTAAATATTTAACTGCTAGTCTACAGTGATTTTTCATTTTGCTTTCTCGAAGAGGAAGCTTTGTAACGGTGAAAAAAATTTTTGAGACAAAAATGTTTAAAAACATGTTTTAAGACTTTTACCACTAAAATCCGTTGTTTTTGTGCAAAAAAATATTCGTGCCGTGTGTATGTGTGTGTATGTGTACGGGCGGTAGCATTTGAACCATTCAAACAATTTTCATCGGACAAAGCTTATTCTCTTCGTTTCGGAAGAGATTTTGAAGGACATATTTTTTATTTTATCGATTTTCTTTTGTTTTATAACCAAAAAACGTTTTATTTAAAACGTTTATTTAAAAAAAATATTTTTTGATTTTATCGGTTTTCTTTTGTTTTATAACTCACTGCGCTCGCACGCTAACCTCACGGTGCACAAATGGACTGCTTAAGGCACGAATAGGCGTGACAGCGGACTTAGGTAAACGTGCTATAAAATAATATACGATACTTATGACTTGAGTGGCCCATCACACGACGTTAATTATCGCCCTCGCTATGCTCGGGCGCTAACCTCACGCCGTGCAATAATGGGCCACTTAAGTCACACGTATCGTAATGTACTATTGTAATAATCATACAAATATAATAGCTAAGTTATACTTCTTAACAAAAGTCAATGAATCGTTTTGAAATTTAACAGAGTGGTAGTTTTTTTATATTTAAGAATCGATTTCTTTGCCCAAAAAATCTGATTTTTGTGATTAAAGATATTTTATATTTTTATGAAATTTTTACAAAATTCATATTTTGAAAATTAATTTTGATCGTTGCCCTAGTACACGTTGCCGCGGGAGTCAATCTGAAATGACTTTCTCGGGGATATGCTCTAGTACACAATAATTATTTTTTTATATATGATAAACAAATTAAATAGAACTATTGCATATTTTGCTCTAAAACTTTATATTTGTGTTTTGAGGCTAATTTGGAATGAGTAAAAAAATTTTGAGCAATTTTAAAATTTTGAGCTGAACAGTTGACATGAAGTTATATATATATATGTGTGTGTGTGTGTGTGTGTGTGTGTGTGTGTGTGTGTGTGTGTGTGTGTGTGTGTGTGTGTGTGTGTGTGTGTGTGTGTGTGTGTGTGTGAGTGTACATGTGCGTGTGCGTGTTCGTGTGCGTGTGTGTGTGCTGTTTATCGTTACCATTGATACGTTTTGTTTCTAAATATTACCAGATGACATTTCATGTATGAAACTGCAACTGGCAACATTTGATTTATAATACAAGTAATAAAAGTATTGTTCAATGATATTGTCTTCTTCTTCTTCTTCTTTTTGTGGCTTGGAGCCGTAGCTCGTAGTGCCATCACCGGGTATTTATTTGAACTGTAGGTAGGTGGTTGTTTTCGCGGCAGTTTTGAATTTGGACTTTTAGGATTTTGATTTCTCGAGGCTGTGTACAGCACTGTTAGGAAGTGGTTTCTTGTGTTGGTGGGTAACGAAGTAAATAGAGGAGTGTTAGAGTGTTAGAGATGGTTTAATAACAAGGGTTAGCTATTCAGACAAAAAGGTGGCATGAATTTAAAAATTCTGTGATGAATTTTGCATTTTTCGAATCAGGTTTTTGAAGTATTTCTGTAATTTTTATTGGGAATGTTATTTTATTGTTTTTCCATTTTTTAATTAGTGTGTCTCGCTCTTTGAGATAGAGGGGCAGTCTAGGTCAACGTGTTCTATATCTATTTCCCTGTAGCCGCACTTGCATCTTTCCTAGTTTACTATGTTTTTCCTGTAGAGGCTTTCTGCAAGTGAGTAGTGGTTTGCTCTTATTCTGTTCATTGTTGTTATGTGGTACCTTGGGAAGTTTGTATTGTAGAACCAAGGTTTTGGGTTTGTGTTGTAGAAATTTTTGAAGTATTGTACGCCTTTAATTTGTTTCTGAGAGTCTAAGATATCTTGAAATCGTTTTTGCACTTTTTCTTTACTATTTTCAAATAAGTCAGAGTAGGGAATTTGTATGTTCGCTTGATCGCCCGTTTTCACGGCTTCCTTTGCAAGGCCATCTACTATTTCATTGTTTTCAATGCCGTGATGTGCTGGTATCCAGTATATATTTATTTTACAATTGTTCTTTTTAATTTCGTTAAGTAGGTTTTTTATGTCTAGGGTTAAATATGATACGTTTTTAGTTTTAAATGGTGAGTAGTTGGACACAGCTCTAAGTACCGATAAGGAATCAGTGAAGATTCTTGCTTTGCTTATATCTTTATTTTTAATGATGTTAAGGGTTTCTAAGATGGCGTAGGCTTCTGCCGTGAATATAGAGGCGATTTTCGTTATTTTTATTTTGCGCGTTATATTTATATCGGGTGAATATATCGCGGCACCTGTGTAGTTACCATCCTTTAGCTTGGAACCGTCCGTGTAGAAATCTGTGTAGCTAGTAGACTTGTTAGAGAATAGTTCATTGAATTTTTTTTGAGGATTTTTTGATTTCTGTATTTGGTTTCCTTCTTGTTCAGATATTATTTCTTCGACATTGCATAAGATGCTAGATGGGCTATATGTATAAGGAAGTGGTAGATTAAATTTTTTGACAATTTTATTTTTTTGGAAAAACAATATTATGTAGTTTTTGAGTAGAGGGAATGAATGTTTGAGCTGTGCGGATTGACGTTTGTTTGTACTTTGTACGTATAGGTCGCAAAGTAAGTTTGATAGGCGGTCAGACTCCAATGATAATAGTTTAGATGCATATTTTTCGGCTAGAAAATTTGTTCTGACGTCTAGCGGAGGTTCTTTGGCTTCGGCTAGCATGACGTTTATTGGAGTAGAATTTCTATAGCCTAGTGCCATCCTAATAGCTTTATATTGCAGTTTATTGATTTTTTCTTTGAGTGACGTATTTTTAATGTTTATGTTGAAACAATTGTAGTCTGTTATGCTTCGTATTAGTCCTCTATACACGTTAAGCAAGATTTGGGGGTGTCCACCCCACCAGGTACCTCTCAAGACTTTGATTATGTTAA
This sequence comes from Torymus aiolomorphi, assembly GCA_036365515.1. Lineage (NCBI taxonomy): Eukaryota > Metazoa > Arthropoda > Insecta > Hymenoptera > Torymidae > Torymus > Torymus aiolomorphi. The sequence goes on along the minus strand of CM070875.1, from coordinate 188,488,650 downwards.
GGGACTTGAGGATTTTTTCGATTGTGTATTTAGCTTGGACATTCCATTCTAGTTTGGAGTCTATCCAAATTCCAAGATATTTGACTGCTTTCTCGTTTTTTATGATATTACCTTTTAGCGCAATACTAAGGTTCGAGTTTATATTTTTGGCATTGGAGTATACAATAAGTTGGGATTTTTGTGGGGCTATTTCAAGGCCAATGGAGTTGAAATAATCTATGATTTCGTTTGCATTATTTTCAAGGGTTTTTAGCCCCTCTTTTAGTGATTTGTTATTTGAAATTATTATAGTATCGTCGGCAAATTGGATAATATCGTTTTGGGGAAAGATTTGTTGACTGAGATGAATGACGTATATTAGATAAAGAGTGGGGCTTAAGACACAGCCTTGTGGTACTCCCAAATGTCTAAAATATGGTCCTTCTAAAATGTGACCTATCTTAAAGTATAGGTTTCTGTTGGTCATTAGATTGAATATAAATTTCCTGATTTTAATAGGGACTTTGATTTTTTTGAGAATGTTTTGTAGGATGTTTGGATTAACCATATCAAATGCTGATTTGATATCGATTAGTAATCCACAGAGGTGGGAGCCTTCCAAAAACGCCTTATGAATTTTTGCGACTAAAAAAGAAATGCTTGTAGCACAGGACTGGAATTTTCTAAACCCACTTTGAGACTCCGGTAGTAGCTCATTGCTCTCTAAAAAGTGTAGTAGCCGTAGTTGGATGATTTTTTCAGTAAGTTTCAGTAGACACGAAGCTAGTGTTATAGGCCTAAATTTATTGGTTTCTTTTTTTGGTAAGAGAACTACCATGAATTCTTTCCAATCTGGTGGAAAATCATTTGTTTCGAATATGTCATTTATTGTGTGTAGAAGCAATAATCTGAAGTTATTTGGCGTATTTTTCAACATTTGGTTGTTGATTTGGTCCAACCCTGGACTAGAGTTTGTGTTACATGAGTTCAGAGCGATATTTAATTCTTCTATTGTGAACGGTTGGTCAAGTTCGGTACATGCGTTGCAGTCTGTAGACGGTTCGTATTCTGGTGGCTTGTTGTATGAGGCTGATTGAGGACAAAAGTCTTCAATAAATTTTCTCATATGGATATTGGTCTCAGCGTTTGGAATGAAAGATGATTTTTTTTGGTTGTTGAATTTTTTTATTGTATTCCACACTTCTGTAGTGTCAGTTTCTCTTGAGAGTTTGGTTTCCGTATATTTTTTGAAACTCTCAGATTTTATCTCTCTTAGTCTTTTCTTAGAATATGTGGTGAATTGGTTAAGTTCGTTTAATGCATCTAAATTTGGGTTTTTTTTAAGGTTTTTTTCTAGGTTTTTCCTCTTATTGTTTATATCTTGCGCTTCTTCGTTCCACCAGATCGGCTTAGTAGAATTTTCTTTGTAGCTGACTTTAAGTTTATTTTTTATAAGCGTCGTTCTGTTGGAGCATTCTGTAGAATTTGTCTCTTGAGAAGCGATTTCTGCTGAATCGCAGTTTATAATGTTGCTGTGGTCAGTAGCTAAGCTTTTATAATTTTTTTTATTATTTTTATTTTTGTTAGTTAAGGTATTGCTAGCGTCTATGAGCGTATTTGTGATGAATTTGTATTTGTCTGTGAGGGATTTATGGAGGAAGTCGTTTGTATTGGTCGTAGGGTATGCTTTCTCAGTTAAAGTGTCGACTAGCATTTGGAAGTGATTCCAATTTATAGCTTTGGTATATAGTTTGTGGGTGGAAGAGGTTGGGTTGACATCTATATTTTGATTTAATTCGATATCAATTTGGTAGTGGTCGCTGTGCATTTTATCCTCTTTTGTTTTCCAATTAGAGTGAAGGAATAGGTTGGGAGATATAAGTGAGAGATCAATTGCAGAGAACGTTAAGTCTGCATTTGGTGATGATTTTGAATACGTCATTGACCCATCATTTAGAATAATGAGATCTTCATCTTCTATTATTTTGATTAAGTTATTTCCTGTCACACAGTTGTGTGTAGACCCCCATAATGTATTGTGAGCGTTGAAGTCACCACATATCATTTTTGATTTGTATTGTCTTATAGATTGAAAAAATTTGTTCCATTCGTCTTTGGAGGTTGTACTATCTAGCACTCTATAAACTGAACATAGTAATATTTTTTCATTAGTGTTTGTTTGCAGCGTAATAGCTACTGTTTCTAGGGAGTATGGTTTACTGTAGATAGTATTTATAATATCGAATGTTAGGTTGCATTTTATAAATATACAGACTCCACCCCCGTGCTCTTTAGTGTTATGTTTAAGAGGTCTATCATTTCTGATAACATTGAAATTTTTTATTTGGATTTTTTTATCTTTATGTAGCCATGTTTCTGACAGTAGGATTACGTCATAATCATCTGCTATTGATTTTAGTAAGTTTATTTTGCTTAATAGAGAACGACAGTTCCACTGTAGTATTCTAAGGTTGTTTTTAGATTTACGTGTGTTATTATTTATTAGTTTTTGATTATCCATTATGATAGGATGTGATAAAAAAGAAAAAGATTTAGATAGTGCTTATATGAAACAATGAGTCGGCTTGTTAAGATTTAGATTTTATTTATATTATTTGGTTTATTATTAAATCTGTTGGGGAAGTAATTCCTGAAGTGTTATTGTTTATCAATTCACCTGGTGACTCTATTTTTTGCAATTCTTTTGTTTTTTTTAAAATGAGATTGGCAGCCGTTAATAATTGAGTATATGATAATTTAGCAATGGTTTGTTCAAGTCTTTCCAGATAAGTCTCTGGCTCCGATAAATATTGCGTTAGCTCGTTAACGGGCTGGTGCGGCTCGTCTTGATCGAGTAAGTGTGGTTGGCTAAAGAAGTCTTTAGCAAGTTGTCTTTTAGTTATAGGTTTGATTTTTAAGTCAGGGTATCCGTTCTGGTAGCTTAGGCATTCTATGTGTGCTTGGGACCTTCCTGTCGATTGTTTCAGGCCCATGTGAATATCTTTATTACCTCTTGGTGATTGGGTTTTTTGGCTGCGTTGTGAGCTATAGTAGGTTTTTGAGGGGGTGGATTGCACTGTATTTGACTTCATTATCCTTGAGTATGAGTCTTTAAGATGAGAAGCGGTTGGTATACTAAGTGGTGGGATACTATTTAAATCTGGGAAGGTGACTTCGTTATGTGCATATTGTTTTCTCTGTTGGGCCTTGACTTCTGCGACCGACAGATTATATTTTGTGGCTATATCTCTGATATTTTGTTCTTCTAATTTTTTGGGGCAACTTTTGTCTGTAGGAAGGTGGCTTTGTTGGCAGTGAAGACATTTTGGGCATGTATTAGCATTTGGGCATTCTTCTATTTTCTCATGTTTGATGCCCCCACATCGGATGCATTTTTCATGAGCAGCTTTACAGTTGGCTTTGATATGTCCAAAGCGAAAGCATTTATAGCACTGCCTTATCTGAGGATAGTAAATTTGGACGGGATAGATGACTTTCATTAATTTGGCTTCAGGGGGGAGTGTTTGTCCTTTGACAGTAAATTGGATGGTCTGGGTAGGTATTATTTCAAAGTTGTCGGTATCTTTATTGAATATTCTCTTGGTAAATCTCCTGATGTGGAGAATTTCGAGCGGGCCGAATCGAGAATCGAGCTCTAGATATTCTTTCAACTCGTCGTCGGTAATGTAGGTAGGTATGCCTTTAATGACACCTTGTCTTGTGACAAGGTGGTTTGGGATAAACGCACGGAGATTGTTTTCTTCCCATTTATTCCAATTTGCAATCTTGTTAGCAACATCTCTGTATTTAATAATGATACAGACTTTGTTAAAGCTAAGTTGTTTTATTTCTATAAAGTTGTCTTTTTCGGGGAAATTTGGGATTAGCATCTTAGCGATTTTTAAGGCATCAATTTTTTGGTTATTATTTGTTATTTTTTGAACGTAGACTTTAAACGGGCTTGGAGTGGTAATATCAAATATAAGAGGTTGATTAGATTTTGTAAGTTGTGTCTCGTTGGACAGTGCATTTGACTGTGTCGACTGTTGGGAGTTTAGTGTTTTAGGTTGTGCTGGCCTCTGTTGGGAATCTGCTCCACTACTATCTGTTGGTTGGTTATGTGTAGCCGGTAATGTAGGCTTGGTGTTTATCAGCTGGGGCTCATGAGGGTTAGGTTTTTCGTTGAGTTTGTGATGGTTTAGTGTGTTTTCGAGTTTGGGATCGAATGTGTTTTTATTTATTGGTTTTTTAGGTTTTTGGCTTTCTGGTGAAGAAAATGGGGATTTATTGAAGTCTCCTGGTCTTTTTCTATTTTGCTCCTCAAATTCCATGTAGCTTGGGTCGTCTGCACTAGTCGTGGGCGACTCCTGGTGGATGATGCTATTAATTTGGGCATGGCTAAAGTGGTTTATTTTCGAGGAATTCTCAGAAGGTGGCAAATCATTGGCTTCATTGGCATTTACATTTGGGTCCTGCTTATGCCGTTTCGGGATTTTCGGGGTTTTCTTTTCTTTGTTTTTTATTGACTTTCTTGTCTCGTCATTGAGATCGGTATTGGGAGAGTTTTTCAAGTATGACATTCTTTTTATGATTTGGGATTGAGATCCTGGCACGTTTTGGCTGCTTGGTATGGTGTTATTTTTCCCATTCTTACCTTTGCCTTTTTTGTCTGTGTCAAGGGTTAAGGATGATGGAGGGATTAGAGAGCGTGAAGGGATTCCACCTTGTAGGCCTCCCGCCTTAGGCTCCAGATCATGTGAGTCCATGATGGTAGGTCTGAACCGGTCTTCGTTCGCGGCTAGCCCGCCCGCGCGGGCTTACCCGTTTATGATCGCGTCTATGTCGTTCGCTAACGGATTTATTTATTATCTTTCTAATCAGAACCGCGAGGCCCCAATTTAAGGAGCAAATTCGTCGACTTTAATCTCAGCTCGATAATAGTTGGTGAAACGGGCCGTTAATATTTGTATCCCAGAAAGAATTCACGAGAGGACAAAAAACCGTCCGCACGCGGCGGCATCTCTAGCCGAACTCTTCAATGATATTGAAGTATACTAAAGTGAGAAAGTGATAGACAATAAAAGACAGATAATTTAAAGAGAAAGAGAAAAGGAAAGAGAGAGGAGAGAGAAAGAAAGAGAGAAGGAGGGAAAGAGCAAGGACATCAGAGAGAGAGAGAGAGAGAGAGAGAGAGAGAGAGAGAGAGAGAGAGAGAGAGAGAGAGAGAAACAGAAGGAATTACCCTTATCACGTAGGAAAATAAATAGTGAAAGAAATAGTAACCGAGACAGAAAGAGAGGGAGAGAGAGAGAGAGAGAGAGAGAGAGAGAGAGAGAGAGAGAGAGAGAGAGAGAGAGAGAGAGAGAGAGAGGGAGAGAGAGAGAGAGAGAAAAAGAAACATAGAAAAACTGATTTTTACGTAAGTCCCCTTCTTAATTATTAATTTTATTAATATAAATAATATTCTATTTATTTTCTCGTTTTTTTTTTGTAATGTCAAATCAACATAACCTCTTGAAATTTTAACACAATGTTGTGCTGGATAACTGTAATAATTGGTAAAAATTTTGAGTTAATCAATCGAATATTCTTTTTAGAAATGCAAATATAAGAAATTTATAAAAAAATTTTAATCTCAAATATCTTTCGTCAAAATAGTCAGATTTTTTTGGGCAAAGAACTGAATCCTTAGAAATAAGAAAGCTAATTCTCTGCCAAATTTCAAAACGATTCATTAACTTTTACTCCTATCATCGTAAACGAAAGAAAACGCTCTTATTTTCAAAAATCATTTTTTTCTCGGAAACAAATCAACATAACCTCTTGAAATTTTAACACAATGTTGTACCCGATAAGTGTAATAAGTGGTAAAAATTTTGAGCGGATAAATGAAAAAGTTTTTGAGATATTAATTAAAGAATTGTAAACCATATTTTCATTGATAACAAATGACAGGCTAAAGATAATTTAAATTTAAAAAAAAAAGAAATTGTAGGTAATTTAACGACCTTTTAAGAAAAATTTATTTTATTAAGTAATACTGGCTGTAACAAATTAAAAAATAAAAAAAAAAAACGAAAAATTGAAAATCGTTTTTTGGTTACAAAAAAAAAAAAAAGAAACTTGATAAAATCAAAAAGTAGGTTATGCTCTCTCTATTGTCCTCTGAAACGAAGAGAATAAGCTTTGCCCGATGTAAATCGGTCGATCGGTTCAAAAGTTATCGCCTGTACACACACACACACACACACGCGCGCGCGCGCGCGCGCACACACACACATGAAAATTTTTTTTATCAAAAACAACGGATTTTAGCGCCAAAAGTCTTAAAATATGTTTTTGAACATTTTTTGTTTCAAAATTTTTTTTTCACCGTTACAAAGCTTTCTCTTTGAGGAAGCAAAACAGCATTAACGTTATGACGAATCCTAGTTGATACAATTATCATAAAAAAGTATTTTTTTCAATACGTACATGAAAAAGGCCCCTTTCCTGCATAGAAAGGTGAATGGGAAATTGAGCTATGGAGTATAATATAATTGTATTTTTCAGGGTCATGGAACAAATACCTTTATGAATGGAACTACAATTATTGCATGATCGCATATCTTTGAATGGTCAAATAGCTTCATCCAGATTAAACAACGGCATACCAAATAATATAGTGATTCTAATATCAATCAAATATTGCATAACAATTTTAATAATAATATGATAAAAATCAATATATGAAACACCGAGGCTGGTAGGCATGCTGTTTACATAATATTTTTTTTTCGAATTCCTATAAGTATTTTGTTTGAAAAGTAATATTGCTATTTAAAGCTATTATCTTAAGTACAGTTCTACAATTTTCATCTTAAGTTTAAAACAAGGACTTTTAAAAATACAAATATATTTTTATCATTTCTTCTTGTGCCAATTTGCCCCTACCCTGGGGCTTGTTGGCTCTTAGGTTGGGGCAGGTTGACTACGAAGAAATTTGTGACAAATCATTGACTCAACAAATTTATTAAGATTATTTTTTATTTAAATTTGAACAATTTAAACATACTTTAAGTGCATGTTTACATTTCATATCAAATGTACAACATTTCCGCATGATAAATAAATAAATCTATAAAATTTTCATAACAGAACTTTTATAAACAAATAAAAAACAGCATTAACGTTATGAGGAATCGTAGTTGATATAATATCACAAAAAATTGTTTTTTTCAATACGTACATGAAAAGGGCCCTTTTCCTGCATAGAAAGGTGAATAGAAAATCGAGCATTTCGAGCATCTAGTGAGCAGCGGGAGGAAGAGAACTTATAGACTCCCGTTATGACGACCCGATCCCCCATGCATCCAGCATTCATACAAAAAAGGTCCTATTCCAGCACTTATTAAATAAAGTGCTATGTGCAACTAGGGAGTAATTGAACTTCAGATGTAAAATTCGACTTTTCATGTCTTTTCTGAAAGTATTTTGTGTACTTTTGCATAATACGTCAATGTTTAATTATTCGAAGACTAAAAAGGAGAGAACTGAGCGAACTAACTAAAAAATTGAGAAGAAAATGAAATTGAAAGAAAGAATTAAAGTGGGAAGTGGTAATTTACAGAAAGAAGAATGCAAAGGAAAGTACAAGTTCTGTTTCTGATATCAAATATAAGAAAAATAAGCGTACCGTATAAGTAGGAGACCCTAACGCGAATGGGATAGGTGTGAGAACCATACCGTTTTACGGTATGCAGTAGAACTGATGTAGAGCCATACGAAATTGTATTCATAGCAACGCATTCCGGAAAAAAAACACGTACGGGCTTTGCTATTCTTATCGGAATGTTTATACACGGAGAAAAATAGTGTAACAAAAATTACTATATTTATAGTAATCGTGGGACAGACTTAAATTATCATAAAATTTACTACAATTTATAATAATAATTCCTATGTTTTGAGTAATTTTTACTATGTACATAGCAATTTTTACTATAAATTGTAGTAAATTTTATGATAATTCGAGTCTGTCCCAAAGTTCCTATCGAACATAGTAATTTTTCTTACATTTATAGTAAACTTTCCTAAACATTTCTCTCAGTGTAAAAGTATAAAATTCTCAGAGATAGTTATAATCTTTTTGGTTATGGCGTCTTAATATTCATACTCTATACTTTTAATACAAAATCAATTTTAAATTTATTAATAAACTAAATTGAATGATTTATAAAAAAACTTACAATATTTACTCGTATAATTTCATTGTAGTATGTTTAATACCATATTTCATTTACAAAACGCAAAAGTGTAAATTTAACTTTTGCGCTTGCAAAAATTTCAAATGACATTTAAAGCACGCATCGGCGCGCGTAGAAATCCACTTTAGGTGAAAGATGGGAGGGTGGGGTGGGGGGGGGGGCTGTATAGAGAAATAGAGAGCCTGTACAGTCAGTGTACATGCTAAACTACCATGAGTTGTCGTGCAGGGCTTGGACAGGTAGCCTGGATTATTTTTTTTATAGTTTTATAATTATTTGGCACATTGTCAATGAACGAGAGATCCAAACTTGAGAGTACCATCCGGATGATGCTTCGAAAAATAGGGTACATGTCTAGGTTTAGATGCATATTTAACGGGTAACATTAATTCTTTTTAAGGCAACCTGTTTAGGATCTGTGTCCCACCATATGACGCGCCTATGCGTTCCCTGTATACAGGGGCCTGAGAGTTCCCTGTACAGGGCCTATGTTTGTGACCAGGCAAGCCTGAATGAATTCCTACTCGAGTCAGTAAACGTAAACATACCGCGAGCAATTCGAATAGCTCTTAGGTCTAAACATAGTTCGCAGGCAGAAAAATAACAAAATCATTTTGTCGTAACTATTTATTTGTGGTGAAGGTGAGTAATCTATTCCTCCGGTTGCCTTTTCCTCCGCCTGGTCACGGGCCGACAACAACTTGAAAAAAAAATACTCGCCTAATATAGTTAAAAGTATTGTGGATTTTCCCATATACCTCCATGCATACGGAATTATTGTTTCTGTAAAGTGTACAGTTTTTAGATGTATATACACGGTAATTAAATTCAAAATAATACAAACTGTATATAAAAAGATTGCAATAACAGCTAATAAGACATTGCTAGGTATAGTTTGTACGATATTTCAGTCCCGTGTACGTTGGATATTTCCGGACATAACAATATTTTTTTAATACATATAGTCCTTACAATTCCAGATTTTGATAAATACAAAAATTCTTACTGCATAAAAATGTATTTAACAGTGAAAATAGATATTGAACAACAATATTAGCTTACAAAATAATATCTTGTGGCATACATTAATTGCAAATCAGACTTATATCTACAGATCTCTATAGGAATTATATTATTGTAAATTTTTTGATTTAATAAATAAATAAATCATATGATGATCTACTTTCTTTTCACTTTTACATTCTCTTTTTTAAAAATGTTAAAGTATATCAACGCTGTTTTTTTCTTTTATTATACATTTTCATTACCGTATGTATAACTTGTAGATGTAATAACTGAATAAATTTTAATTTTATTTCACGCAAAAGCATTTTACTTATTAATATCACCGATGAAATATTCAATCACTTTTATTATTCTCATTCTAGATAAATTAAATAGTTGTTAGTTTACCTTTGCACTAACTTTACTGTGCATAAATCACTTGGTCTAAAACGCGAAACCGTCATTGTCAGACTGCAATTGTTAACATGGACAGCCAGTTGATTCATATTATTATTATTTTAGCAGTATGTAAGGAAGTTGTCGGTTTTTTTGGGCTATTGCCACTGCTGAAAGGTTTGAAATTCGTTCATATTGTTGAAATATTAATATAAAATTTATTACTTACGTTCTGTATACAAATTTAGTTTAAAGAAGTGATGCATTTAGGTAAATAAGTTATTATGATATAGTAAATAAAATATGTCTTAAAACAGAAAAATATAAAAATACTACTACTGGTCTTGAAAAAGAGATCTTTAAATTTAAGTGCGAGGTTGGTTGGCTACAGAGGTAAATTGATTCAGTATTAATAACTCCGCCTATCAGCAACATTTGGCTGTACTGTCGATACCAGCACTGTGTAATAGTGTCGTACGTAAGTGAGAAGACTATCAAAGTCAAAAAATCATTTTTTTGCGATAAGAAATAAGTTTGAATTTTTTTTACATAGCTAGTGTAAAATAACAATTTTTGTGAAAAGGCCGTTTATCAATTTTACTAAAATATTAATGAGTAATCAAAGTTAATGTATATTATAGAGCTTAATTTTAGCTTTTATTTCATATAAGACCGAATCCATGTCAAATCGAACAGCCAGAGTATGGATACCTCACCGATCATTTTGGTATCAAAGTACTGCTGTTCTTCTCTTAAAATGATTCGACACGTATTTTTTCATTTTTCGATTGCACTCAAATTGCATCCGGTTCGCAAAGTTAAAAATTTGTTACAAAATCCTAACTTTCAAATTTTATTTTTCAAGGTCATCTTCAAGCAACTGCCATTTTACGAGTTTTTTAAGTTTTTGAGTAAACTATACGCGATCTTACTTATATTAGCACCTTCTATCGTATCCTGCATGACATTTGCATAAAAACTAAAAAATGCATAAGTTATGCAGTTTTTACTAAAAAATGCATTTTTTGGAAAAATGCATTTTTTTTCCAAAAACCCGTTTTTTTTAATGACAATTTTTGTGAAGGTAGGTGGTGTAAGTACCTAGCTAACCTTATATATAAAGTTCCGAGAAATTCACTTTTCAGACAGAAAAAAAATAGAGTGTACGAAAAAATTTTCACGTTTTTGGGGTTGTAGTCAGTGATATTCAATTTAAACGGATTTGTGTTTGTACATAATTTAAGCAATATACTTTATTATATTAAATTACTTTTTGACAGTTCTTCCTTTAGCTTCTTTATTTTTTTAAAGTTTTGTTTTTTTTCTTTGCTTTAACTTCGCTTAGTAGATAATCAGCAGTTTTTGCTGTAAAGCAATATCCTTACCATTCAAAATTTTCTTAAGCCATAAATGGATCTCTTTAATTCCGGGATATTTTGGAATTGGAAACCGATCAACATTTTTTGCCATTCTAAATTGTTCTATATCGATACCTTATAAATGTATTATGTTGATTGCATCAGTATATTTTTGAACATGTTTTATAAAATCAGCAGCATTTTGAATAGCTTCTTCAAGAGGTTTTCGATGATTGTGCGAAGTAGCGTGGCACCTTTTTAATTTGTAAAGTTGAAAGCGATTTTTAAAATGTCTAGCAGCACCATTTTCATTTAAAAGAAAATTGTCGTAATTCAATAACATAAATTACCATGATATCAGATGGTGCTGGTAGTCATTTTAAAAATTGCTACACACACAACCACACAATCACACACAATAACACGCAACCACACACACAGCCACGCGCACACACAACCACGCGTAAACACAACCACACAATCACACACAGCCACACACAACCATACACACACAACCACACAACTACACACACAACCATATCGAAATATACACACACCGACACATTTATGCGAGAAGCTACTTATGGGGACATTTTTTTTAGTGAAACGATACTTATGAGAACTTTCTCCACTAATGGAGACCGTCCCCATTAAGCGAACTTCTGAGACTATACTTATGGGGATAATAAAGCCTAATTTAGGCTTTGTCTACAATGTATATGATTTCTTCCTACGTGACTTTTTTCCGTTCTTTTGGTACTAAAAGCAGGCGCTGCAGGCGACGCTAAAAAAGTCTATACCCTGAGGGATGGTGGAATTGTAGACAATGGCGGCGTGCAGCGCCGCCCTTACCTCCTGTTCGGAATCTCTGGAGAAGGAGACTATAGGTCCCCATTAGTACCATTCACAAAATTTACACAACCACACACACATACACACACAACTACAGACACAACCACACAGAACCACACACACACACAACAACACACACATAACCTCACACACACACACCTGCATTTTTTATATTAGGTATATGTGAAAAATCTAAATTACGCGCCTGATAAGCGGAAACACCATGTACAAATGATAATATCACCCACTGAGCACGTTTTTGAGGACTATTTCGGTGTAGGGTGACATGCCCAGAAGATAACTTCCTCGCTAATTTGACTGTACCTAGGGGGTTTTTCGACCCGCTGAGTAATTAAAAAAATTACTTACTATCTAAATTACTGTTTGAATGCGCATTTCTTTCCACCGGCTTCGAGAAACTGTTATACCAATAAAAAAGATCTGCAATTTTGCAAATATTGTAATACCTCATTTTTAAAAATATGTTAATAGGTGATTTCTTTTACTTACAATCATCATCGTCATCCATTTTATTAATTTTTCGTTACATCCAGCACAGAGTTAAAAAAAACGTTTACCAACTTGAATATTTCAAAAGTTCTACCATGGTTAAGGGTGCAACAGTTAGAAAGGTATCTACGTTACCATCATTGCTATTAAGTTTTTTAAAAAGAATTTTCAACGAAGACAGCGTTGGTAATATAGAAAATGATGGTTTTCTTTATTTTCATTATAAACTTTTCAAATATATAGGTAAGAAGAAAAATAATGATGGACTCGTAATAGAAAAAAAGCGCTGTCATGCGAAAAGTGCTAGTTTTCGCGGCAAGCTTGCGAATCACGTTACTTTTCGTGGCAAACTCGCGAATCGTGCTAGTTTTAGCGGCAAGCTTGCGAATCGTATTACTTTTCGTGGCAAACTCGTGAATCGTGCTAGTTTTCGTTACAAAATAGCGAATTGTACTAGTATTCGCGGTAAAGTCCTGAGTTGTGCTAGTTTTCGTTACAAAGTCGCGAATTGTACTAGTATTCGCGGCAAAGTCATGAGTTATGCGTCGATATATTATTGTATAAATCCTTTAGGTAAAAGAATTGTCTCATGATTTTTAGAGATATTTAAGGTTAAAATTTGTTTACGTTTTTTTTCAAAATTGTAATTTCTCAATGACGACTTCATGTATCAGCTTGAAATTTATAAACTATTTTGTATGTGATATAGGCAATACCTGTGTAAAATTTCTTCCAGATTATATGGTTATTTTTTGAGATATTTGATATTTAAAATTTTAGTATTTTTGAAAATGACTTTCTTTGTTGTCGCACTATATACTACATTAAAATTGTTTTAATTTCTTTGAAATCTGGTGGAGATATAGAGTTTGTATATTATTTATTACAAGAGTTCTTAGGGTAAAAGAATTCGTTTATGAATTTCAGAGATATTTGAGGTTAAAACTATTTTAGCGCTCTTTTAAAATCGTAATTGTTCTGGAACGCATTTATGTATACTAAAAAATGGAAATGACATGCGCGTTGTGTATCTGCTTTTTTTGTAGTAGCCATTTATTATTTTTAAGGTTAGAACTTTTTTCTTACATCGAAAATTCGAGAAAGAGCACACAAATACGGACAGGCATACTACTAGAGACAAGGACCTTATGTGTGAAATTTTACAAAGAAAATATAATTTGAAGTAAAGGTTATTTAGAAATTTTAAAAGGTTTTGACGATAATATTACAATCAATTATTTTATTTATTTTTCACACATAATTAAAAAAAAAATCATACCTATTATTTTATTCATATTTTATACATCATTTAAAAATTCATACTTTTTAATCTTCATAAATGAATTTAATTATAATTATGTCATAAATTGTTGCAAAAATTATAAATTTTGTTATTAAAAATGAATTAACGGGGTTCCATAGTCCTACCATTACCGACCGAGCATTCACACAGTTTCAAGCTGATTAAAAATAAAATACGTCGAATCACAAAAAATCAAGAGAACACTTCGCTGCGGTTTTGAACGTTCTATCATCCAGTAAAAGTTTGGAGTCGAAATATCAAGTTGTTTTTGCAAAAACTTTGAACGAAACCGAATTTTGTTTTGTTCAAAGTTTTTGCAAAAACCACTTAATATTTCGACTTCAAACTTTTACTAGGTGATAGAACGTTCAAAACCGCAGCGAAGTGTTCTCTTGTTTTTTTGTGATTTTACGTATTTTATTTTTAATCAGCTTGAAACTGTGTGAATTTCTCGGTCGGTAACGGTACGACTATGGCACCCCCTTAAAGGAATAAGTAAATTAAGTTTGAGGAAGCCACGGGCCAATGAATTGGCAGCGGTTTTTTTTAAAGAGATCAATACTATTAGTGGTATTATAATTTTCAAAAATATTGAAATAAAAGGTACAAAATATAAAGAGGGAACAGTTATTTTAACAGATACAGATGAAGACAGTGGCCCTCAGATTGACAAAATTTGTAAAATTTATAAAATTAATGATGCAATTAAACTTTCCTTGCAGCAAATTTCGACGATAACCTTTTATAAGCACTATCATGCTTATATTGTCAAATTAGATGAAAATCAAAATATAAATTAGATTATAAAAATCTTCCAAATTTTGCTTCCTGACTTTTAATTAAAAAGTCCAGCAATACATTCATTGTTACCAAATATGCCATTTAGTGTATTTTATTAAATAAAAGTATTCAAAAGTATTATAAATATAATGTTTGTTTTATTTTTTCTAAAAATGTATTTCTTGATTTTGAAAAGATAACCTAAAATAAAATTCTATGATCTAAAAATGAGTTGAAATAGTATAACCTCATTCAATTCAATCAAATTGATTAGATTATACTATAAGATTTACAATATAACTTTAATTTTTTCTATGTATATTACAGAAATCGTATATTCTGCAATATAACATTCCAAAAAAAGGAGATATAGCTTAAAAAAAGGAGAATCTCCTTTTTTTACGTTGTATTGCCTTATTTAGAAATACGGTAAAACTACTTTAAAAAAGGAGATTCTCCTTTTTTAAAGCTGTATCTCCTTTTTTTCGAAAAGTAGAAGCTGCATCTTTTTATGAGTAGAGTGAACTTTTTTTTAATCAGTTTTAACTTATCATTTTTTCAGCGTGTAAAAAACCACGACCACGCTATGATACTTCTCATGCTCAGGCCCAAATAGACAGTTTACTTAAAGAAACAACCAATGAAGCAGCCAAAGCAAGACAAGCACTGAGAGAATATAGGTTAGGAGAGGAGCAGGCTGATAGAGACAGGGCTGCTAAAGAGAAGGCTGCTAAAGAGAAGGCTGATAAAGAGAAGGCTGATAAAGAGAAGGCTGATAAAGAGAAGGCTGATAGAGACAGGGCTGCTAAAGAGAAGGCTGATAAAGAGAAGGCTGATAAAGACAAGGCTGATAAAGAGAAGGCTGATAAAGAGAAGGCTGATAAAGAGAAGGCTGATAAAGAGAAGGCTGATAAAGACAAGGCTGATAAAGAGAAGGCTGAGAAAGAAAAGGCTGCTATAGAGCAGTCTATCAAAGAAGCTGAACTTAAATCTGCCCAGTGCGTTTCTGAATCCAAAGTGGCTCTGGAGCAAGCTCTTAAGACCAAAGATGCTCAGTGCGATGCCGCAATCCAAGTGGCTATAACCAAAGCTACTAAAAATACTGTTAACATTCCTTTAACACCAGATAGCAGACTGGATGGTAATTCATTTTTTATATCAATTGACTTAAAATTGAAAGTATAGTATATATTAGAGTGAATATTTAACTGCTAGTCTACAGTGATTTTTCATTTTGCTTTCTCGAAGAGAAAGCTTTGTAACGGTGAAAAAAATTTTGGAGACAAAAAATGTTTAAAAACATGTTTTAAGACTTTTACCACTAAAATCCGTCATTTTTGTGCAAAAAAATATTCGTGCCGTGTGTATGTGTGTGTATGTGTACGGGCGGTAGCATTTGAACCATTCAAACGATTTTCATCGGACAAAGCTTATTCTCTTCGTTTCGGAAGAGATTTTGAAGGACATATTTTTTGATTTTATCGATTTTCTTGTTTTATAACCAAAAAACGATTTTGAATTTTCCGTTTTTTTGATTTTTTAATATTTTACAGCCAGTAATACTTAACATAATAAATTTTTATTGAAAGGTCTTTAAATTACATACATTTTCTTTTTTTAATATTTAAATTATCTTTATTCTGTCATTTGTTCTAATGAAAATGTGGTTTAAACTTCTACAATTAATTTATAAAAAAATTTTTTGTTTATCGACTCCAAATTTTAACTACTTATTATACTTATTGAGTTCAAGATTTCGTTAAAATTTCAAGAGATATAATATGTAAAAATGTAAAAGACATGCACATTGATAAATAACAATTATTTATCTATATATACTGATTTAAACAATCAATGTATTAGAAAAATAACTTTAGTTTGAGGAAGCTAATTGCCAGTGAATTGGCAGCGTTTTTTTTAGTCTTTTAATTTTTGTATTCCATTTGTCCATTATTTCTCTTGTTTTAAGTTTTTCGAATGAATTATAAGAACAAAAGCGTACTAAGTTTTTTCGGCATAAAACTATATTAAAGGATACAGCACCATTCGAAAGCAGGGATAAGTCGTGAATGTCACGTACAGTCCTGGGGGCAGACGTGCACTTAACATATTAAATGGGGAATTTAGCGTCTTTCACTTTTCGAAATATAGATAATGCGCAGCTATTAAGGAGTCGCTACATTACGTCTCGTCCAAAGAAAATCGTTGTCTAACATTATTTATCTAAGTAGGAGAGGCTACGAGTACTCCGGATCACGCATCCAGCTCAAACTTTAGAATATGTTTTTAGATACCAAAATATCAAAAAAGCCAAATTTTTAGAGTCTAATGCCTCGAGAAAGCTAAGATTTTCGACATTTTTAGTGTAATTTTTAGAAAATCATGAAAAAATCTCTTATACTTTGAGCTTGAATAATTCAGCTCAGAATTGTCTTTAATAAAATTATAAAAAAGAGAATGAAACTCGAAATAAAAAGCTTTAATTTGCCGTTTCTAGAATTAAAAAAATATTGATTATTTAAAAATTATATGAGTTTAACTCATTAATGTGCAAAACGAGAAATTTGTGATATGCAAGTTCAAGTGTACGATTCGAAATGAAAATGGGAGTAATTTTCTTTAAAAATTGCATACAGGTTTTCCAGGATGCTTTTTTAGAATCCGGCATTGATTTTGCATAAAAACTCGTCTTTTTTTCAAAGTCGATTATTTTGTTGTAGCTGCTTTTGAATATTCATATAATCACTAGGCATCGTGGTTTGAATATCCAAATTTTCTGAAGCCATGGTTAAGAAAGCTTTCATGGAACAAAAAATGCTTAGAATTAGCCAAAGAACACGTCTGAATTTTTTTGGATCAAAAAATGACCAAATCCAAAAAACCAAAATTAGACCAAAAAATTCTAAAAAAATTCTCACATATTCTTTGACTAATTCTAAGCATTGTTTGTTTCATGAATTTTTGCTTCCTCATAGAGGAAGCTTTGTAATAGTAAAATTTTAATTTTCTTTAAATTGCTCTTTCGTGTCACATGATTTTAGAAAATGTCTGTATGGATGTGTGTGTGTGTGTATGTGTGTGTGTGTGTGTGTGTGTGTGTGTGTGTGTGTGTGTGTGTGTGTGTGTGTGTGTGTGTGTGTGTGTGTGTGTGCGTGCGTATGTATACCGCTTTATTTTCGGATCTACGAGGTCGATTTTAACCGGACGGGTCTTTTTTTTTTTGTTTTTTGACGACTAACTGATGTGTTTTTGTTTTATATCGAATTTTTCATTTTCGAAAAATTTATTTTTGATTTTTTTTAATGATTGGATTTAAATTTTATAATCGGATGGGTAGCGTTCGAAAGAGCATAAAAAAACCTATATTTAAAAAAAAAAATTTCTCTAGCTATCACGGTTATTTTGTTATTAACAAAAACGTGTTTTTTTTTTTTTTTTTTTAAATGCTTATAACTCCCAAACTAAATGGTCAATTTTTTTGAAAAAAATCATGATAATGGAGATTATGAATAGCTATAATCTGTATAAAATTGAATCCATTCTGTTAGTTAGTTTTTGAGAAAAAAATAAAAAAATAAAAAAAACGTGTTTTAGGTGGCGACAATTTACGGGAGTAAAATTGTGTTAATAGCTTCAAAATTCCTTGTAGAGGTAGATTTTTGGTTGGCACCTGCACCTTTCTTCGAGATAGATGATTGGTTCATAAATTTCAGAGATTTTTGAGGTTAAAACTTTTGTAACCTCTTTTTCGAATCGTAATTTCTCGAGAACGGCTGTATGTATCAGAATGGGATAGGTAGCATTTAAAAGAGAATTAAAATACCTATATTTTCTTTAAAAAAAAAGTTTCTAGCTATCACGGTTCTTTGGTTATTAACAAAAACGTAAAACCTGAAAAAGGAAAAAAATGAGTTTTGTATGTCCAACTATTCCGGAGGGAAAATTGTCGTAATTTCTTCAAAATTCCTTGTGGAGGTAGATTTTGAATAGCTCTTGGTCGAGTTCTTTGGGCAAAATAATTGGTCCATAAATTTCAGAGATATTTGAGGTTAAAATTTTTTAAACTTTTTTTTAAATCGTAATTTCTCGAGGACGGTTCTATGAATTAGCTACAGATTTCTAGACAATTTTGTATGTGATATAGGTATTATGTATGTGAATTTTCATCAAGATCGTACGATTACTTTTTGATATTCAAAATTTTCCTATTTTACAAAGTTATTTTATTTGTCGCCTGATAACTAGAGAAAACTTGTTTTAATTTTTTTACAATTTGGCGGAGATGTAGAGTATATATTATTTATTATATGCGTTTTTAGAGTAAAAGAATTCGTTTGGTTGAAATTTCAAAAGATTATCTTTATTTGCTTAAAAAAAAAAACAATGTTTTATAAAAAAGTAGGAGTTTTATTGTCACGCGATAACAATATTAAGAAAATCAACCAATAGTCCTAAAATTTGGGAGAGATATATTTTTTTTATATCTTGAAACTGAATTCATTGTCCAATAAAATCGAACTATTACAACGAAAGATATTTGAGGTTTAGAATAAAACTAATTGAAAATGTGATAATATTTTGAAAAAATTGATTTATAAAAATATCGGGTTGTCGCACGAGAAAAAGAGTAACAAGAATGAATTTTGGAAAAATTTATATTAATTTATTACGAATATTCATAAAGAAAATTGGGTATGATACAATTAATTATTGTTATAAAAAATTAAAAAAAAAATGAATATAGTACATTACGCACCAAGGGACGGAAGTAAGACATCCCAACCCGCGTGTGATATTAACGCCCGAGCCGAAGGCGAGAGCGGTAAACACGCGGGTTGAGATGTTCTACTTCCGTCTCGTGTTGCGTATACTATTTTGTTTCATGTATTCCCCGGAGGAAAGTATATTATTGTCTTTTCACCCTGATCTCAGGGTCTCAAGTGCCACATAACCTCACTCCTAAAACTGCGAGGCTTATGCACGTTTCTAATTTTCTGCCGACTAGCGCCGCCTGCAGGTGATTTGCGGCCCGAGCGGCAGCGAGGGCTGCAACACGCAGGCGGCGCCAGCCGGGCCGAAAATTAGAGAAACGCGCATGCGCGTCGCAGTTTCTAGGCGTGAGGGAAGGTGGCACTTTCGGCCGTGAGAGCAGGGTGGGAAGACAACACTTTCCGACAGGGTATGAGACAAAATACATTATTTTGAGGAAGCTAAGTGCCAATGTATTGGCAGCGGTTTTTCGTAAAGTAGTTGCTTTTTGAGTAAAAAAATCACGAAGTTTTTTATTACACTGCTGTACAAAAGTGGCCATTTTGCAAAAACCAAAGCAAATAAAAGCTTTCTTAACCATAGTTTCAAAAATTTAGACATTTGGACCACAATTCCTGGTGATTATTATTCAAAAGCAGCATCAACAAAATAATCAACTTTAAAAAAAAGACGAACAAAAAAACTTTTCGATCTTTTTTCAAAAAACCCAGCAAAGAAAATAGTAATTGAAATTTTTATGCAAAAGCAATGCCAGATTCTAAAAGAGCATCTTAGAAAACTCCCTATATGCGATTTTTGAGGAAAATTATTCCCATTTTCATTTTCAATCGTACACTTGAACTTGCGTAAACAAACTTCTCGTTTTGCGCATTAATGGGTTAAAGGGGAACTAAAAAATGTACCTATAAAACAGCAAAAATTTTTTATTCCGAATTTGTGTCATATTTTATTGTATTTCGAATATTAAACTTCAAACTTATAACTTTTGAATCAAACAATATTTTTCAATTTTAGAAATGTCAAATTAATGCTTTTTAACTAGTTTTATTTATTTTTTTTTAATTTTATCGAAGATAATTCTGAGCTAAATTATTGAAGCTCAAAGTAGAGGAGATTTTTTTATGTTTTTCTGAAAATTACACTAAAAATGTCGATAACTTAGCTTTCCCGAGGTATTAGACTAAAAATTTGGCTTTATTCATATTTTGGTATCTAAAAACATATCCTAAAGTTTGAGCTGAGTCCATAGTCCGGAGTTCGTAGCATCCCTTAGTAAGTAAGCATATCATATACTAGACTGTGTAAATAAATTACATTTTCGTTCCAGTCTGCCATTTAAGGTTTGTTTTGTATCTAAGTTACGTAGGTTGATAATGATGAACAATTTTTTTTTTTTTGTAAAAGTAATCTAATAAAAAGAATTGGTATAAAAATTACATTATAAATTTCTTAGTGATTAAAATATAGCTATGGAGTATAATATAATTATATTTTTCAGGGTCATGGAACAAATACCTTTATGAATGGAACTACAATTATTGCATGATCGCATATCTTTGAATGGTCAAATAGCTTCATCCAGATTAAACAACGGCATACCAAATAATATAATGATTCTAATATCAATCAAATATTGCATAAAAATTTTAATAATAATATGATAAAATACAATATATGGAACACCGGGGCTGATAGGCATGCTGTTTACATAATATTTTTTTTCTAATTCCTATAAGTATTTTGTTTGAAAAGTCTAATATTCCTATTTAGAGCTGTTATCCTAAGTACAGTTCTACAATTTTCATCTTAAGTTTAAAACAAGGAGTTCTAAAAATACAAATATACTTTTATCATTTCTTCTTGCGCAAATTTGTCCCTACCCTGGGGCTTATTGCCTCTTAGGTTGGGGCAGGTTGACCAAGAAGAAATTTGTGACAAATCATTGACTCAACAAATTTATTATGATTATTTTTTATTTAAATTTAAACAATTTAAACATACTTTAAGTGCATGTTTACATTTCATATCAAATGTATAACATTTCCACATGATAAATAAATAAATCTATACAATTTTCATAACAGAACTTTTATAAACAAATAAGAAACAGCATTAACGATATGAGGAATCGTAGTTGATATAATTATCACAAAAAAGTATTTTTTCAATATGTATATGAAAAAGGCCCTTTTCATTCATAGAAAGGTGAATGGAAAATCGAGCATTTCGAGCATCTAATGAGCAGTGGGAAGAAGAGAACTTTACAGATCAACTACGGATAATTAGCGGCAAATTCCACTCAAATCATTTTTGTTTTATTCATTGATTTTACAATAGTGTCGTGCTATCTTCATATTCTGCTTGGCGTGCGTCGGGGCAGTTATCATAAATAAAGTGCGGCCAATTTCTGTCCTTTACCGATAAACTGTGGATAAATAGCGACAAATTCCCCTCGAACCATTTTTTTTTATTCATTGATTTTATGATAGTGTCCTGCTATCTTAATATTAAGCTGGCAGTGCACCCTATATTTTTTTTTTTAATTGAGTGCAACTAATTTTTGGCTTTTACGGATAGTTTGCGGATAATTAGCGGCAAATTATTCAATAATAATAATGACGATTTTCCGAAAGTGACCTGCCAACTTAAAGGACGTCTCATACACGTAAAAAAGGCCCTGCCATACCTTCGTTAAAAAAAAGAAAAACGGTGTGTTGCACGGGAAAAGGAACTATTTCAAACTCGGGTGAGGTGTTTTCAACACTCGTCTGTGTTTCGGCGCCGAAGGCGCCCTCGACTCCGATTCGTATCGAACACCTCACCCTCGCTAGAAATAGCTTATTTTGTCCACTTGTTGCACAATATACTACTTTTCAACATGTGTATGAAAAAGACCCTTTTCCTGCAAAGAAAGGTGAATGGAAAATCAAGTATTTCGAGCATTTAGTGAGTAGCGGGAGGAAAAGAACTTAGACTCCCGTTATGACGACCTGATCCCCCATGCATCTACCTTTCATACAAAAAAGGTCCTATTCCTGCACTTATTAAATAAAGTGCTATGTGCAACTAGGGAGTAATTGAACTTCGGATGCAAAATTGAACTTTTCATGTCTGTTCTGAAAGTATTTTGTGTACTTTTGTATAATACGTCAATGTTTAATTATTTGAAAACTAAAAAGGACAGAACTGAGCGAAATAACTAAGAGATTGAGAAGAAAATGAGATTGAAAGAAAGAATTAAGGTGGAAAGTGGTAATTATCAGAAAGAAGAATGCAAAGGAAAGTATAAGTTCAGTTTCGGATATCAAATATAAGAAAAAGTAAAGCAATATACAGTAGAAGAGTAAAATATTGATACAAATTTTATCTGATTAATCTAGCAATTGCGATTATATAGTTAAGTCTAATTTTTAATAATACTAATAGAGTTTAAAATCTACACTGAAGAAAAAATTACAAGGAGGCACCGCCATCTGCAGTTTGATATAAAGGAGATCCTAACGCAAATGGGATAGGTGTGAGAACCATACCGTTTTACGGTATGCAGTAGAGCTGCTGTAGCCATACGATATTGTATTCGTAGCAACGCATTCCGGAAAAAAAATACGTACGGGCTTTGCTATTCTTACCGGAATATTAATAAAAGTATAAAATTCTTAGAGATAATTATGATCTTTTTGATTATGGCGATTTAATATTCATACTATACTTTTAATACAAAATCAAATTTAAATTTATTAATAAACTAAATTGAATTATTTATAAAAAAACTTTCAATATTTATTGGCAATTTCATTGTAGTATGTTTAATACCATATTTTATTCACAAAACGCAAAAGTGTAAATTTAACCTTTGCGCTTCCAAAAATTTCAAATGACATTTAAGGTGGCTCATGCGATTTCTTATAAAAAAGCAGATAAATCTTAAACTTAATAAATATGTTCTTTAGACATTAAACTTTCTATCTGTACTAAGAAAATTGTAGGTCAACGACTAAATTATCGAAAAAACTGAGTTTATAAATAGGTACGTTTAACACATAACCTTATGGGAATGAACAGTTTATTGCTTCGTAGTAACTTGTAAAAAGGCAGTTTTTAATGTACAATGTATGAAATTAAAGATTTTTGTGTGAAGAATCTAATGATATCATCAGAATTATAGGTTAACGACCAAACAAAAAAGCTATTAACAATAAACGTTACAAATGTGCTACTGCGCATGCGCACTGCGACCAGTCATATAAATGTAGCGCAAATTAGCAATGTTTTTACTTATTTATAAAATCTTTTTTTTCGTTTGAACATTTAGAAGTTATTTACAATAAATTTACGTAAAATACGTTAACTTAATTTGGCAATAATAAAGAAGCCCCTTGCGGGGCCCCGACTTGATACGGCACCAAACGCATGAGCCACCTTAAGGACGCTTGCTCATTGCAATCGTAACCAAAAGTACGCAGAGTCGAACGCCGTACGCCTAGCGCTCTCTCGGGTCTCCCCACTCTCAAAATTTCACGCGAGACTGTACACGTACACATGGCGCCGCTTCATCGGTGTGTACATTCACATCGAAGCGCTCCGTCTGTGTAGACACACGCGTAGCGCGCGGGCACGCCATTGGTTGTTTACACGCACACAAGGACACGCGCGGCCGAAGTTACCTACTTTAAACAACTGTATCTCGAAAACGGTGCTGCTAGGCTTTCTGGATTTTGGAGAGCTTATTTAAAATATCATCATTAGTAAAATTTTTCACGACTTTTTCATAAGACACCGTATTAAATTGTCTAACTTTGATAGCTTATATCTCATGAACGGTGTTGCTAGGCTTTCTGAAGTTTGCAGATGTTGCATATAATAACAATAAGAATCTACCCTGCAAGTTTCATAAGATTCTATAGAAACTCATTTTGTGAGCAGCGTCCTTAAAGCACGCATCGGCGCGCTCAGAAATTCACTTTAGGCGAAAGACAGAAGGGGGGGGGGGGTGTATAGGTAAATAGACAACCTGTACAGTCAGTGTACATGCTAAACTACCATGAGTTGCCTTGAAGGACCTGGACAGGTAGTCTGGCTTATTTTTTTATAGTTTTATAATTACTTAGCACATTGTCAATGAACGAGAGACCCAAACTTGAGAGTAACATCCGGATGATGCTTCGAAAAATAGGGTATATGTCTAGGTTTAGATGAATATTTAACGGGTAACATTAATTCTTTTTAAGGCAACCTGTTTAGGATCTGTGTCCCACCATATGACGCGCCTATGCGTTTCCTGTATACAGGGGCCTGAGAGTTCCCTGTACAGGGCCTATGTTTGTGACCAGGCAAGCCTGAATGAATTCCTACTCGAGTCAGTAAACGTAAACATACCGCGAGCAATTCGAATAGCTCTTAGGTCTAAACATAGTTCGCAGGCAGAAAAATAACAAAATCATTTTGTCGTAACTATTTATTTGTGGTGAAGGTGAGTAATCTATTCCTATTCTAACCAGTTCCATGCATTATCAACGCAGTCTACGGAAGGAGGGATCAGTATAGACGGGCAATCCAGCCTGGGAAGAAGGCATCCAGGTCATCAGCAGTGCTGTTCAAACCAATAAGTGTGCGAGTGGGAAGCCGCTAGCCGCCGTCGCAGCAAGGAAAACAGCGACCGAGGAGGAAAATACCAGCCGTACCAATGGATGCAGACTGCTCCTGCCAAACCCGGGAAGTTTGGGAAGGAACTCCAACCCAAGCCGAAAGGTTCCATGAACCTTAGGATTTAGTTCCAAGGCCGATGTTTCTTTGAGATCGGCCGCACGAAGAATTTCAACACAAATAGCGAGCTGGTCTCGCTCGTGTGTTAATTCTCGGTGTGGAGGTTAGTGCTGTGTTCTCTCCACACTCAACGTAGAAGCCGCAGCACAATGATGCCTATCTACTCAAAAGTGATGAAAATTCGTGCTTTAGCACAATAAGGCTCAAAAAATTTTTATAAAATACGTTTGGGACTCCTGAAGTAATTTCCTACGATAAATCGTTTCCCTCATGGCTGTAGCATTGCTCATTTTTTTAGTAATGAATACGTTAAATGCCGTTTTTTGGAGTTTATTTTTTTTCTTTTTGTTTTTAAGTAGGATTAATTTTTTTTTGTTTTATAATAAGCGCCCATTTTTTATAAATATAATTTTTTTTCAAAATTCTAGGACTTATGCAGTTGTTTGAAAAAAATTATATTTATAAAAAATGGGCGCTTATTATAAAACAAAAAAAAATTAATCCTACTTAAAAACAAAAAAAAAATAAACTCCAAAAAAAAACGGCATTTAACGTATTCCTTACTAAAAAAAGAGCAATGCTACAGCCATGAGGGAAACGATTTATCGTAGGAAATTATTTAACGAATCCAAAACGTATTTTATAAAAATTTTTGGAGCCTTATTGTACTAAAGCACGAATTTTCATCACTTTTGCATCGATCGGCACCACTGTGCGCAGGAGCACCGCGACCTTCTCCATCGCTGGATTGCCGTTTCCTCCGCCCGGTCACGGGCCGACAACAACTTGAAAAACCGCTGCCAATTCATTGGCCCGTAGCTTCCACAACCGTAATTTGTTGATTCCTTTAACTAATTTTTAATAACAAAATTTATAATTTTTTAAAAAATTTATTGCATAATTATAATTAAATTCATTTATGAATATTAAAAATTGTTAATTTTTAAATTTATTTATTTATTTATTATTTATTTATATCAAATTTATATAAATTTTGAGCTGATAAATAAAGTTATCATTTGAAATAGAAGTAAAATATCTATATTTTATAATAAAACAAATAGCTATCACGGTTGTTTTGTTATTAACAAAAACGTGTTTTTTTATATTTCATAATTCATATTTTTTAAGAAAAAAAAAAAATTTATAGCTATCATTGTTCTTTTTTTTATTAACAAAAACGTGTTTTTTTAAAAAGTTCATAACTCACAAATAAATTATAATAATACAGAATATAATGCATTCATAATGCATAATTCATAATTATAATAGATTATAATAGATATAATTTTTAAACATTTGAATTCATTTTGTTGGTTGGTTTTTTAAAAATTAAAAAAAAATCATCGAATGCCTACTCAATGACGTTTCCTCATTCCACACCACCTAGTGGTAGATATCACTGCGCGTTTTTTAAAAATCAAATATAAATACTTTTATACTATACTGATGATAACATCATTGAAGTTATGAGTTTAAAAAAAAAAACACGCTTTTGTTTTTGATGATAACTAAAGAACCATGATAGATAGAAAATTAACTTTTTTTAGAAAATATAGGTATTTTAATTATCTTTCGAATGCCACCCACCCCATTCAGATACGCAGAGTCGTTCCCGAGAAATTACGATTTTAAAAAAATGTCAAAAAATTTTTAACCTCAAATAACTCTGAAATTTATGGACCAAGTATTTTGCCCAAAGAACTCGACCAAGAACTATAAAAAATCTACCTCTAAAAGGAATTTTGAAGCCATTAAGTCAATTTTACTCTTGTAATCGTTGGACATACAAAACTGATTTTTTTCATTTTTCAATTTTTTACTCAAAATCTAGCCTACAGAATGTATTCAAATTTTAACAGATTATAGCTATTTATATTCTATATTATCATGATTTTTTTCAAAAAAATTGACCGTTAAGTTTAGGAGTTATAAGCTTCTTAAAAAAAAACACGTTTTTGTTAATAACAAACGAACCGTGATAGCTACAAACTTTTTTTTCTTAGAAAATATAGGTATTTTAATTCTCTTTCGAACGCTACCCATCAGATTCGAATAACTCGATCCTATCATTAAAAAAAATCAAAAAACAGTTTTGAGAAAATCGAAAATTTGAAAAAAAACAAAAACGTATCGCCCCAATCAAAAAACGGATTTTTGACCCGCCATCACGCAAAAAAAAAAACAAAAAAATGAGACCTGTCCGGTCAAAATCGACCGAGTAGAAGCTGAGATCCAGGCGTACACACACACACACACACACACACACACACACACACACACACACACACACACACACACACACGCACACACACACACACACACATACACACACACACATACACACACATCCATACAGAAATTTTTCAAAAACCATGTATTTTGATTCCTAACACCTCGGAACACAATTATAACATGTTTTTACAACAACTCAAAAATTTACTCTCACAAAGCTTCCTCTAGGAGGAAGCAAAAAAATACTCGCCTAATATAGTTAAAAGTATTGTGGATTTTCCCATATACCTCCATGCATACGGAATTATTGTTTCTGTAAAGTGTACAGTTTTTAGATGTATATGCACGATAATTAAATTCAAAATAATACAAACTGAATATAAAAAGATTGCAATAACAGCTAATAAGACATTGCTAGGTAGACATAGTTTGTACGATATTTCAATCCTATGTACGTTGGATTTTTTCGGACATAACAATATATTTTTAATAGATATAGTCCTTACAATTCCAGATTTTGATAAATACAAAAATTCTTACCGCATAAAAATGTATTTAACAGTGAGAAAACATATTGAACAACAATATTAGCTTACAAATTAATATCTTGTGGCATACATTAATTGCAAATCAGACTTATATCTACAGGTCTCTATAGGAATTATATTATTGTAAATTTTTTGATTTAATAAATAAATAAATCATATAATGATCTACTTTCTTTTTACTTTTACATTCTCTTTTTTAAAAATGTTAAAGTATATCAACGCTGTTTTTTTCTTTTTTTATACATTTTCATACCGTATGTATAACTTGTAGATGTAATAACTGAATAAATTTTAATTGTATTTCACGCAGAAGCATTTTACTGAATATCACCAATGAAATATTCAATCACTTTTATTATTCTCATTCTAGATAAATTAAATAGTTTAGGGTGACTTCACCAGTGAAGGAACGAATAAGGAAATTGTAACTTTTGTGATTTAATTAATTGATTTAAAACTTGATTAAAAGTAAAACCCTTTTGAAGTTTATATTCTAAAATGTTCAAACTTTACGTCGGTGAGCAAATTTTGAATATAGAATTAAAGTAAAAATTTTATTTAATGAAAATCTGTAAATATCTCCTAAAAACCAGTAAAGGAACACGCAATCATAGTATCTAAATACGTTTCACCAGTGAAGGAATACATCACCAGTGAAGAAACACTTAATAACGGCGATTTTTTATTTTATTCTTAACAAGATAATTTCTTTTATGCAGAATCTTTATATAAAATGAAATCAAAATTTTCAAGAATTCGAAAATTATCGTCATGTTAGATAAACAATACATAGAAAGCTTTATATTTTCATATATATAAAGAAAATGTTCGTTAACTGGTGACTGTTCCAATACTGGTGTAGTCACCCTAGTTTACCTTTGCACTAACTTTACTTTGCATAAATCACTTGGTCTAAAACGCGAAACCGGCATTGTCAGACTGCAATTGTTAACATGGACAGTCAGTTGATTTATATTATTATTATTTTAGTAGTTTGTAAAGAAGTCGTCGGGGTTTTTTTGGCTATGGCCACGGCTGAAAGGTTTGAAATTCGTTCATATTGTTGAAATATTAATATAAAATGTATTACTTACGTTCTGTGTACAAATTTAGTTTAAAAAAGTGATGCATTTAGGTAAATAAGTTATTATTATATAGTAAATAAAATATGTCTTAAAACAGAAAAATATGAAATACTACTACTGGTCTCGAAAAGAGATCTTTAAATTTAAATAAGTTGATTCAGTATTAATAACTCCGCCTATCAGCAAGATTTAGCTGTGCTGTCGATATCAGCACTGTGCAATAGTGGCATACGTAAGTGAGAAGACTACCAAAGTTAAAACATAATTTTTTGTGATAAAAAATAAGTTTAAATTTTTGCTTCCTCATACAGGAAGGTTTGTAACGGTGAAAAAAATTTTCGAGACAAAAAAATGTTCAAAAAGATGTTTTAACCCATTAACGCCCTCGGGGACACTTTTTTCACCATTTCTTCAGAGCTCTCTAGATGGGATAAATTTGGGCCTCTAAAATTTTTGAACACATGAAATTCATAGATTTTTCATCGATCTTTCCAATGGTGAGATCCAAAATTAAAAAAAAAAATTATTACTCAAAAATGAAGTTTAATTGTAAAAAACACAAAAATTTTTTTTTTATTGGATTTTTTATGAACTGTCCATTATGCAATCGTCTTGAAACCAATTCAGATGGTGGAGGAACTGTCTGAACTTCAAGAAACTATATTTGGAAGTTAATTTTGTCACCTGAATGATCCAAAATGGCCTCCGAATTGAGAATTTTCGCTCATTATGTTCAGGACGCTTTAACTAAAAAACTATTAGCATTTTGAAAAAAATGATAAATACAAAAAGTGCTTAGAATTCATCAAACAATACAATACAATTTTTGCAGAGTTTTTGGAGACAATTTTCAAAATTTTTATGCTCGAATTGCTTAGAATTCATCAAAGAATGCATTAGAATTTTTTCAGAATTTTTCTTCAATTTTTTTAAATTTATGAAAAATTCGAGTATAAAAATTTTCAAAATTGTCTCCAAAAATTCTGCAAAAATTCTATTGTATTCTTTGATGAATTCTAAGCACTTTTTGTAATTATCATTTTTTTTCGAAAAGCTTATAGTTTTTTAAAGCGTCCTAAACATAATGAGCGAAAATTCTCGTTTCGGACGCCATTTTGAATCATTCAGGTGACAAAATTATCTTTCTAAATAGAGTTTCTTGAAGTTTAGACAATCCCTCCACTATCTAAATTAGTTTCAAGATGATTGCATAACGGACAGATGATAAAAAATCCAATAAAAAATAAAAAAAAAATTTCGGGGTTTTTTACACTTAAACTTCATTTTTAAGTAATAATTTTTTTTTTTCTAATTTTGGATGTCACCATTGGAAAGTTTGATGAAAAATCTATGAATTCCATGTGCTCAAAAATTTTTGAAGCCCAAATTTATCCCATCGAGAGAGCTCTGAAGAAGTGGTGAAAATAGTGTCCTCGTGGGCGTTAATGGGTTGAGACTCTCGCGGAACGGAACACTCGCAACGTTGTCTGCCGGTGCAGCGTGCGCACAATACAATAAAGCGCAACGTGCGGTGGCCACTTACTCGCTTTCTCGCTCGCTCTACCGCTTGCAGTTGACGCGCTCGCGCAGTCTCTTCCTTTTTCTTCTGCAGCCGCCGGCTGCAGGCTGAAGATCGGCGGCTCTTCCTCTCGTGCTTTTGGTTCCACACCGGACACGTGGTTTGACGGCAAAATGGGCGGAGCGGGAAGCGACGACGGACGCGTCCTTCCTCCTCCAAGGGTTGGCGATAAGAGAGCGCTTCGCTCTCTCGCAAGTTGACTCGGCTCTTCCCGCGCCCCTCTCCTGCGACACCTAGCGCTACTGCGTCCTGGTGCTTATCATCGCAGGCTTTTATCCCTCGCACACTTCTACACTTTTGCACTCATTTACTCTCTAGACGTTGCCGTCACACCCCACACCCAGATTTCGTCCACTCTTGGGTGACATCTGTCTATACTCGGAAGGGGGTGAGAGAGTAAACAAGTGGCAGTATGCGGGTTAATGGCTACCCTAGTAGCTTTCGGCGGCTGCCCCAGATGCGTCTGTGACTGGCCCCGCTGGGCCTTTGTCACATGCCGGGAACAGGCCGCTCTTCGTCCATTTCTCCCAGCGATGTCTGAGCTTCTTCTGGCTCGTGGCTTGTCGTCGGGGCGGGTCGTGCTTCGCCCTCCAACGGTGGCTGAGCTTCTGCTGGCTCGTCGTTGGGCATGGGATGACGGTTGCACTCTAGGTATGCCTACGATTTCTCCACTCTGTCAGCCTTCACTGGCCACTACGGGTTTAAGGCTCGGGCTTCGAGTATTCAGTACGATCCTGAGTTTTTTGATGTCAGCTTAGCCACTATACCTCCGGCCACCTTCTGGTGTCTGGCGAGGCAGGTCAAGCTGAGCGAACCTTGCATGCCGTGTTCAACGCGAACACAAGTAGCAGGTACTGATACGGATCAGTTTTTGTAGGCTATACCTAGTGCCCCTGAGCCACAGAGGCCCCCGCGGCTCGGTCTTCAGCTCGTTTCCCTGAGCAATTCGGGCACTAGCGCCTCACGAAGCCGAGTAAGCCGCACGAGTAACATGTCAGCGGCTTGGTGGGGTTGAACGATGGGCGTTTATGACTTAGCTTCCGAGGCGGGATTCTATTCCCCTCAGGGGGCCTCATAGCCTCCTCAGACTTTTGGAAGTCTTTTGAGGAGGTCTTCTGCCCCGTCGTCTCCTCGGCTTTGGCGTGTTCTCCGCCGTCGCCGAGCTCTCGGCTCGTTGTATCATCTAACGAGCCGCTAGCCATTTCTTGAGCCGGCTTGCGAGATCAGAGGCTAGGGGTGGTGATGACTGGCCGTGACGAGTGATGACTTCTCTCGGAACTGGTCAGCCCTTTCTTTCTCTCAGGCCGCTAGCCACTTCCCGACTATCGATTCGAGGTCGGCTGGCTCTGCAGTAAAATTAGCGAGAGCCACCGCGTCTACTTTTGCCTTCGGCAGCCGTGGCTCTGAAAAGGGCCTGTAGGCCATTCCGGGCAGCAAAGTGGACTCGGGTTGGGGCGGAGGTCTATACGTCTTCGTATATTCCATTGTTCGGCCACCACCGACAGGCCGAGCAGGTCTTCGACGGAGTAGACCTCAGCTCGCCGCACTATCGCCTGGATCTGAGGCTTTAAATTTCAATGCAGCAGATCTACCTGCTGCTTGGTGCTCAGAAGTGGTGATAATTTTTGCATTATCGCCACGAGACACGTGATGTAGTCCCTCACGGGCTCATCAGTTCCTTGAGTCCGATTGTTAGCCTCAGACACCAATCTCTGCTGATAGCGGCTGCTGGTTCCGTACCAACGCCTGGTAGCGGTCAGGAAATCCGTCCAGCACTTCCATTTGTGCTTCTCGTTCCGATACCACGTCGCTGCGATGTCCGTAAATAACTCGGATAGCGACGAGAGAACCTCTGCTTCGGTGAGGTTCGCTAGGATTCGGCAGTCTTCTAGCCTAGTCAGGAACACATCAATGCTGTGGCTCTTGGCTCCCGAGAATCGTATTTGCCACTTCCGGACAACTTGGCCGATATCTCGGCTCGAGGAGTTCCACCTCGAGGACTGCGAATCCCTGGTCGGGAACAAGCTGCCCATAGCTTGTAGTCTCATGTGGTAGACTACGGCCTCCTCCCACCCAGGCTGGGTCTACCGGGGGTCGACCAGGCTGTCTATTTGGCCGGGCGTGTTGCCGATTAGGCTCGAGCGCGCTGGAGTAGGACTCCATTCGTCTATCGTGAAGGTGTCAAGAAATCGAACGTTCATCGTTGGTTGCCCTCTCGGCTCGAGCCTCCTATTGGACGCACTCATCCTCGTGAAGTCGGTCAGATACATTTCGAACGAGTTCACCTTCTGGATGAGCTCTACGAGGAAGCTGCTTATGTCTCTCGGTACAGAGAATCCCTCTCCATTCGTTGCGAAGAGACGCAGCCAACGTCCAGGTAGGAAGTAACGAGCTCTTCTCTGAGCTGCCTCCTCCTGACGACCACCTCTTCTGGTACAGCAGACTCCTCGAAGTCTGTCGCTCTATAGTTTCCCAGAAGCCAGTTTGTGAGGCGGGCGAGCCTCCGGAACGAATTCCCGTCTTTGCGTAACTCCAAATGCACAATGGATTCCTCCAATTGGCTGTCGGCTAGAGTCAACACCCAGTCTTCAATGAGATATGTCACCCATTGCGTCACTTTGTTTAATTCACTCTTATTTGCCTGTATACAAAGCTCTTCGTTTGAGATTATTTTTGTGCGCGCAAGTGCTTTTTCGGCTTTTGCCATCGATATAATTGCACTAAATGCTTTTTGCACGGCCTTTTACGCCCTTCAATCTTATCTACTGGGCGTAAAGTAGCTTCCAAGGAGAAGTGAATTTATCTCCGGAAAATCTCCTGGCGACTTTTCTGATTTATTTCGACGTAATGCCGCGTAAAGCTTACATAGTTCCACTTCCGAGTGTTTTCTCACTTCGGAGAGAGGTAGCGAGTAATGTTTTAGTAATTTTCCCTAATCACAGACTTTAATTGTTTAAGTAAATTATAAAAGAAATTTGATTTACTCGGTCAGATAGGGTTATTTCTTAAAAAGCGCGAGAAAATTCCAATTTTGAATTTTGTTACGTTTAATTGTTATTAACAATAGGTAAAATTTAAATAAATAAGTTAAGTCGTCTAACGTTTTTGTTTTAGTTCGGTTAGTTTTTTTTTTAACCGTTCGAAAAACTCCAATGTTGAGTATTGTCCCAATCAATTATTAATAATAAATAAATAAACAAAAGTTAAATGCTTAACAATTCGCTAAACGACTAACGTGAGGTTAACAATTCGTAACTACTTTTATTTGTTTGATAGCGTTGGCTGCAACTTCGCACAATTGTTACCGTTTATAACAATTCAATCGCTAACAACAATATTCGGCACTCCGTGCCTGTGTTGCAGTCATCGCTATCTTACAGCCACTCCTAACCAAACGTTACCACAAGCTCAAAACTTTATGTGCGCACGCCTTAATATCTTCTATTGAAAGCTAGTGTCGCTTGACCTTTACATTAAATAATATTCAAAATTACAGGAAATAATATTCCCACTAGAATTTGGCTTAATTCTATCTAAACCTTAGCTACAGACTTTCCGAGCTCCTTTGCCCCCACGACACAATGTTATTGTGTACATATGCCAAGGCTGCGGGCCTGGCTTGTTTACTTACGCGCTCACGAATCTCGACCTGTGGCTCGAAACTATCTGGGTCTATCAAGCTGCAATAGCAAAGTCAGCAAGTATAAAAAATAACAAAAAATTATCAAGCGCTTATCACAACGACTCGCCGTCGTAGGATTAGCCATAAACATAGAATTACAATTAATTACCCCTGCAGAGAATTAATTACCACTCAAGAACACCGATTAACACCTTTTTTACCGGGAAAACCGACTTAAGCTATCGCCAACTCGCGCTGTTCCTGCTCTAGTTGAGTTACGGAATCGATTCTGGTCTTATAATTTTTAGCTTGACGAGTACTACACGATGGTACAGTGATAAATATGATATGGTTAATTTTTAACCCCCAAATTAAACAAAAACAAATAAAAATAACAAAAAATTATCAAGTGCTCATCACAGCGACTCGCCGTCGTAAGATTAGACTTAAAACATAACACAATTAATAACATAATTACAATTAATTACTACTGCAGAAAATTAATTACCACTCAAGAACACCGATTAACACCGTCTTTTACCGGGAAAACCGCCTTAACCCATTAACGCGCAAATTCACATTTTTGTGCACACATTTTCAAGTACAGAATTCTATTGGAAAAACAAAGTCATTTTTATCCAAAATCCTATATAGGGGGTTTTCGAGGGTGCTCTTTCAGAATCTGCAACTTATTTTGTAAAAAAAAATCAGTAAGTGTATTATTTTTGAGTTTTTTTTAAAAGAAGTCAAAAAATTTAATAAAATTTTTTTTTCAAATCAATTTTTATTACTGTTTCTGTTTTTGGATAATCATATTATCGCCAGAAATCGCGGTCCAAATGTCTGGCGTTTCCAAAACACTGGTTGTGAATCTTTTTTCCCCTTTTAGCTTTTCCAAAATGGCGGATTTTGTGAAATAGCGTAATGTTAAACTTCATGATTTTTTTTCTCGAAATGTATGAACTTAACGAAAAAAATCTTTTATAAAAGCCCCTTCTTAAAATAGTAACTATTTACTCTAGCAAAGTCTTAAACACTTTTTCAAGAAGAGAAAATAAAACTAGAAAATATGATTTTCCCTTGCTTTTTTCGGAATTAGAAAATATTAATTATTTTTAAAGTTATGAAAGTTTAAAATTGAGCTACGAAAATACACCAAAATATGCATGAATTCGAACAGCGAATTATATGCATTTAACAGTGCACTTTTATTGCTCAAATTTAAGCTTTCATAACTTTGGAAGGAATTAATATTTTCTAATTCTGCAGAAAGCAAATGAAAGATCGTTTTCGCTAGTTTTTTTCTCTTCTTCAAATAATTTTTAAGACTTTGCTAGAGTAAATGGTTACTGTTTTAAGAAGAAGAAGCTTTTTTAAAAGATTTTTTCAAAATAAAGCAAAAAATCCCCATAACTTGAGTTTTTGGAGCGTTAGGGTAATAAATAATATTGCAGCTAATATTGCAGCTAATATTCCCTAATATTACAGTTTACTATATGTCTCTACGTCCAAAAATATATCCTAAAGTTTGAGCTGAAGCCGTGATCTGGATCCTGACACTCTCCTGGATGGTGTAGCGCACCTACAAATGAACTATTTACTATTTAAAAAATATCTTTGAAAAATGCTTTTTTTATCCTGGAAATCCTGGAAATATCTTTGAATTTTTTTCCAGCTTTTGGTAGACACTCTATACACAAGTGCTCAATATCATCATCCGAGTCTAAAAAAATCAATTGCTCCCTTGTTGCACATAGTACTTTTTTTAAATGAGTGAAGGAATATAACCTTTTTTGCATGAAAGGTGAATGGGCGATCGGGCATTTTGAGTCGACATAACGGGAGTCTAAGTTCTTTTCCTCCCGCTACTCACTAAATGTTCGAAATACTCGATTTTCCATTCACCTTTCTTTGCAGGAAAAGGGTCTTTTTCATACGCATGTTGAAAAGTAGTACATTGTGCAACAAGTGGACAAAATAAGCTATTTCTAGCGAGGGTGAGGTGGTCGATACGAGTCGGAGTCGAGGGCGCCTTCGGCGCCGAGACACAGACGAGTGTTGAGAACACCTCACCCGAGTCTGAAATAGTTTCTCTTCCCATGCAACACACCGTTTTTCTTTTTCTTAACGAAGGTATGGCAGGGCCTTTTTTACGTGTGTGAGACGTCCTTTAAGTTGGCAGGTCACTTTCGGAAAATCGTCATTATTATTATTGGATAATTTGCCGCCAATTATCCGCAAACTATCCGTAAAAGACAAAAATTAGTCGCACCCAATTAAAACCGCTGCCAAATCATTGGCCCGTTGCTTCCTCAAACTTAATTTTGTGATTCCTTTAATTAATTTTTAATAACAAAATTTATCATTTTTGCAACAAATTATGCCATAATTATAATTAAATTTATTTTGAAGATTAAAAAGTATTAATTTTCAAATTTATTCATTCATTTATTTATTTATATAGCTACTTTTAGCGCGCTTCGCGCGTATCATTTATCTCTTTGTTTTTTTGTTTTTGAGGTTATGAACATGATCAAGTTTCATTTTAAAAGTTTGTTTTAAATAGTTTAAATTATACGATAATAACGTAAGTCTCATAAATAAAATCATGAAATTTTTCTTATACTATTCAGTTTTAAATATTCAAAGTCAAGAATCCAATCTTCAAAATTCAAACATACTCGATTTTGGCGCTTATTCTATGTAGACCAATCAAATGAGCCAGCAACAACCAATCAAAACAGTCTTATTGTGATGACAGATTTCCTCCATCACTTTTTTAAGAGAGGATCAACCGGCAAGAATGTTCCGGGTTTAACATAATATATACATATATACATATATAACATCACTAGTATTCTCGAAGCGCGCGGTGAGAGCTGTGATTTTATCGAAACTACACCACTTTTGTTTTTGTGACCTAGCAACCCGTTACACCCACCAACCAAACCACTAATAAATTTATATCTTAACTAATCCATAATTTTTTGAAGATGGAAGATAGGATTAAGGAGTTATAAGCTTTTTTGAAAAAAACATGTTTTTGTTTTTGTTCATAACAAAAGAACTGTGATAGCTAGACATAAAATTTTTTTTTCCAAATATAGATATTTTAATTCTCTTTCGAATGCTACCCATCCGATCCAGATACATAGAGCCGTTCTCGATAAATTACGATTTGAAAAAAAGGTTAAAAAAACTTTAACCTCAAATATCCCTGAAATTTATGGACCAATCATTTTGCCCAAAGAACTCGACCGAGAACTATACAAAATCTACCACTACAAGGAATTTTAAAGCGATTAAGTCAATTTTACTTCCGTAATCGTTGGACATAGAAAACTCGTTTTTTTCATTTTTCAATTTTTTTCTCAAAAACTAACCAAAAGAATGGATTCAAATTTTTAGAGCTTATAGCTATTTATATTCTGCATTATCGTGATTTTTCTCAAAAAAAATTGACCGTTTAGTTTCGGAGTTATAAGCTTTAAAAAAAAACACGTTTTTGTCAATAACAAGACAACCAGGATAGCTAGAGAAATTTTTTTTTTAAATTATAGGTTTTTTTACGCTCTTTCGAATGCTACCCATCAGATTTAAATATCTCGATTCTATCATTGAAAAAAATCCAAAAACAATTTTGAGAAAATCGAAAATTCGAAATAAAACAAAAACGAATCGGCCCAATCAAAAAACGAATGAGACCTATCCGATTAAAATCGATCGAGTAGAAGCTGAGATCCAGGCGTACACACACACACACACACACACACACACACACACACACACACACACACACACACACACACACACACACACACACACACACACACATACAGACATTTTCAAAAACCATGTATTTTGGTTCCTAACTCCTCGAATATCAATTATAACATGTTTTTACAACAACTCAAAAAATTACTATCACAAAGTTTCCTCTAGGAGGAAGCAAAAAAATACAGGGTGCACTGCCAGCTTAATATTAAGATAGCAGGACACTATCATAAAATCAATGAATAAAAAAAAATGGTTCGAGGGGAATTTGTCGCTATTTATCCGCAGTTTATTGGTAAAGGACAGAAATTGGCCACACTTTATTTATGAAATGATTTGAGTGGAATTTGCCGCTAATCATCCGTAGTTGATCTGTAAAGGTCCGAAATTAGCCGCACTTTATTTATAGAAAATATCCGGGTGCACTGCCAGCTTAATATTAAGATAGCAGGGATAATATCATAAAATCAATGAATAAAAGAAAAATGGTTCGGGGGAAATTTACCGCTAATTATCCGCAGTTTATCTGTAAAGGTTCGAATTTGACGCACTTTATTTATAAAAAATACCCGGTTGCACTGCCAGCTTAATATTAAGATGGCAGGACACTATCATAAAATCAATGAAAAAAAAAAAAAACAAAAATAGTTTGGGGGAATTTGCCGCTAATTATCCGCAGTTGATCTATAAAGGTCCGAAATTATCCGCACCATAGTAAGCATTGAATGGCACATCTTGAAAAATATGATTTTTATTGCATAAAAATTAAATATCTTGGTAACAAATGAAGCTAATTAAACGAGACAAAATGGAAATTATTCGTTATTAAGAATAGCGTATTTTGGCTTTTGTTTGGTATTCGTAGATGCAATAGTTTTATTGGTAGAGCGATATAATCAATGAATTTGTTAATAACAATTGATTGAGCTTTGGGATCGGTGCTTTGTGTGCTCCGTAAAAAAAAATCGTTGTCCGAAATCTAGCATACTCGTGATCAGGATCCCCAATAATTAATTATAACTTGAATTAATTAGCCCGTTTCATTAAGAATTAAAATTTTACTCTTTAATTAAAAAAGACACGTGTGTTTCATTTAGCATAAGGAAATCCGCGATATAAATTGAACACACTAAAGCTCACGAGGAGTCGAGCTCTCGAAGACGAACTTTGCATGCGTACATTCACATATAAGTATAAGAAAATTCGTAAACATATGTCAAATTTTTCTGCAGTGGTAATTAATTGTAATTATATATTTCAAGTCTAATTCTAGGACGGGGAGTCGCTGTGATAAGCGCTTGATAATTTTTTGTTACTTTTTATTCATTTTTGTTTAATTTAGGGGTTAAAAATTAACCACATTCTATATTTCACTTTACCATCGCGTAGCCGAGCTAAAAATTTTAAGACCAGAATCGATTCCGTAACTCGATTAGAGCAGGAACAGCGCGAGTTTCCGCTAGCTTAAGTCGGGTTTGCCGGTAAAAAAGGTGTTAAAATCGGTGTTCTTGAGTGGTAATTAATTATAATTATATGTTTGAAGTCTAATCTTATGACAGCGAGTCGCTGTAATAAGTGTGGTGTGCCTGCACGATCGGTAGAAGGCGGCACTTTTAAATATAATTTATTTAAACTTAGTTACTTGTAAACTCGCGATACTAGGCGGGTACAATTTTTACTCCGACACGCGGATATCGCTTTTGCGAAAAATACAATACGTAGAATATATGTTTATTTAGAGTCACTAATGCCGCTCGTACCGGGCTTAGTTTCCACGTTTGCGAAAGCTCTTCGCACGACGATGTAGCGGACTCTCGACAAAAGAGGAACTGAGTGCTAGAGCAAGCGCGTTGCGGGTATTTAAATGTTTATCTCTTTCGGTAGTAGATACTTATCTATTATCTGTTGACCTTTCGGAAGCATCTCGTTTTCGGTAATTTTCCCGTAGGTCGAAGTTTAGGTTAATTAATCGACTCGTATGCACCCGCGCTGGCTCTGTAATCGGCCGACAATCTATTGTTATACTCATAGGAAAAATGCTTGATTTTACGTTTTCTTTATATCCCCTTATACTATATATCCGTTTCCCAACGAATTAAATGTCAAGAATTTATTTTATTTCTTTTTGGTTTCTTTCGTAATATTAATTTAAAAAGTTAGTTCTAGATTTTAAGAGAAATGTTCGTAAAAATTGAATTCGTCACATATAACTTGTAGATGTAATAACTGAACAAATTTTAATTTTATTTCACGCAAAAGTATTTCACTTATTAATTACCGATGAAATATCAAATCACTTTTAATATTCTCATTCGTTACGCTACATAATTAAACTTTTATTATAGATAAATTAAATAGTTTTTAGTTTACCTTTGCACTAACTTTACTGTGCATAAATTACTTGGTCTAAAATGAGAAACCGGCATTATCAGACTGCAAGTGCTAACATGTGCAGTCAGTTAATTTGTATTATTATTATTTTAGCAGTATGTCAAGAAGTTCTCGGTTTTTTTTGGTGTGAAGGTTTGAAATTCATTCATATTGTTGAAATATTAATATAAAATTTATTACTTACGTACTGTATACAAATTTAGTTTAAAAAAGTGATGCCTTTAGGTAAATAAGTTATTATTATATAGTAAATAAAATATTTAAAAAAAAAACTCAATTGTGCGAATAAAAATATAAAAATATCACTGCTGCCCTGGTACAAATACTAAGCAACGGTTGGCGAACCCTTCGTCAATTTTTAAATTAAAAACGTCACACCATGATTATGTTGCTATTGTCGACGAAGAATAACTATTTATACATGTGGAAATATTATATTCTAGATGCTTTAAAATATAGAGATAGTTTAAAATAGTTTTAATTAAATTTCGATGTGAATCTTAAGTAGAAATACTTCCATTTGATTAACATGTTAACCAACAAAGTTGGTCTACTTTCTACCAGGGTGGTCTAGAAAAGAGATGTTTAAATTTAAGTGCGGAAGATCGGAATTGGTTGGCTACAAAGATAAATTTGTGAAGTATTAATAACTTCGCCTATCAGGAACATTTGGCTGTACTGTCGAAACCAGTACTGTGTCATATTTAGCGTCGTACGTAAGTGCTAAGACTATCAAAGTCAAAACATCGTTTGTTGCGAGAAGAAATAAGCTTGATTTTTGTTACGTAGCTAATAAAATGTTAATCAGTAATTAATGTTAATTTATATTATAGAGCTTATTTTAGCTTTTATTTAATACATATCACACTTTCGATAATGTAATTAGCATATGCATAAATTATTTTTTAAATTATGAGGAACCTTCGCGGCAATTTGACGCATTTTTCCGATGTAATTTGTCCCAAGTTAGATACTACAAGTCATTTTGCAAAAGTCTTTTTAGCACATAAAAAGTACACAAATAAAAAAATGTACACTTTTTTGTGATAATTGTAACAACTACAATCCATAAAAAAGTTAATTTTGTTTTCTTATTCGTTTATAAAAGTTTTATTATCAAAATTGTATTGAGTCATTTATCATGCGGAAATGTTGTACAAAATTTGACCTGTTGGTGGCGTTAAGGTGGTTCCCAGGGTAAGAGAGAGACAGACAGCTTTGAGCGAGAGAGATAGAGAGTGCACACTGGCGCGCTGAGCGTACATAACCCTCGAAACATATCAAGTCTGCGATATTTTTAAGACGCTCTATTTTAATAATGAAACGATGAATCTACTTCATTCTTGCGCGAAAATATTCCTTATTATATATTCTATGTGTACATAAAATTCCAAGACTGACTTGAATCTCGTTGCTTAGATATTGTTGTAAACAGATACATAACGCGACAGTTCCGATATATATAGATATATCTCCCATGTAATCCGCGTAACTTAACACAGCAATTACTCAGAAGCCAAACGATAAAATGCTCTGAAATTTGGATATGACATTCGTTATGTCTTTATTGACCTACGTGTGTAATTCCAAGTATGTGTTGAATCAACTCTGATCTGCAGGGAACCACCTTAAATCACCGTATAACACTATAGTGGATGCGTATGTGCACACGCGCGTTTGTATGGACATGCACATACTCAATTTACAAATCCTATTTAAACATCTCAAGTGAGATCGAGTTTGAAAAAATAAAATAAGTAAAAAACGTGCTCGGTGATAAATAACAATTCGATGGTTCCGAGAGGCTCTATCTGATGTCTTTCGAACCTTCGAACAGTAGCGTAACTCAAAGGGTTCCACACATAGTAGCACAACTCCCGCGCCCTACGCGGAGGATTGTATCTCGGTATGTCTGATTCATTCTAACGCATCTCCAGGTGCGCGTGAGATCCATCGTATCTCCCGCAGCCTTAGAACTGAGTATCATAACTCGCGGACTGAGAGATGCTCTATCGATGAAACGTTTTGATGCGTCAGCATATCTCATTCCGCGAGTTACGATACTCTGTTCTAAGGCTGCGGGAGATACGATGGAGCCACTCGGAACCATCGGATTATTTGCCTATATGTACTGATTTAAATCATTAATGTACTGGCTGATTCCATTCAAATTCAAGCAGACTGTCACAGATCGAATTTGTTTTTCACCTAAAAACTGTAAGCCTGCATTCTAAATCATAATCCTGTGTCTTCCAGAAACGACTTAACTGACTTCTTGTCGAAATTGAGAGCATCGGAATTTATACCTTCTAACTATCCTTTTTCATGTAGACTTGGTCCGGAAATCTGAATTGCGTTCAAAGAGCAAATATCAGCTAAGTGCATAACCACTTAACTGCACCTGTGCCCGGAAAAACCACTTAACTGAATATTTATATTTAATTAAATGCATCGTTTTGAAGTTAATACTATACAATAAACAGATTATGACATACCTATTTTTATAGCAACAAAGATCAAAAGCAATAGATAATAGAAGGTAACACAAAATCTTTGATTGCCGGGTAATGGGGCGAGTGTGCATAACAGTAACCGAGTAACGTTTGGTATTTGATTTACCGAATTCCGTTGACTTCACCCATATTCCGTTGGGAGGCGCATGCGCGGGAATGAATATTTAAAAAAGAATTCGTATTCTATGTTTTAAGTGTAGAAATAACTATGTTATTTATCTTATTTGAACAATTTCCCTAAATAACTTAACTGCAAAGTTACCGGAATAACGACTTAACTGCATTGTTTTCTTTGTTTATACAAAGAATAAAAATGTATTCTAGCAGCTGATAGTGGGGTTCAAAAGATATTCGATATCTTTTTAAATGTCTAAATTGTTATGACTCATCTCGCGCATTTCGATCTTACATATGAAGTGTCATGACAGAAATTTTAAAACGACGATTTCTCGATAACACGTACAAGTGGATTAAGTCGTTATTCCTAAAAGCCACAGATTTATGAAGACACGTGTCGGGATTTTGCTTCGAAAAATCTTTTTTTACTCCACAGCAAAATCAATATTAGACGCAAAAATAGAGATTACAAAAAGTTACAAAGTACATCGATTTTTAAACTGCTGTAACTTTGTCAATTTTCAACCTTTTGAGATTTTTTTTCAAAAGGTGAAGAATTTCATCTAGTTTTAAAAAAACTTTTTACTTTGATGATTAAGATTCATCTTACAGAGTTATTGGTTATTAGTGGATATTAATGGCCATACTACCAAGTGGTAAATGAAATAAAAAACACAGTTATTTCCGACGTTTCGAGAGTTTATTGAACCTCTCCTCCTCAGGGCTACAAAATATTGTACATAACAAGTTTAAAATACAAGACGTTTTTTTCATTTGATGATTTTACAACAACTATCTAAAAATTACTTACATAGAAACGTAATAGTCACAAGTTACTTTAGCGGAATGGTATTCCACGAGTCAATGGTTCGAATGTTACTTTCCAAGTCTTTTTTATAGTAGGATATTACGTCTGTGTGTGTAATGAGAATATGTAAAGAGACGGATACATGTAAACGTTGAATTCAAAATACTTAGTTACGGATCAGAAATATACTATTGTAAATGCATAAATTCACAGTTATTAATAAAAGATGCATATTCCTTAGCTAATTTACTAATTTCAAATTGTTTATTCATATAGTTCTTCTGTGTGTGTATAAAAATAGCTTCTGAAAAGTCTTTTTCCTCTATTACATTCTGTGTTAAGTATTTTTATATTAGAAAAATCGATATTGTGGTTATTGTCAATTGTATGAGTATCTAAGATGAATTCTTATCCTGCATGACATATTTACGTGTGTGTTCTTTGATTCGGACATCCAAACGTCTACATGTTTGACCAACATATGAAGCATCGCAATATTTACATTTGATTTTATGATCAACATTAACATTGTCACAGATTTTGGTTTTATCTTTTCCTAATTTTACGATATTATTTAATTTATTTTTGGTGCTATAAATTACGTTAGTATTATGTTTTTTAAAAAAATGATTAATAAAATTTTCCATTTCTTTAACATATGGTAAAATAATTAAACTCTTTTTGTTGTTATTGATTTGTATATTATTATGTGTATTGAATAATTTTTTTAATCGTTTTTTAATATATACTTCTATAAATTTTGGTGCGTAATTATTTTGTAATAGTAATTCTTTGATGAAAGTTGAATTCTTTTTATGAAAACAAGTGCGTGATAATTTTATGACTCTATCCACCAAACTGTAAATGATAGCTATTTTATTGCATTGAGGGTGTTGTGAGTAATATAATAATTTAAGTAACGGCCGGAGAAAGTTTGTTTCTGATACCAATCTGTGACAATGTAACGCGGTTCATTTACAATTATTTTAATATCTAAAAAATTAATACTATTGTTGTGCGGTAATTCAACTGTAAACTGTAAATTTTTGTCATATGAATTAAAAATGTTGACAGTGGCATCAATCATATTTTCAGGAATACAAAGTAAAATGTCATCAACATAGCGGAAATAAAACAAGGGTTTAAAGTTAAGTTTATTAATCGAATGAACCTCTAAATCTTCCATGATAATGTCTGCTAAAATAGGACTAATTGGATTACCCATAGCTGAGCCAAAAATTTTTTGATAGAATTTACCATTAAATTGGAAAAAATTATTATTTAAAATAAACTTTATAACGTTTAAGAAT
Source organism: Torymus aiolomorphi (assembly GCA_036365515.1). Lineage (NCBI taxonomy): Eukaryota > Metazoa > Arthropoda > Insecta > Hymenoptera > Torymidae > Torymus > Torymus aiolomorphi. Next base: position 188,443,706 of record CM070875.1, on the reverse strand, counting down.
TCTGTACAACTCATGTTAATTTTATTATATAACAGTGACCATCTCTTTTCGATGGCTTTGAGAATTAAATATTCAGGGATATTGGTAAAGAGGCTCACAACATCCAAACTGATTACTTCATGATAAGGCGGGATTTTGAGATTGTCAATTTTTTCTTTTAATTTTAAGCTATTGTCTAAATGCGAAATTGGTGGTTTTAGATTCTTTGTTAAAAATTGTGTAAAAAATTTTGAAATATTGTAAACTGGCGAATTTATAGCAGAAATTATGGGCCTAATCGGAAAGCCATTTTTATGGATTTTTATTAAACCATATGCTTTAGAAACATTATATTTTTGTAGTACTAGTTCAAATATTTCGCCAAAGTCAGAGAAATCACTTTTATTTAATGATTTTACTAATTCATTTGTTCTTTTTTCCAAACCGGATAAGGGATTTTTTGTTATTTTGTTTATATTATATTTCTTATCTTGAAATAAGTTTTCAGTTTTAGATATATAGTCTAAGTTTTTTATAATCACAGTCGTATTACCTTTGTCGGCTCTGGTTATTAAAAGTTGAGAATTGTGTTTTATAAATTCTTTTGTTTTATTTAAATCTATTTTAAATTTTTTATCAAAATGAGTGTCTAGAGATAATTCTTTGTTATAAAATCTTTTTATATGAGTCAAAAATGTACTTCTTAGTTTATTTGTTTTCTCATATTCTATATTTTTATTCAGAAATATTTCAAAATTCTTTAGATAATGTAACGTCAAAGAGTTATCAAATTGATTATTAAAATTGAATTTTTCACCGAGTTTCAATACATCTATGACATAAGGGAGAAGTTCAACGTTCACAACGTTAACACACTACTTGTCATACGTATTATTACACGGGTCAATCACCTGTGTGTTGTCATGCGGAGTATTGACCTTTTCAGAGTTCAATACTTTGATCAATTCAATAATTTGATCGTTCGTACTATTAGACTGTTCCCTATATCTATCTCTATCTAATGTCTTTTTGTATTTTTTGAAGTAAATACAATTTAATTTTTTGAATAATTTTGCTTTTAATGGTACTGTAATAAATTGTAGTTTCGTCTTATAATAATCTATGAAAAGATAAACTAAGTCTTTTTCCGAAATTTTCACTAGTAGTTTGATTTTTTCTTCAATCTGTTTATTTAATTGTGATAACCGGATGTGCAAATCACCAATCTCAATATTCAGCAACTGACTCTTGATCCTATCAATTAATTTGTTTTGTTTATTTTTGCTATTATTTAAGAACATATAATTTTTTTTAACATTTTGTGTAATACAGTCTAAATGTTTTGGATATAAGTAAAAAAATTTGCAGTTTAATAGCAATTTAACTCGTTCTCGATAGTAATATTCCTTGTAAAACATTTTACTCAGTAGTTGGAAATCTCGTTTAGTATCAAAGTTAAAGATTTGGAAAATTAGGTGTAAAATTATCTTGACATTAACGTCCTTATGTATTCTTAGATAGTGTTGCAGGACTTCTTTTTTCGAAATATTCAACATACGTGTTGCGTCCATGGTGCGAGTTGTTGTATCCATAGTGTTGTGTGAAAATAAGGCTGTCATCTTGGGCGAAGTTGTTGTTGTAGTTATTGTTAAACCCAGATGTAGGAACTAACAACGTGTTATTAGAAATTAACAACGTGTCACTGTTATATGATAAAATTAACATGAGTTGTACAGAATTCTTAAACGTTATAAAGTTTATTTTAAATAATAATTTTTTCCAATTTAATGGTAAATTCTATCAAAAAATTTTTGGCTCAGCTATGGGTAATCCAATTAGTCCTATTTTAGCAGACATTATCATGGAAGATTTAGAGGTTCATTGGATTAATAAACTTAACTTTAAACCCTTGTTTTATTTCCGCTATGTTGATGACATTTTACTTTGTATTTCTGAAAATATGATTGATGCCACTGTCAACATTTTTAATTCATATGACAAGAATTTACAGTTTACAGTTGAATTACCGCACAACAATAGTATTAATTTTTTAGATATTAAAATAATTGTAAATGAATCGCGTTACATTGTCACAGATTGGTATCAGAAACAAACTTTCTCCGGCCGTTATTTAAATTATTATATTACTCACAACACCCTCAATGCAATAAAATAGCTATCATTTACAGTTTGGTGGATAGAGTCATAAAATTATCATGCACTTGTTTTCATAAAAAGAATTTTTTGAAACTCCGTGCGAGAAGTTCGATTTCTCGCACGCTGCGTTAAACGATGCGTGCAAAAACCTCGCTTCGCTCGGGTGCAAACAGTCACACGAGGGGAAAATCAAATCCTCGCACTAGTATCGAAATGTACTATAACTTTCATCGAAGAATTACTATTACAAAATAATTACCAACCAAAATTAATAGAAGTATATATTAAAAAACGATTAAAAAAATTATTCAATACACATAATAATATACAAATCAATAACAACAAAAAGAGTTTCATTATTTTACCATATGTTAAAGAAATGGAAAATTTTATTAATCATTTTTTTAAAAAACATAATACTAACGTAATTTATACCACCATAAATAAATTAAATAATATCGTAAAATTAGGAAAAGATAAAACCAAAACCTGTGACAATGTTAATGTTGATCATAAAATCAAATGTGAAGATTGCGATGCTTCATATGTTGGCCAAAGATGTAGACGTTTGGATGTCCGAATCAAAGAACACACACGTAAATATGTCATGCAGGATAAGAATTCATCTTTATATACTCATACAATTGACAATAACCACAATATCGATTTTTCTAATATAAAAATACTTAACACAGAATGTAATAGAGGAAAAAGACTTTTTTCAGAAGCTATTTTTATACACACACAGAAGAACTATATGAATAAATAATTTGAAATTAGTAAATTAGCTAAGGAATATGCATCTTTTATTAACAACTGTGAATTTAAGCATTTACAATAGTATATTTCTGATCCGTAACTAAGTATTTTGAATTCAACGTTTTCATGTATCCGTCTCTTTACATATTCTCATTACACACACAGACGTAATATCCTACTATAAAAGACTTGCAAAGTAACATTCGAACCATTGACTCGTGGAATACCATTCCGCTAAAGTAACTTGTGACTATTACGTTTCATGTGTTTGAAGTTCTGAACGTTCATCATGAACGAAAAATCGAATATTCCCAAAATCGGTTTTTTTTATATTATCTGTTAGATATATGCATAAAACCAATAGAAACAGCGATATAAGTTATTTCCGAAGTGATCATCCCCCAAAATCAGCCCCCAAACCACCCTCATAAGACAATACATCATAAAAAAATTTATATTTTAACAGCTTATGAATTTCCTAAAAATTTTAACACGGGACTTTCTTCAAGAGCTTACCAAATACTAATAAAAAAATTGCCGAGACCAAAATCGATCGGGAACCCTTCCTCCGGGGGATGCAAGTGGGGCAAAACGGCTAAAAACACATGAAAAATACGTTTAAAAAATTCTATCTCTAGCGACTATGCGATTCCTAAAAATTTGATCACGGGAATTTCTTCAAGAGCTTATCAAATACTTATAAAAAAATTGTCGAGACCAAAATCGATCCGGAACCCTTCCATCAGGGGGATGCAAGCGGGGCAAAACGGCTAAAAAGACATGAAAAATACATTTAAAAAAAATTCTGTCTCTAGCGACTATGCGATTCCTAAAAATTTGATAACGGCAATTTCTTCTAGAGCTAACGAAGTACTTATAAAAAAATTGCCGAGACCAAAATCGATCCGGAACCCTTCCTTCAGGGGGATGCAAGCGGGGCAAAACGGCTAAAAAGACATGAAAAATACATTTAAAAAATTCTGTCTCTAGCGACTATGCGATTCCTAAAAATTTTATCACGGGAATTTCTTCAAGAGCTTACCAAATACTCATAAAAAAATTGCCGAGACCAAAATCGATCCGGAACCCTTCCTTCGGGAGATGCAAGCGGGGCAAAACGGCTAAAAAGACATGAAAAATACATATAAAAAATTCTGACTCTAGCGACTATGCGATTCCTAAAAATTTGATAACGGTAATTTCTTCTAGAGCTAACGAAATACTTATAAAAAAATTGCCGAGACGAAAATCGATCCGGAACCCTTCCTTCAGGGGGATGCAAGCGGGGCAAAACGGCTAAAAACACCTGAAAAATAACTTTAAAAAATTCTGTCTCTGGCGACTATGCGATTCCTAAAAATTTGATCACGGGAATTTCTTCGAGAGCTAACGAAATACTTATAAAAAAATTGCCGAGACCAAAATCGATCCGGAACCCTTCCTTCAGGGGGATGCAAGTGGGGCAAAACGGCTAAAAACACATGAAAAATAACTTTCAAAAATTCTGTCTCTAGCGACTATGCGATTCCTAAAAATTTGATAACGGTAATTTCTTCTAGAGCTAACGAAATACTTATAAAAAAATTGCCGAGACCAAAATGGATCCGGAACCCTTCCTTCAGGGGGATGCAAGTGGGGCAAAACGGCTAAAAACACATGAAAAATAACTTTCAAAAATTCTGTCTCTAGCGACTATGCGATTCCTAAAAATTTGATCACGGGAATTTCTTCGAGAGCTAACGAAATACTTATAAAAAAATTGCCGAGACCAAAATCGATCCGGAACCCTTCCTTCAGGGGGATGCAAGTGGGGCAAAACGGCTAAAAACACATGAAAAATAACTTTCAAAAATTCTGTCTCTAGCGACTATGCGATTCCTAAAAATTTGATCACGGGAATTTCTTCGAGAGCTAACGAAATACTTATAAAAAAATTGCCGAGACCAAAATCGATCCGGAACCCTTCCTTCGGGAGATGCAAGCGGGGCAAAACGGCTAAAAAGACATGAAAAATACATATAAAAAATTCTGACTCTAGCGACTATGCGATTCCTAAAAATTTGATAACGGTAATTTCTTCTAGAGCTAACGAAATACTTATAAAAAAATTGCCGAGACCAAAATGGATCCGGAACCCTTCCTTCAGGGGGATGCAAGTGGGGCAAAACGGCTAAAAACACATGAAAAATAACTTTCAAAAATTCTGTCTCTAGCGACTATGCGATTCCTAAAAATTTGATCACGGGAATTTCTTCGAGAGCTAACGAAATACTTATAAAAAAATTGCCGAGACCAAAATCGATCCGGAACCCTTCCTTCGGGGGATGCAAGCGGGGCAAAACGGCTAAAAAGACATGAAAAATACATATAAAAAATTCTGACTCTAGCGACTATGCGATTCCTAAAAATTTGATAACGGTAATTTCTTCTAGAGCTAACGAAATACTTATAAAAAAATTGCCGAGACGAAAATCGATCCGGAACCCTTCCTTCAGGGGGATGCAAGCGGGGCAAAACGGCTAAAAACACCTGAAAAATAACTTTAAAAAATTCTGTCTCTGGCGACTATGCGATTCCTAAAAATTTGATCACGGGAATTTCTTCGAGAGCTAACGAAATACTTATAAAAAAATTGTCGAGACCAAAATCGATCCGGAACCCTTCCATCAGGGGGATGCAAGCGGGGCAAAACGGCTAAAAAGACATGAAAAATACATTTAAAAAAAATTCTGTCTCTAGCGACTATGCGATTCCTAAAAATTTGATAACGGCAATTTCTTCTAGAGCTAACGAAGTACTTATAAAAAAATTGCCGAGACCAAAATCGATCCGGAACCCTTCCTTCAGGGGGATGCAAGCGGGGCAAAACGGCTAAAGAGACATGAAAAATACATTTAAAAAATTCTGTCTCTAGCGACTATGCGATTCCTAAAAATTTTATCACGGGAATTTCTTCAAGAGCTTACCAAATACTCATAAAAAAATTGTCGAGACCAAAATCGATCCGGAACCCTTCCATCAGGGGGATGCAAGCGGGGCAAAACGGCTAAAAAGACATGAAAAATACATTTAAAAAAAATTCTGTCTCTAGCGACTATGCGATTCCTAAAAATTTGATAACGGCAATTTCTTCTAGAGCTAACGAAGTACTTATAAAAAAATTGCCGAGACCAAAATCGATCCGGAACCCTTCCTTCAGGGGGATGCAAGCGGGGCAAAACGGCTAAAAAGACATGAAAAATACATTTAAAAAATTCTGTCTCTAGCGACTATGCGATTCCTAAAAATTTTATCACGGGAATTTCTTCAAGAGCTTACCAAATAATCATAAAAAAATTGCCGAGACCAAAATAGATCCGGAACCCTTCCTTCGGGGGATGCAAGTGGGGCAAAACGGCTAAAAACACATGAAAAATACGTTTAAAAAATTCTATCTCTAGCGACTATGCGATTCCTAAAAATTTGATCACGGGAATTTCTTCAAGAGCTTATCAAATACTTATAAAAAAATTGCCGAGACCAAAATCGATCCGGAACCCTTCCATCAGGAGGATGCAAGCGGGGCAAAACGGCTAAAAACACATGAGAAAAATACATTTAAAAAATTCTGTCTCTAGCGACTATGCGATTCCTAAAAATTTGATCACGTTAATTTCTTCTAGAGCTAACGAAATACTTATAAAAAAATTGCCGAGACGAAAATCGATCCGGAACCCTTCCTTCAGGGGGATGTAAGCGGGGCAAAACGGCTAAAAAGACATGAAAAATACATATAAAAAATTCTGTCTCTAGCGACTATGCGATTCCTAAAAATTTGGTAACTGTAATTTCTTCTACAGCTAACGAAATACTTATAAAAAAATTGCCGAGACGAAAATCGATCCGGAACCCTTCATTCAGGGGGATGCAAGCGGGGCAAAACGGCTAAAAACACCTGAAAAATAACTTTAAAAAATTCTGTCTCTGGCGACTATGCGATTCCTAAAAATTTGATCACGGGAATTTCTTCGAGAGCTAACGAAATACTTATAAAAAAATTGCCGAGACCAAAATCGATCCGGAACCCTTCCTTCAGGGGGATGCAAGTGGGGCAAAACGGCTAAAAACACATGAAAAATAACTTTCAAAAATTCTGTCTCTAGCGACTATGCGATTCCTAAAAATTTGATAACGGTAATTTCTTCTAGAGCTAACGAAATACTTATAAAAAAATTGCCGAGACCAAAATCGATCCGGAACCCTTCCTTCGGGGGATGCAAGCGGGGCAAAACGGCTAAAAAGACATGAAAAATACATATAAAAAATCCTGACTCTAGCGACTATGCGATTCCTAAAAATTTGATAACGGTAATTTCTTCTAGAGCTAACGAAATACTTATAAAAAAATTGCCGAGACGAAAATCGATCCGGAACCCTTCCTTCAGGGGGATGCAAGCGGGGCAAAACGGCTAAAAACACCTGAAAAATAACTTTAAAAAATTCTATCTCTAGCGACTATGCGATTCCTAAAAAGTTGATCACGGGAATTTCTTCAAGAGCTTATCAAATACTTATAAAAAAATTGTCGAGACCAAAATCGATCCGGAACCCTTCCATCAGGGGGATGCAAGCGGGGCAAAACGGCTAAAAAGTCATGAAAAATACATTTAAAAAAAATTCTGTCTCTAGCGACTGTGCGATTCCTAAAAATTTGATAACGGCAATTTCTTCTAGAGCTAACGAAATACTTATAAAAAAATTGCCGAGACCAAAATCGATCCGGAACCCTTCCTTCAGGGGGATGCAAGCGGGGCAAAACGGCTAAAAAGACATGAAAAATACATTTAAAAAATTCTGTCTCTAGCGACTATGCGATTCCTAAAAATTTTATCACGGGAATTTCTTCATGAGCTTACCAAATACTCATAAAAAAATTGCCGAGACCAAAATCGATCCGGAACCCTTCCTTCAGGGAGATGCAAGCGGGGCAAAACGGCTAAAAACACCTGAAAAATAACTTTAAAAAATTCTGTCTCTGGCGACTATGCGATTCCTAAAAATTTGATCACGGGAATTTCTTCGAGAGCTAACGAAATACTTATAAAAAAATTGCCGTGACCAAAATCGATCCGGAACCCTTCCTTCAGGGGGATGCAAGTGGGGCAAAACGGCTAAAAACACATGAAAAATAACTTTCAAAAATTCTGTCTCTAGCGACTATGGGATTCCTAAAAATTTGATAACGGTAATTTCTTCTAGGGCTAACGAAATACTTACAAAAAAATTGCCGAGACCAAAATCGATCCGGAACCCTTCCATCAGGGGGATGCAAGCGGGGCAAAACGGCTAAAAACACATGAGAAAAATACATTTAAAAAATTCTGTCTCTAGCGACTATGCGATTCCTAAAAATTTGATCACGGGAATTTCTTCGAGAGCTAACGAAATACTTATAAAAAAATTGCCGAGACCAAAATCGATCCGGAACAATACCTTCGGGGGATGCAAGTGGGGCAAAACGGCTAAAAAGACATGAAAAATACCTTTAAAAAATTCTATCTCTAGCGACTATGCGATTCCTAAAAATTTGATCACGGGAGTTTCTTCCAGAGCTTATCAAATACTTATAAAAAAATTGCTGAGACCAAAATCGATCCGGAACCCTTCCATCAGGAGGATGCAAGCGGGGCAAAACGGCTAAAAACACATGAGAAAAATACATTTAAAAAATTCTGTCTCTAGCGACTATGCGATTCCTAAAAATTTGGTCACGTTAATTTCTTCTAGAGCTAACGAAATACTTATAAAAAAATTGCCGAGACGAAAATCGATCCGGAACCCTTCCTTCAGGGGGATGCAAGCGGGGCAAAACGGCTAAAAAGACATGAAAAATACATTTAAAAAATTCTGTCTCTAGCGACTATGCGATTCCTAAAAATTTTATCACGGGAATTTCTTCAAGAGCTTACCAAATACTCATAAAAGAATTGCCGAGACCAAAATCGATCCGGAACCCTTCTTTCGGGGGATGCAAGCGGGGCAAAAGGGCTAAAAAGACATGAAAAATACATATAAAAAATTCTGTCTCTAGCGACTATGCGATTCCTAAAAATTTGGTAACTGTAATTTCTTCTACAGCTAACGAAATACTTATAAAAAAATTGCCGAGACGAAAATCGATCCGGAACCCTTCCTTCAGGGGGATGCAAGCGGGGCAAAACGGCTAAAAACACCTGAAAAATAACTTTAAAAAATTCTGTCTCTGGCGACTATGCGATTCCTAAAAATTTGATCACGGGAATTTCTTCGAGAGCTAACGAAATACTTATAAAAAAATTGCCGAGACCAAAATCGATCCGGAACCCTTCCTTCAGGGGGATGCAAGTGGGGCAAAACGGCTAAAAACACATGAAAAATAACTTTCAAAAATTCTGTCTCTAGCGACTATGCGATTCCTAAAAATTTGATAACGGTAATTTTTTCTAGAGCTAACGAAATACTTATAAAAAAATTGCCGAGACCAAAATCGATCCGGAACCCTTCCTTCGGGGGATGCAAGCGGGGCAAAACGGCTAAAAAGACATGAAAAATACATATAAAAATCCTGACTCTAGCGACTATGCGATTCCTAAAAATTTGATAACGGTAATTTCTTCTAGAGCTAACGAAATACTTATAAAAAAATTGCCGAGACGAAAATCGATCCGGAACCCTTCCTTCAGGGGGATGCAAGCGGGGCAAAACGGCTAAAAACACCTGAAAAATAACTTTAAAAAATTCTATCTCTAGCGACTACGCGATTCCTAAAAATTTTATCACGGGAATTTCTTCAAAAGCTTACCAAATACTCATAAAAAAATTGCCGAGACCAAAATAGATCCGGAACCCTTCCTTCGGGGGATGCAAGTGGGGCAAAACGGCTAAAAACACATGAAAAATACGTTTAAAAAATTCTATCTCTAGCGACTATGCGATTCCTAAAAATTTGATCACGGGAATTTCTTCAAGAGCTTATCAAATACTTATAAAAAAATTGTCGAGACCAAAATCGATCCGGAACCCTTCCATCAGGGGGATGCAAGCGGGGCAAAACGGCTAAAAAGACATGAAAAATACATATAAAAAATTCTGTCTCTAGCGACTATGCGATTCCTAAAAATTTGGTAACTGTAATTTCTTCTACAGCTAACGAAATACTTATAAAAAAATTGCCGAGACGAAAATCGATCCGGAACCCTTCATTCAGGGGGATGCAAGCGGGGCAAAACGGCTAAAAACACCTGAAAAATAACTTTAAAAAATTCTGTCTCTGGCGACTATGCGATTCCTAAAAATTTGATCACGGGAATTTCTTCGAGAGCTAACGAAATACTTATAAAAAAATTGCCGAGACCAAAATCGATCCGGAACCCTTCCTTCGGGGGATGCAAGCGGGGCAAAACGGCTAAAAAGACATGAAAAATACATATAAAAAATCCTGACTCTAGCGACTATGCGATTCCTAAAAATTTGATAACGGTAATTTCTTCTAGAGCTAACGAAATACTTATAAAAAAATTGCCGAGACGAAAATCGATCCGGAACCCTTCCTTCAGGGGGATGCAAGCGGGGCAAAACGGCTAAAAACACCTGAAAAATAACTTTAAAAAATTCTATCTCTAGCGACTATGCGATTCCTAAAAAGTTGATCACGGGAATTTCTTCAAGAGCTTATCAAATACTTATAAAAAAATTGTCGAGACCAAAATCGATCCGGAACCCTTCCATCAGGGGGATGCAAGCGGGGCAAAACGGCTAAAAAGTCATGAAAAATACATTTAAAAAAAATTCTGTCTCTAGCGACTGTGCGATTCCTAAAAATTTGATAACGGCAATTTCTTCTAGAGCTAACGAAATACTTATAAAAAAATTGCCGAGACCAAAATCGATCCGGAACCCTTCCTTCAGGGGATGCAAGCGGGGCAAAACGCCTAAAAAGACATGAAAAATACATTTAAAAAATTCTGTCTCTAGCGACTATGCGATTCCTAAAAATTTTATCACGGGAATTTCTTCAAGAGCTTACCAAATACTCATAAAAAAATTGCCGAGACCAAAATCGATCCGGAACCCTTCCTTCAGGGAGATGCAAGCGGGGCAAAATGGCTAAAAACACCTGAAAAATAACTTTAAAAAATTCTGTCTCTGGCGACTATGCGATTCCTAAAAATTTGATCACGGGAATTTCTTCGAGAGCTAACGAAATACTTATAAAAAAATTGCCGTGACCAAAATCGATCCGGAACCCTTCCTTCAGGGGGATGCAAGTGGGGCAAAACGGCTAAAAACACATGAAAAATAACTTTCAAAAATTCTGTCTCTAGCGACTATGGGATTCCTAAAAATTTGATAACGGTAATTTCTTCTAGGGCTAACGAAATACTTATAAAAAAATTGCCGAGACCAAAATCGATCCGGAACCCTTCCATCAGGGGGATGCAAGCGGGGCAAAACGGCTAAAAACACATGAGAAAAATACATTTAAAAATTCTGTCTCTAGCGACTATGCGATTCCTAAAAATTTGATCACGGGAATTTCTTCGAGAGCTAACGAAATACTTATAAAAAAATTGCCGAGACCAAAATCGATCCGGAACAATACCTTCGGGGGATGCAAGTGGGGCAAAACGGCTAAAAAGACATGAAAAATACCTTTAAAAAATTCTATCTCTAGCGACTATGCGATTCCTAAAAATTTGATCACGGGAGTTTCTTCCAGAGCTTATCAAATACTTATAAAAAAATTGCTGAGACCAAAATCGATCCGGAACCCTTCCATCAGGAGGATGCAAGCGGGGCAAAGCGGCTAAAAACACATGAGAAGAATACATTTAAAAATTCTGCCTCTAGCGACTATGCGATTCCTAAAAATTTGATCACGTTAATTTCTTCTAGAGCTAACGAAATACTTATAAAAAAATTGCCGAGACGAAAATCGATCCGGAACCCTTCCTTCAGGGGGATGCAAGCGGGGCAAAACGGCTAAAAAGACATGAAAAATACATTTAAAAAATTCTGTCTCTAGCGACTATGCGATTCCTAAAAATTTTATCACGGGAATTTCTTCAAGAGCTTACCAAATACTCATAAAAGAATTGCCGAGACCAAAATCGATCCGGAACCCTTCTTTCGGGGGATGCAAGCGGGGCAAAAGGGCTAAAAAGACATGAAAAATACATATAAAAAATTCTGTCTCTAGCGACTATGCGATTCCTAAAAATTTGGTAACTGTAATTTCTTCTACAGCTAACGAAATACTTATAAAAAAATTGCCGAGACGAAAATCGATCCGGAACCCTTCCTTCAGGGGGATGCAAGCGGGGCAAAACGGCTAAAAACACCTGAAAAATAACTTTAAAAAATTCTGTCTCTGGCGACTATGCGATTCCTAAAAATTTGATCACGGGAATTTCTTCGAGAGCTAACGAAATACTTATAAAAAAATTGCCGAGACCAAAATCGATCCGGAACCCTTCCTTCAGGGGGATGCAAGTGGGGCAAAACGGCTAAAAACACATGAAAAATAACTTTCAAAAATTCTGTCTCTAGCGACTATGCGATTCCTAAAAATTTGATAACGGTAATTTTTTCTAGAGCTAACGAAATACTTATAAAAAAATTGCCGAGACCAAAATCGATCCGGAACCCTTCCTTCGGGGGATGCAAGCGGGGCAAAACGGCTAAAAAGACATGAAAAATACATATAAAAAATCCTGACTCTAGCGACTATGCGATTCCTAAAAATTTGATAACGGTAATTTCTTCTAGAGCTAACGAAATACTTATAAAAAAATTGCCGAGACGAAAATCGATCCGGAACCCTTCCTTCAGGGGGATGCAAGCGGGGCAAAACGGCTAAAAACACCTGAAAAATAACTTTAAAAAATTCTATCTCTAGCGACTACGCGATTCCTAAAAATTTTATCACGGGAATTTCTTCAAAAGCTTACCAAATACTCATAAAAAAATTGCCGAGACCAAAATAGATCCGGAACCCTTCCTTCGGGGGATGCAAGTGGGGCAAAACGGCTAAAAACACATGAAAAATACGTTTAAAAAATTCTATCTCTAGCGACTATGCGATTCCTAAAAATTTGATCACGGGAATTTCTTCAAGAGCTTATCAAATACTTATAAAAAAATTGTCGAGACCAAAATCGATCCGGAACCCTTCCATCAGGGGGATGCAAGCGGGGCAAAACGGCTAAAAAGTCATGAAAAATACATTTAAAAAAAATTCTGTCTCTAGCGACTGTGCGATTCCTAAAAATTTGATAACGGCAATTTCTTCTAGAGCTAACGAAATACTTATAAAAAAATTGCCGAGACCAAAATCGATCCGGAACCCTTCCTTCAGGGGGATGCAAGCGGGGCAAAACGGCTAAAAAGACATGAAAAATACATTTAAAAAATTCTGTCTCTAGCGACTATGCGATTCCTAAAAATTTTATCACGGGAATTTCTTCAAGAGCTTACCAAATACTCATAAAAAAATTGCCGAGACCAAAATCGATCCGGAACCCTTCCTTCAGGGAGATGCAAGCGGGGCAAAACGGCTAAAAACACCTGAAAAATAACTTTAAAAAATTCTGTCTCTGGCGACTATGCGATTCCTAAAAATTTGATCACGGGAATTTCTTCGAGAGCTAACGAAATACTTATAAAAAAATTGCCGAGACCAAAATCGATCCGGAACCCTTCCTTCAGGGGGATGCAAGTGGGGCAAAACGGCTAAAAACACATGAAAAATAACTTTCAAAAATTCTGTCTCTAGCGACTATGGGATTCCTAAAAATTTGATAACGGTAATTTCTTCTAGGGCTAACGAAATACTTATAAAAAAATTGCCGAGACCAAAATCGATCCGGAACCCTTCCATCAGGGGGATGCAAGCGGGGCAAAACGGCTAAAAACACATGAGAAAAATACATTTAAAAAATTCTGTCTCTAGCGACTATGCGATTCCTAAAAATTTGATCACGGGAATTTCTTCGAGAGCTAACGAAATACTTATAAAAAAATTGCCGAGACCAAAATCGATCCGGAACAATACCTTCGGGGGATGCAAGTGGGGCAAAACGGCTAAAAACACATGAAAAATACCTTTAAAAAATTCTATCTCTAGCGACTATGCGATTCCTAAAAATTTGATCACGGGAATTTTTTCCAGAGCTTATCAAATACTTATAAAAAAATTGCCGAGTCCAAAATTGATCCGGAACCCTTCCATCAGGAGGATGCAAGCGGGGCAAAACGGCTAAAAACACATGAGAAAAATACATTTAAAAAATTCTGTCTCTAGCGACTATGCGATTCCTAAAAATTTGATCACGTTAATTTCTTCTAGAGCTAACGAAATACTTATTAAAAAATTGCCGAGACGAAAATCGATCCGGAACCCTTCCTTCAGGGGGATGCAAGCGGGGCAAAACGGCTAAAAAGACATGAAAAATACATTTAAAAAATTCTGTCTCTAGCGACTATGCGATTCCTAAAAATTTTATCACGGGAATTTCTTCAAGAGCTTACCAAATACTCATAAAAGAATTGCTGAGACCAAAATCGATCCGGAACCCTTCTTTCGGGGGATGCAATTGGGGCAAAAGGGCTAAAAAGACATGAAAAATACATATAAAAAATTCTGTCTCTAGCGACTATGCGATTCCTAAAAATTTGGTAACTGTAATTTCTTCTACAGCTAACGAAATACTTATAAAAAAATTGCCGAGACTAAAATCGATCCGGAACCCTTCCTTCAGGGGGATGCAAGCGGGGCAGAACGGCTAGAAAGACATGAAAAATAACTTTAAAAAATTCTGTCTCTAGCGACTCTGCGATTCCTAAAAATTTGATAACGGTAATTTCTTCTAGAGCTAACGAAATACTTATAAAAAAATTGCCGAGACCAAAATCGATCCGGAACCCTTCCTTCAGGGGGATGCAACCGGGGCAAAACGGCTAAAAAGGCATGAAAAATACATTTAAAAAATTCTGTCTCTAGCGACTATGCGATTCCTAAAAATTTTATCACGGGAATTTCTTCAAGAGCTTACCAAATACTCATAAAAGAATTGCCGAGACCAAAATCGATCCGGAACCCTTGTTTCGGGGGATGCAAGCGGGGCAAAACGGCTAAAAAGACATGAAAAATACATATAAAAAATTCTGTCTCTAGCGACTATGCGATTCCTAAAAATTTGGTAACTGTAATTTCTTCTAGAGCTAACGAAATACTTATAAAAAAATTGCCGAGACCAAAATCGATCCGGAACCCTTCCTTCAGGGGATGCAAGCGGGGCAAAACGGCTAGAAAGACATGAAAAATAACTTTAAAAAATTCTGTCTCTAGTGACTCTGCGATTCCTAAAAATTTGATAACGGTAATTTCTTCTAGAGCTAACGAAATACTTATAAAAAAATTGCCGAGACCAAAATCGATCCGGAACAATACCTTCGGGGGATGCAAGTGGGGCAAAACGGCTAAAAACACATGAAAAATAACTTTAAAAAATTCTGTCTCTAGCGACTTTGCGATTCCTAAAAATTTGATCACGGGAATTTCTTCCAGAGCTTATCAAATACTTATAAAAAAATTGCCGAGACCAAAATCGATCCGGAACCCTTCCATCAGGAGGATGCAAGCGGGGCAAAACGGCTAAAAACACCTGAAAAATAACTTTAAAAAATTCTGTCTCTGGCGACTATGCGATTCCTAAAAATTTGATCACGGGAATTTCTTCGAGAGCTAACGAAATACTTATAAAAAAATTGCCGAGACCAAAATCGATCCGGAACCCTTCCTTCAGGGGGATGCAAGTGCGGCAAAACGGCTAAAAACACATGAAAAATAACTTTCAAAAATTCTGTCTCTAGCGACTATGCGATTCCTAAAAATTAGATAACGGTAATTTCTTCTAGAGCTAACGAAATACTTATAAAAAAATTGCCGAGACCAAAATCGATCCGGAACAATACCTTCGGGGGATGCAAGTGGGGTAAAACGGCTATAAACACATGAAAAATACCTTTAAAAAATTCTATCTCTAGCGACTATGCGATTCCTAAAAATTTGATCACGAGAATTTCTTCAAGAGCTTACCAAATACTCATAAAAGAATTGGGCGGGAATGTGGCACTTTCGGCCACTCGCTTTAAAACAATAACTAATCTTAATGTTATTTGTAAAACACGTTAATCACAAAAGTAAATCTTATTTTTAAGATAGAATGAAATGAGCTGAAGCTATGGCAGTTTCATATTTAATACAGTTGTAATACTTTACAAATACATTGTTAATTAAAATAAAGTTATAATGGATAAAATCAAATACCAGATTACTTAATATCTAGTAAATATCTATACTA
This sequence comes from Torymus aiolomorphi, assembly GCA_036365515.1. Classification (NCBI taxonomy): domain Eukaryota; kingdom Metazoa; phylum Arthropoda; class Insecta; order Hymenoptera; family Torymidae; genus Torymus; species Torymus aiolomorphi. The sequence continues at coordinate 188,427,429 of CM070875.1, read as the reverse complement.
GTAAAAATCTTTAAATTCATTATTTTTAAATAACGTTTAATGATGATTCGTTAAGATTTCTATTATTAAAAATGACAAACAACAGCGGCACAAGTCTGTCATGAAAGTAAGCGGGGTTACGCGACATAAAAAGAGAGATGTTAAAAGAATGTTTAAAAATTGAGAATATTAAATACTGATATTTTATAACCATCAGAAGAATAAAGCAGTCAGATGGACAAAGAACTAAAATGATGAAAACGCCATTCTCTTTAAATAACTGAATATGACTGAGAAATACAAGAATAAATATTTTAAAATAGTTTAAACCTTATTGAAGTAGATACCAGCAGCTTCAAAAATAATTTAACATTTATCATTATTTTAATGTAAATAATAGTGAAAGTAAGCTTCTTCTAACACAGTACAAGTTTAACACAAATGTACTAAGTTCTTGATGAATATACTTAAAAATATAATAATTTATTCATTAAAAAGAATAATAGTCTCTAATTTAGATTCAGATATCATACCGGAAAAGGAAGAAAAAACAAAAAGAAACTTCATTAACGTACAGGTAAGATTACAATACTATTTTAATATTTAAAATACAAAAAGTATATAAAACATATTAATTAAACTTATGAGCAATAAACCAGTTAAACATCTGCACAACCTGCCCCAAAAAAGATTTTCTATAAAAACATCTTGTATGTAATCTGGTAAGTTCATTTTATGCTACCATTAAAATCTAAAATAAAGCGAAGATGTAAAGCTATTTTTGTACCGAAAGCACGATTTTCGCATTTTTTTTGAACCTATTAATAGAGCCAAAAGCGACCGCTTGTCGACCAGCGGGCGGTAAAAACTGAAAAGCGCTCGCTGTTCGCCGTAGAGGGTAAAAATCGAAAAGCGCCCGCTGTCGTTTCGAATGGAGTTTTCAAGATTGTTTAAGAAAATCATCGATATTTTAAAAAAACAAAAATCTATACTTGCGGTAAAAAAAATATGGTGTGCACCAAGGGCTAAGTGGGTTTTTTTGACCTCGCGTGGTTGCAGTACTCGTCTTCGGTTCGCAAACGCACTTGCCTTCGGCTCGTGCTAGCTCACCTTCGACTCGTACTGCAACCCTACATTCGGTCTAAAAGACCCACCTCCATGTTACTGCCATCGCTTGGATCGTAGAAAAACGACCATAGGCGTCGTCGTTTGTAGGTGTTACGTTGTGACGCTTTCAATCCCCAAATGAGGGATTAAACACAAAAACTTTCGACCGAATATACAATGTACAATTCCATACGGGAGCCATAAGGGCAACTGACATGGTGAAAGGGCTGAAGACTCACCGGGGCTCAATGGCATACTTTTCTCTCTTAGTACCATATAATATAGAAACCCAGAATGGATAGAGACCCACAATGAAACTATGACGAACTATAGTGGTTTTAACGACCTTCTTAGACAGTTTTGTCCATCACCAGGCTGCGGCCTACGTTGCAGACTAATATGGATTACAGGACTGATTCTCAAGGTTAAACTGAAGATACATCCAGTCTCATTTATGTACACCGCAGGCCATGAGAATAGCAGCAATAAATAATTTAAAAAAATATTGCACAAATAGTGAAAAGTATTATGGATTTGCGCGCGCGCATATACACACACATACACACACACACACATACATATATACTCCGCATACTCCATTTTGGCGCCATCAGTCCCTATATGCATAGCCTCTATAATGTTATCTAGATATTGTCTGCCTGCCACCACCCGCATTATTCTACAAAATTTTTCATATATTACGTAGGGAGTTTGAAGAAGTGAAAAGGATCAAATTTATACAAAAATATAAATATTTCTTTCACATATGTAAATTTGGCTGCCGCAACACAATTTTTATTAAATTCATAAAATCTCGAGATTTCTAAAATGGGGGGGGGGGGGTTAAGAATCACAATGATCAAAAATTCCGATGGCGAAAATACCGATAGGTAATTTAACGATAGCTAAATCATCGGAATAAGGTTTTAATCGAATAGGAAAAATTCCTACGAGAAAATTACAAATGGTCAAAAGTTCCGAAAATAATTTTGACAATGTTCAAAAGTTTCGAAAATAATTTTGACAGTGATTCATAGTAACGAAAATCAAATGTCGGAAAAGTCGAATAGTTAAAATAAAACCTATCAACGGTTGTATCACAAATGGGTACAAATTCCGTTACAGGACGAAATTCCGAAAACTAATAAAACACTCCTTAAGAGGATGTGCAACCCTAATTTCAATATTTTTTAAATCAACATTCAAACATTTATTTGGAAAAAGACGGCTGTAAAGCGCTCCGTACACGCAAACACTATATGCAGATATTTTTCTGGAAAATTCTATTGATATTTGCGTGAGTTATGCTCGTTTGAAAAGTAGGTCAATTGTACATTCTTACTTACCGACAGTACGGTTTTTATTTAATTCAATAAATTCTCATCTCTTTTTGGAAAAAGACGACTGTCAAGCGCTCCGTACACGCAAACACTATATGCAGATTTTTTCTGGATAATTCACTTGCATCCCCTGAAGGAAGGGTTCCGGATCGATTTTGGTCCCGGCAATTTTTTTTATGAGTATTTGGTAAGCTCTAGAAGAAATTCCCGTGATAAAATTTTTAGGAATCGCATAGTCGCCAGAGACAGAATTTTTAAATGTATTTTTCATGTGTTTTTAGCCGTTTTGCCCCGCTTGCATCCCCTGATGGAAGGGTTCCAGATCGATTTTGGTCTCGGCAATTTTTAAATAAGTATTTCGTAAGCTCTCGAAGGAATTACCGCTATAACATTTTTAGGAATCGCATATTCGCGAGAGACAGAATTTTTTAAAGTTATTTTTCATGTGTTTTTAGCCGTTTTGCCCCACTTGCATCCCCCTGAAGGAAGGGTTCCGGATCGATTTTGGTCTCGGCAATTTTTTTATAAGTATTTCGTTAGCTCTAGAAGAAATTACCGTTATCAAATTTTTAGGAATCGCATAGCCGCTAGAGGCAGAATTTTTTAAAGTTATTTTTCATGTGTTTTTAGCCGTTTTGCCCCACTTGCATCCCCCTGAAGGAAGGGTTCCGGATCGATTTTGGTCTCGGCAATTTTTTTATAAGTATTTCGTTAGCTCTAGAAGAAATTACCGTTATCAAATTTTTAGGAATCGCATAGTCGCAGGAGACAGAATTTTTGAAAGTTATTTTTCATGTGATTTTAGCCGTTTTGCCCCACTTGCATCCCCTGAAGGAAGGGTTCCGGATCGATTTTGGTCTCGGCAATTTTTTTGTAAGTATTTCGTTAGCTCTAGAAGAAATTACCGTTATCAAATTTTTAGGAATCGCATAGTCGCTAGAGTCAGAATTTTTTATATGTATTTTTCATGTCTTTTTAGCCGTTTTGCCCCGCTTGCATCCCCCTGAAGGAAGGGTTCCGGATCGATTTTGGTCTCGGCAATTTTTTTATAAGTATTTCGTTAGCTCTAGAAGAAATTACCGTTATCAAATTTTTAGGAATAGCATAGCCGCTAGAGGCAGAATTTTTTAAAGTTATTTTTCATGTGTTTTTAGCCGTTTTGCCCCACTTGCATCCCCCTGAAGGAAGGGTTCCGGATCGATTTTGGTCTCGGCAATTTTTTTATAAGTATTTCGTTAGCTCTAGAAGAAATTACCGTTATCAAATTTTTAGGAATCGCATAGTCGCAGGAGACAGAATTTTTTAAATGTATTTTTCATGTCTTTTTAGCCGTTTTGCCCCGCTTGCATCCCCCTGATGGAAGGGTTCCGGATCGATTTTGGTCTCGGCAATTTTTTTATAAGTATTTCGTTAGCTCTAGAAGAAATTACCGTTATCAAATTTTTAGGAATCGCATAGTCGCTAGAGTCAGAATTTTTTATATGTATTTTTCATGTCTTTTTAGCCGTTTTGCCCCGCTTGCATCCCCCTGAAGGAAGGGTTCCGGATCGATTTTGGTCTCGGCAATTTTTTTATAAGTATTTCGTTAGCTCTAGAAGAAATTACCGTTATCAAATTTTTAGGAATCGCATAGCCGCTAGAGGCAGAATTTTTAAAGTTATTTTTCATGTGTTTTTAGCCGTTTTGCCCCACTTGCATCCCCCTGAAGGAAGGGTTCCGGATCGATTTTGGTCTCGGCAATTTTTTTATAAGTATTTCGTTAGCTCTAGAAGAAATTACCGTTATCAAATTTTTAGGAATCGCATAGTCGCAGGAGACAGAATTTTTTAAATGTATTTTTCATGTCTTTTTAGCCGTTTTGCCCCGCTTGCATCCCCCTGATGGAAGGGTTCCGGATCGATTTTGGTCTCGGCAATTTTTTTATAAGTATTTCGTTAGCTCTAGAAGAAATTACCGTTATCAAATTTTTAGGAATCGCATAGTCGCTAGAGACAGAATTTTTGAAAGTTATTTTTCATGTGTTTTTAGCCGTTTTGCCCCACTTGTATCCCCCTGAAGGAAGGGTTCCGGATCGATTTTGGTCTCGGCAATTTTTTTGTAAGTATTTCGTTAACTCTAGAAGAAATTACCGTTATCAAATTTTTAGGAATCGCATAGTCGCTAGAGTCAGAATTTTTTATATGTATTTTTCATGTGTTTTTAGCCGTTTTGCCCCACTTGCATCCCCCTGAAGGAAGGGTTCCGGATCGATTTTGGTCTCGGCAATTTTTTTATAAGTATTTCGTTAGCTCTAGAAGAAATTACCGTTATCAAATTTTTAGGAATCGCATAGCCGCTAGAGGCAGAATTTTTTAAATGTATTTTTCATGTCTTTTTAGCCGTTTTGCCCCACTTTCATCCCCCTGAAGGAAGGGTTCCGGATCGATTTTGGTCTCGGCAATTTTTTTATAAGTATTTCGTTAGCTCTAGAAGAAATTACCGTTATCAAATTTTTAGGAATCGCATAGTCGCTAGAGACAGAATTTTTGAAAGTTATTTTTCATGTGTTTTTAGCCGTTTTGCCCCACTTGCATCCCCCTGAAGGAAGGATTCCGGATCGATTTTGGTCTCGGCAATTTTTTTATAAGTATTTCGTTAGCTCTCGAAGAAATTTCCGTGATCAAATTTTTAGCAATCGCATAGTCGCCAGGGACAGAATTTTTTAAATGTATTTTTCATGTGTTTTTAGCCGTTTTGCCCCACTTTCATCCCCCTGAAGGAAGGGTTCCGGATCGATTTTGGTCTCGGCAATTTTTTTATAAGTATTTCGTTAGCTCTAGAAGAAATTACCGTTATCAAATTTTTAGGAATCGCATAGCCGCTAGAGGCAGAATTTTTTAAAGTTATTTTTCATGTCTTTTTAGCCGTTTTGCCCCACTTTCATCCCCCTGAAGGAAGGGTTCCGGATCGATTTTGGTCTCGGCAATTTTTTTATAAGTATTTCGTTAGCTCTAGAAGAAATTACCGTTATCAAATTTTTAGGAATCGCATAGTCGCTAGAGTCAGAATTTGTTACATGTATTTTTCATGTCTTTTTAGCCGTTTTGCCCCGCTTGCATCCCCCTGAAGGAAGGGTTCCGGATCGATTTTGGTCTCGGCAATTTTTTTATAAGTATTTCGTTAGCTCTAGAAGAAATTACCGTTACCAAATTTTTAGGAATCGCATAGTCGCTAGAGACAGAATTTTTGAAAGTTATTTTTCATGTGTTTTTAGCCGTTTTGCCCCACTTGCATCCCCCTGAAGGAAGGGTTCCGGATCGATTTTGGTCTCGGCAATTTTTTTATAAGTATTTCGTTAGCTCTCGAAGAAATTCCCGTAATCAAATTTTTAGGAATCGCATAGTCGCCAGAGACAGAATTTTTTAAAGTTATTTTTCAGGTGTTTTTAGCCGTTTTGCCCCACTTGCATCCCCCTGAAGGAAGGATTCCGGATCGATTTTGGTCTCGGCAATTTTTTTATAAGTATTTCGTTAGCTCTAGAAGAAATTACCGTTATCAAATTTTTAGGAATCGCATATTCGCAGGAGACAGAATTTTTTTTAAATGTATTTTTCATGTCTTTTTAGCCGTTTTGCCCCGCTTGCATCCCCCTGATGGAAGGGTTCCGGATCGATTTTGGTCTCGACAATTTTTTTATAAGTATTTGATAAGCTCTTGAAGAAATTCCCGTGATCAAATTTTTAGGAATCGCATAGTCGCTAGAGATAGAATTTTTTAAACGTATTTTTCATGTGTTTTTAGCCGTTTTGCCCCACTTGCATCCCCCGAAGGAAGGGTTCCGGATCTATTTTGGTCTCGGCAATTTTTTTATGAGTATTTGGTAAGCTCTTGAAGAAATTCCCGTGATAAAATTTTTAGGAATTGCGTAGTCGCTAGAGATAGAATTTTTTAAAGGTATTTTTTATGTGTTTTTAGCCGTTTTGCCCCACTTGCATCCCCCGGAGGAAGGGTTCCCGATCGATTTTGGTCTCGGCAATTTTTTTATTAGTATTTGGTAAGCTCTTGAAGAAATTCCCGTGTTAAAATTTTTAGGAAATTCATAAGCTGTTAAAATATAAATTTTTTTATCATGTATTGTCTTGTGAGGGTGGTTTGGGGGCTGATTTTGGGGGATGATCACTTCGGAAATAACTTATATCGCTGTTTCTATTGGTTTTATGCATATATCTAACAGATAATATAAAAAAAACCGATTTTCGGAATATTCGATTTTTCGTTCATGATGAACGTTCAGAACTTCAAACACATTACGTTTCTATGTAAGTAATTTTTAGATAGTTGTTGTAAAATCATCAAATGAAAAAAACGTGTTGTATTTTAAACTTGTTATGTACAATATTTTGTAGCCCTGAGGAGGAGAGATTCAATAAACTCTCGAAACGTCAGAAATAACTATGTTTTTTATTTCATTTACCACTTGGTAGTATGGTTATTAATATCCACTAATAACTGTTCAACAAACTATCATTCGCGTCAACTATTCAATTACAGAGTTATTAATGAAAACTGAAAAATGACGGATTTAAAAAAATGTAAATATCTCAAAAACTATCATTTTTTTTCTCTGAAAATTTAATATATTTTTATACATTAAAAAAAAAACTAACTTTTCCAGTACGTGAGAATATCCTATTTTTAATTTTTTTTTTTTTATGAATTTCCAAAGTTTTAATCGATTTTTTCGATTTCTAAGCTCTCAACGCTGTTTTTTTAAAATTATACCATTTCTTTATCTATTTACGATCCCATTTACTAAATGATAAAATAAAGGAGAATCTTTAAAATAAATCGCCAGGCAGGTTTCTTGATCAATTATATGTGAATTTATAGCGATTTTTCAATATTTATTTGCACCAAATATAAATAGTCAAGAATCTTCAGTTTCTACGTCAATTCTCAGTAGTGAAGAAATTTTTAATAATAGTGAGGTTTCTTGTAAATGAACTTAATAAGACTTTAAGTTATTTCAAATTAAAAACTTCACCTGTCAAAGTGCCGCAAACTGTAAACAGTAAGATGCGACAATCATATGCGATTGGGAAAAGAAAATAAATTAATGATGCATTCCATTATATCATTATAGTAACAAGTAGATTCTCCTCTATGAATAATGCCTACATTTCCTTTATGCTGCGAGTGAGAAAATGATTCACTTTTTTAGTTTTCATGCCATCCTCTTTAACCGACATTGTGTCACTTTATTTGCACTCTGACGAGAGCAATTAAAATCATCGTTTAAATAATAATCTTTGACTTTGAACACAATGCCACTAAAGAATAGCCCATATAAGTTCCAGGCCCGTGCTTCTTCAATCATATATTTAGTTGCTTTAGGTATAACTGACAATAGTTTTTCGAAAGAGTTGTTACTTATGTATTTCCGAATAGAATGAATCATTAATTTCTTTTCTTTTCCAAATGGCACATGATTGTAGCATCTTACTTTTCACAGTTTGAGGCACTTTGACCGGTGAAGTTTTTAATTTCAATTACTTAAAGTCTTGTTAAGTTCATTTACACAAATCTCATTATTATTAAAAATTTCTTCACTACTGATTATTGGCGTAGAAACTGAAGATTTTTGACTACTTAAATTAGGTGCAAATAAACATGGAAAAATCGCTATAAATTCACGTATAATTGATCAAAAAATCTGTCTGGCGACTTATTTTAAAGTTTCTCCTTCAGTTTATCAATATATTAGTAAATGGGATAGTAAATAGATAGAGAAATGGCATAATTAAAAAAAAACAGCACGAATTGAGAGCTGAGAAATCGAAAAAATCGATTAAAACTTTGGAAATTCATTAAAAAAAAATCAAAAAATAGCATATTGTCACCTATTGGAAAAGTTAGTTTTTTTAATGTATAAAACCATATTGTATTTTCAGAGAAAAAAATTCTAGTTTTTGAGATATTTATATTTTTTTTAAATCGTCATTTTTCAGTTTTTCATTAATAACTCTGTAAGATGAATCTTAATCATCAAAGTGAAAGGTTTTGTTAAAACTAAATGAAATTCCTCACATTTTGAAAAAAAGTCTCAAAAGATTGAAAATTGACAAAGTTACAGCAGTTTGAAAATTGAGGTACTTTTTTAAATTTTGTAATCTCTATGTTTGCGTCTAATAATGATTTGGCTATGAAGTAAAAAAAAATTTTTAAGCAAAATCTCGAGACACGTCTCTTCTTAAATATAATTTAGAATACAGTCTTGCAGTTTCTAGACGAAAAAAAATTCCATCTGTATCAGCCTGCCTGAATTTGAATGGAATCAGTCTACTAGAAAAATAACTTTAGTTTGAGGAAGCTAAGTGCTAAAGAATTGGCAGCGGTTTTTATCCTGGCATTTGTTTATTTTTTCTTCTGAAATTTACAATGAAGAAACTCCTGAAATTTATCCCTTCACAACGAGTAAATGCATAGCTGGAAAACAAAAAATCTGTTTGCAAATCATTCTACTTATTGGGTTGGTTAGGCAAAAATAAACACTTTCTGACTTTTGTCATTTTTTCGAAAAAAACGTTTCATTTCCGAGCTACGAGGCCTTTAAAGTCGAAAAATGATTAAAGCAAGCTATTCCTGTGTATCGTTATTATTCGACTTTAAATCGCTCGTAGCTTAGAAATCAAGCGTTTTTCAAAAAAATAACTAGAATCAAAAAGTTTCTATTTTTGTTCGATCCTCACTTTAAAAAATGATGATGGAAATGTGAAGCCAAAATAAAACCTTTGCGATTAGTCAAGTCCGTTTAAAAAGAGCACGTGATTGGTCGACGGTGACGTTAGCTTTTTGCTTAAGGTCTTAGCTGATTGATCCAAATAAAACCCGCACAAAGTTTGAAGTTATGAAATATTTAAACTAAAATTATAAGTCATAAGTAGTATTCATGACTTAAAATGTGGTTTTGTATGACAAAAAAGTACTAAAATGTTAGCTCTAGTTAACTGCAATGAAGGACTATGTACTGCTCTGAATACAGTTAAATTTCTAACCTCCAAATTTTTGTATTCTAGGAATAAACTAAAATGAATACAATCCAAGTTTTAATAAAAAATATTGGATAAATGTGCGGATGTTGAAAAGTAAAATAAATATGGGAAAAGAAGGGATCCTTTGAGGGCTAATATCCAAATGACTTAAGGTGGTTCTTTCATGAATCCCTATAGTCATAGCAGTGCTAAATAAAGAGGTTACCTAAAATTAAAAAAACCATAGTTGAAATGTGATTTATTTATTTAAAATTATAGAAATAGTCAATGTATTCTAAATAAAGTGTATTTTACATGACTAAGATAGCTTTTTTAACAAAATGTCGATATTTTAGAAACAGCACAAACAATTATTGATAAAACATTTTAATCTTTTTGGTTTCTTAACCGATTTTAATTTTCAAGGTCTCATTTTGCTCCTTAAGTAATTTCATGGGGACTTGCCGAAGGAAAAATTTAAAATTATTCAAAACTATTATTGAGATATTTGATTTTGAAAATTTTCGTATTTTACAAAGTTATTTTCTTTGTCGTATGATAACTAGAGAAAACAAAAATTGGTTTAATCATGTTGAAATTTTGTGGAGATGTAGAGTCTATATATTATCGTATAAGTCCTTTAGGTAAAAGAATTGTATTACGATTTTTAGAGATATTTAAGATTAAAATTCTTTTACGGTTTTTTTCAAAATCGTAATTTCTCAATGACGACTTCATGTATCAGCTTGAAATTTATAGACTATTTTGTATGCAATATAGGCAATACCTGTATAAAATTTCATCCAGATTATATGGTTATTTTTTTAGATGTTTGATATTTTAAATTTTATTCTTTTTGAAAATGACTTTCTTTGTTGTTGCACAATATAACTACATTAACCCATTAAGTCCTAATCGACCATTTCACAGTCCATTGGTTTTTGGCTTAGAAAATAAAGAAAATTAATGAAAACTAATGAGGAAATGATTGTTTCCTATGTAAAATCGCCTGCTCTATCCGAATTCAGCATCGGATTTTTCACATTTTCTATGGAAAATTTAATATGGCCACTCAAAGATGAGGAAACTTTTCTTTTCTGAAAATCGACTGTGGGCATTTATTTTAGTTATAAATCGATATAATGAGGTCTGAATAGTCTGCATGTAGGTTTTCGAGGTTGCTGAGTTGGAATCCATTATCAAATTTTCACTTTTCCAAAATGATGACTTCAAAATGGCGACTCAGTCTGTGGAAAATTAAATTTTTTCGAAAATATGCATGTGAGTATTCATTTTATAGGTTTTCGAGGTTGCTGAGTTCGAATCCATCATCAGATTTTCATTTTTCCAAAATGGTGACTTCAAAATGGCGACTCAGTCTGTGGCAAATTAAATTTTTCCGAAAATATGCATGTGAGAATCGATCGAATAGATCCTGAGATAAAACGGTACACACACACACACACACACACACACACACACACACACACACACACACACACACACACACACACACACACACACACACACACACACACACACACACACACACACACACACACACACATGCACGCATGCACGCACGCACGCACACATATCCATAGACATTTTCTAAAATCATGTGATTTAAACTTCTATTACCTCTATTCATGTTTCTAGAGCGATTTAACGAAACTTTAAATTTTACTATTACAAAGCTTCCTTTAGGAGGAAGCAAAAAAGTGGTCTGTACTTTTGACCAGACCCACCTATCTTCATCTATTTTTTCGCGCTGAATCCGAATCTAGAGTCCGTTTATGCCTTACACCTCGAGATTTTGAGTAAATTGCAAAGAACAGCTAAAAATTGCTAAAAATCGCGAAAAGTGGCGAAAAAACACTTTAGTGAGTACAAGAAAATTCTGAAAAAATTTTTTTGACTCGAATTAAGGGTGTTTCTTGTGCATTTTTTCACGCTGAATCCGAATCTGGAGTCCATTTAAGCCCTAACACCTCGAGATTTTGAGTGAATTACAAAAAAAACAGCTAAAAATTACGAAAAATCGCGAAAAATCGCATTAATAAGAACGAGACAATTCTGAAAAAATTTTCTTGAACTTAATTAAAGGTGTTTCTTGTGTATTTTGATGCGCTGGACTCGTTTCTGAAGTTTTATAAATTCTGTTACTTATCGATATTTCCAAAACCGTGAAAAATTTGTTGTCAAAAGGAACCAAAGCTTACGTTTATCGTAGTAGAGAAAAGGAGTTTCGCAAATTTTTCAGGAATGATGAGGAATTCATTAGTTTTTTGTTCGGATGTAAAAGGGTCGGTTGATGAATTAAAACCGAACACTTATAAGGACGAAGAGTGGATACTTTTCATTAATCCTTCAAAACGAAGTCTCAAAGCTGTGCTGCTTCATAACGGGAACACATATGCACCTATTCCGATAGGTCACTCAACGAAACTCAAAGAGACTTACGAGAATTTGCAGATAGTTTTAGAGAAAATAAACTACTGGGAACATCAATGGAAAGTTTGCGGTGATCTAAAAGTTTCAACCCTGATTCTAGGCCAGTAATCAGGTTTTACAAAAAATCCCTGCTTCTTATGTCTGTGCGATAGCAGAGACAGAAAAAATCACTACGAACAGAAAGAATGGCCAAAGAGAACGGAGTTTCATCCAGGGATGAGGAACATCATCCACAGCCCGTTGGTTGGTCCTTCAAATATTCTGCTACCACCTCTTCATATCAAGCTTGGTCTTATGAAGAAAATTTGTCAAAGCTCTAAAAAAAGATGGTGATTGTTTCGGAAAGAAGTTTTCAGCGATAAGTGATGCAGAATTGAAAGAAGGTATTTTCGATGGCCCGCAAATTCGCACTCTTTTTCAAGACAAAAATTTCACGAACTACATGAATGACACCGAAAAAGCGGCATGGCAAAGTTTGAAAAACGTCTCTCAGAAGTTCTTAGGAAATGAGAAGAGTGATGACTACCAGAATTTGGTTAAAGACTTGTTGAAAAATTTTAAAGAGTTAGGCTGCTTGATGAATCTCAAACTGCACTTTTTGCACTCTCATCTTGACTACTTTCCTGTTAACCTCAGAAACTTCAGCGCAGAACAAGGAGAACGATTCCATCAAGACATAAGTGAAATGAAAAAACGATACCAAGCAAGATGGGATGTTAACATCATGGAAGATTTATGTTGAACGCTTAAGAGAGAAACGAATCAGAATAGAAAAAAAGAGAACAAGAAACCCGTTGCATAGGTCATTTGAAGAGAAAAAAGAAAAAAGTATAAGAGCAAAATTAGTTCCAGATTTTGTGCTATTCATGATTTCTAGTTTTTTGTTTCTCGAATTTTTCAAATTTTCTCGAGTTTTTGCTTTTTTAACTATTTTTCACAGTTTTGGCAATATCGGTAAGTAATAGAATTTATAAAACTTCAGATACAAGTTCAGCGCATCAAAATACATAAGAAACACCTTTAATCCTGGTCAAGAACATTTTTTCAGAATTTTTTCGTTCTTATTAAAGCGATTTTTCGCGATTTTTCGCAATTTTTAGCTGTTTTTTGCAATTTACTCAAAATGTCGAGGTGTAGGGCTTAAACGGACTTCAGATTCGGATTCAGCGCGAAAAAATATATGAAGATAGGTGGGTCTGGTCAAAAGTACGGACCACTTTTTTTTTGTGTGCCGGTGTAATTATTGCATATAATTTTATATTCGAAAACTTTTAATACTAAAACACTCAAATTTACTTATTTTTTTAAAGAGTAATTATTTAAAGGAAATGTAAAATAAACAATAATGTTAGAAAATTAATATATATTTACAATTTCTTAAGTTTTGTCATAATTCATTATAGTATTTTATTGTAGTCATTTTTTACTTCTACCACCACACCGGGAAAAAAGTTTATTTACTATAAGTAAATTAATTCACTTGAATTGACTGTGTGATCTTACATTTATATTTAATGCACCGTATATAACCTTAATATAAATTTCTTAACTATTAACGAATATTTATTCTATCTTTGAAATATAAATGTTACTTACAAGAACTAAAGAAACTTCAACTAAACTATAATGATTCCTTCATTTTGTACAATCACGTACAAATTTGGATCATATACCTTATACAATCTGAAAAAAATATAAAAAATTAACACAAAGTTTCAATGTTCATCTCTAACTGATATTTTATATTCTAAAAATAGACATTTAGTCATTTAATACTTATCTGATTATTTTTGTTGTTGATGTACATAAATCTTGAAGTTAATGTATAAATCTTTTTCAAACTGCATTTGCCTTTTAAGTAAAAAAAACAGTAAAGCCTGTGACTGAAATAATAAATGTAATTAAAAAAATTAATAATACTTATAATTCTATAATAATACTATTCTTTAACATCACCAATTCCATCAGCATTTATCGCAAATGTAGCTTCCCTTTCAGGTAAGCATGAATCGCAAATTTTGCATATCCTTGTTCCACCGCTTCCTTTATGTAAATAAAGTCTAGTTGCACATGGGTAATAATATTGCCGCTAATAGGTTTCTTTTGATCACCTTCGAACATACTAGCTGTACCATCCACTTGTAAATGCATCTTTTGATCACCTTCGAACGTACTAGCTGTACCATCCACTTGTAAATGCATTTGGCGAGCTGTCAATTTTCCTCTTCTAGCAAAATCTGTCCTGTGTATAATGCAGTAGCACTGTCTACTATCAGTAGCCCGTATCTAGATTCTGACATCATAGCACTGCCTTTTATCAAAAGCTGAGTTTGGTGGTCAGAGTTGTATGCACGGGCAGTTGGAACATTATCAAGTACACTGATGTTATATGTTTCAGCTACAGCAATTAATCTTTCAGATCTGTAAGTACCTTCGGCATCAATGTATATGGACTTAGCCTCTGGACCTCCCATATCAACATGTAGTTGGCAGTTAACGGCTAAAGTGTAAAAGCTGTGATTTTCCAGTTCTAAATTCTCCAAAGATTTCTGTAATCCTGTTTCTATTCCACCTCCTGAAAGTCTGTGAAAAAATTCTATAATCTGAAAATGAAAAAAATTTTCACAAAGTATCTATTCTTTTTTTTTTTTTTTTAAGTTGTATATCTCTTTAAGTTATATCAATTTTTTATAAAATACTTATCTAATATGTATAAAAGTATGCTCATATACCATCAGCTGATTGAAATTCATATCTTTTTTTTATACCTAATTATACGTATATTCTAAAAATACCATACGACATAAGATATTTTGAGGCTGTCGTATAGAGTCACAGTTTTGTTTATGTTCTCCCCTCTCTCTCTCACTCTCACTCTCTCTCTCTCTCTCTCTCTCTCTCTCTCTCTCTTCGAGTTACATTATGTGTATATATTATATTATGGGAGCTTGTTGTTGACCAATCATAACAGAGCAGAGGTCGGAACAAAACAGCTGATCGAGGAGAGAAAAGAAGAAGAAGAAAAATTTTAGAGAATCAGAAAACAACCCTCCGGAATATATAAACTAGATATAAATCAAAACGACATAATATTTTTAATTGAAATTTTTTATACATGTAGTATATCAAAAAAGCTATCCACTGATATATTTAAATATAAGATAAAACATAATGCAAAGTCGTAAAAAAAAAGTGAAATTCTCGCACACCCATTTCAAAGTATATGAACCGCGGTCGTCCTCCCTCAGGCTTCTTCTACATTTGGACAGTTACTTGCCTTCGGAGCGCTCCCGCGCTCCTTGATTCCTTAATAGTTAAGAAATCTCCGTTTCAAACATCGCAATGATGAACTGTCAAAGTTTTCTTGCATTTTAATATGTATAACTTTGAATGATAATAATGTTAATAATATCTCGTGGAGATCTTGGTTAAGGTTAATAAAATTTATACCACTCTAACCTCAAAATCATAACTTTAATATGATTACTCGTCTTGCTCGTACGGAAAGCGTCACATGGGCTAAATAATCACCTTTCGTACCCGTGTCGAAATGTACTATTAACAGAACACCTATGAGAAAATCCATGAAACTTTTAATTTTCAGTAAACTGCTATCTTTCTCAATGACCTTGACGTTTTTATGAGTTAACAAAATGGTTTTTTATAAGAAGGTAGTGCAAAAATAAGGGTACTCTATATACTTTTTAATTGAACCTTATATATATTGTGTAAAGGTTTGTGAATATATCAATTTATCATTGGTTTGAAAATAAACTCAGCACTGTTTTTATTTTCTTAAGCCAAATTAAAAAAAAAGTCTCTTCTGAAAAATCTGAAAAAAATTTTTTCCAATATATTTTATCTCTATTGTATCAGAAATCTATGTTTTAAAAGTGTGCCTTCGGTTACAGTGAATAAATTACTATAAATGTAGAGTAAACTGCTTTTTTTTAAAAAATAACAAAATTTTCTGTTTTTTTTTACATAAAAAAAAAGATTTTAAATTATCAACTTTTCTTTGTTTTATTTTCTAGTTTTTACAAAGCCTAATCAATCCCCATTGACATTATAGGTGTGCCAGTTTTAGATAGAAAGTTATTACAATTCAAAGTCTCATCAATCTATGGGCCACCACTCTTCTTAAAAAATGAAGTTTTTCTATGGCACATGTTTAATATGAGAGTAAAGTACTTTAAAATACCGACCCATTTTAGGTAATTATGTAAGCCAACATTCCCGAGATGCTTAAAGAATGATCATGATATGGTAATGAGATAAAACGTGAACAAAAAAGTGAAAAATTTTCATTATTTAAAAAAAAAAAAAAAAAATTCTCACTAAATTCGTGAAAAAGACGTTTTTTAATTGATTTTAATTGAGATTCTTAATAGTATTATACAATTTTTTTCTAAACATATTTTTATCGTTCAAGTAATTTTTTAAATCAAAAATATGTATATAAATTGATTATAAACGATATAAAAAATGTTTTGCTCGTTCAATCTTATACATCTTATACATGGGAGCGTCCGGCAGAAGCAGACCAACGGGTGCGCGCAGCTCATTTTTTGCGTAAAATACGTTCTGTTCAACTCGCTCATAATCGTATACTAAGAGCTATTGTTTTTACCCCTAAAGTATAAGGAGAAAAAATAATGTTGTTCCTATTGCGCTCTCCTGTAACTCTAACTTCCCTGGTAACATGCCCATCGCAATTCGGTTGCAATTTCGCTGTAATTTGCGTGAAAATCCGGAAATTGCAATAAAAAATACGTTGTCTGTTTCCGACGACAATAGCACTTCTGACGAAAAAGAATTCCCATAAATACATGCATAAAAAATGCATCAGAATTGTGACTTGATGAACAAGAACGGAAGCATGCATAAGAATTGTATTAGACTTGAGTAATATTCTTGCTGCAAGTAGAGTGCAGCAGAATTTCATGAAAATTACAGATGAAAAGTTCAATTCCAACATCGGAAATGTGCACGCATGAGTGCGTAAGAATATCGTCAGATTTGCGTTATTTTCTTACTGCAAGTAGAGTGCAGCAGAATTTCATGAAAATTACAGATGAAAAGTGCAATTCCAACATCGGAAATGTGCACGCATGAGTGCGTAAGAATTTCATCAGAGTTGCGTGATTTACTTGATGTAGTAATATGCAGCAGAATCGTACGAAAATTGTAGAGGTAAAGTGCAATTTAAGGAGTGCGAATATGCATGTATGAGTGTATAATAATTGCACTAGAGTTGATTAACATCCTTGCATCAGCGAAGTGCTGCAGAATTCGATGAAAATTACAATAGAAATTTTCGATCACAAATATGCATGCACGAGTGCATAAGAATTGATTACGAATATTATTATTTTGCCGTAAAGAACTCTTAATGAATTAAAAGTATTCAATGTGAATAATGAAAATTATCTATTGGTAATTCTAAATATTTTTTATAACAATTCCCAAAGTGTATTCGATAATGGATGGTTCTATGTCCGTTGATATTCAATTAATATAGATATTGCAAAAGTATTCCTATGTGAAGAAAATGTATCCCTAATGATTTATTTTTTATTAAATTTATCTATCTATATAATCATATAATTATTAATTACCACCCAAAATCAAAGATAAGAAAGTATAATGTAATCTAAACTTTCTACGAAAGTATATGGTAATTAGGCAAGTATGACGTTCATTATTATTATACTGAAAAATAATAATCTACGTCTAATCTGACCTCCTCAACAAGCACACCATATAAATAAACACAAATTGTCCATATGATTCTTATAATTCTGTTGAAGGAACAATCAATCTGTTCTTTCTTAGGGCTCTTGCACGTATGGAGGAATTGCGAGGAATAACGTCTGGCAGCCAATCACAAGCAATTTTTAAAAAGACGTATTCCTTCTTATTCCTTCAAAAAGGATCACGTCTTTTTAAAGCTCTGATTGGCTGTCAGACGTTATTCCTCGCTATTCCTTTTTACGTGCAAGAGGCCTAAATTCCTGCTGTTATATATATATATATATATATATATATATATATATATATATATATATATATATATATATATATATATATATATATATATATATATATATATATATATATATATATATATATATATATATATATATATATATATATATATATATATATATATATATATATATATATATATATATATATATATATATATATATATATATATATATATATATATATATATATATATATATATATATATATATATATATATATATATATATATACTCCGTATGAATACCAAAGATATATATCTATATATTTAATATGTATAGATATACATCCCTCTGAATTTATAAGGTGTATGGGGTAGGGATACAATAGGGTATACCGTGTGGATTCTCTCTAAACAAATGCAAAGGTTTCTGCTTCCATCCTCTTCTAGTGCGCATGCGCAGAGACAGTTGATGGCCCGTATCTATGCAATCGCTAATGTGTAGTTAGATATATGTAGACAAACAGCGTCACCTTAACCAAGAAGAAGAAAAAGAGCGGCTCTGGCGCGGTGCTCCTTCTCGTCTCGGTCAGCAATTCTGGAACATCGACATTCGACGCAAAGCTTTTTCTCTGACGACTTTAGCAGCCATTTTAAGCTCCTCAGTGCGTTTGTCTCGTCTTATGCCTGCTGTTGCAGTCCCAGCCTACCATTCTCCAAGTGATCTGGTTCTCATGGTTCTCATTCTCATCTAAGTACCTCGCTGCTGCAGGCTTCATCTGTCGGACTTTGTGTGTTTGGGCTTCTGCACTTTCTTCGCAACTGCTGCTGCTGTTTCTGCTGTTGTGTAGGCCTTACCTGCCTGTTTGCATGCACATTTCCGATGTCGAAATTGCACTTTTCATCTGTAATTTTCATGCAATTCTGCTGCACTCTACTTGCAGCCAGAACATTACTCAAGTCTAATGGAATTCTTACGCACTTATGCATGCATATTTCCGATGTTGGTATGGCACTTTTCATCTGTAATTTTCATGCAATTCTGCTGTACTCTACTTGCAGCAAGAAAATTACTCAAGTCTGGTGGAATTCTTACGCACTTATGCATGCATATACCGAATCTTGAAATCGCACTTTACGTCTGAAATTTTTATGCAATTCTGCTGCACGCTGCTTTTGTAATTTTATGTCAGTAGAAACGTAGATGAAGGCGGAAGCAGACCACGCATGTGTTACGCAATCGGGCGTGCGTCAGAATGTGTTACCAGGGTTGAGCTAGTTCAGTAAGCGAGATTCATCTTTACCTTCATCTTCACCTTCTCATATTACAGCATAGACGTACTTAGTAAGTATGGACCGTCTATCACAATATACGAGCGAAGCTCCTGTTTAGAGTGAGAGCGAGAGATATAGTGGGCTTCGCTTTCTCGGTCTGTTTCATCCATTAGATAGAGAAAGAGAAGCAAACAAAAACCTCAAGTGAAATTAAAATTTGTTTAGTTACATCATCCGATATTAAAGCTATATAGATGTGCTCATTCGACCTGATTTCAAATCAGCTCCGAATTCAAATAAAATTTTTTAGTTGCTTTGGAGTGTAGAAAATAGTAAACAACTGTATCTGAACTATCTTTCCTGCAAC
This sequence comes from Torymus aiolomorphi, assembly GCA_036365515.1. NCBI lineage: Eukaryota > Metazoa > Arthropoda > Insecta > Hymenoptera > Torymidae > Torymus > Torymus aiolomorphi. The sequence goes on along the minus strand of CM070875.1, from coordinate 188,407,908 downwards.
ATATGTCTCGATAATCTACCATGCAAACATTATGCTTTAAGGTAGTACCGCAGCGACTTATAGTTCGTGCGCTCAGCGAGAGCACAAACTATACCATATGCCGTCATTCTATCTCTCTCGCTCTCATGCATGTCGTCTGCTATTTGTGTTTATAATCATATTTCATCGCTCAATTCTATTGTCACGTGCTCCTAATCAATACGTTCAGGAGCTCAAAATGGTTTGCAGATATCAAATTTATATTTTCTCTATTTTGTTTTCAAAGAACGGCAGTTTTTATACAATTTGAAGATAACTGTGCTGGAAACACGATTTCCCATAAGACTAAGTGTTAAATTAGTTTTCATCACTCCGTGCGGAAAGTTCGACTTTCGGAGGCTTAGCTCCGTGCGGAAAGTTCAACTTTCGGAGGCTTAGCTCCATGCGGAAAGTCGAACTTTCCGCACGGAGTGATGAAAAATAGTATACGTAACTCGTACAGAGAGTAGGCGTCCCTTCACTCGTGCTTTTATCGCGCTCGCCTTCGGCTCGCGCGACAAACAGCACTCGTGGCGGGAACGCCACTCTTTCCGCACTCATTACGTAATGTACTATAAAATTAAAGTGATTATAACTTTTCTCTAACGCTCCAAAAAGTTACAAAAATTTTTTTGAGTCGCTTTTAGACCAATATGAATTGATATATTTAATTTCATTAATATCTCAATGCTATTTAGGTAACGACGGTACTATCTTAAAGCCTCATATCTGGGATGTAGCTCCAAAAGAAAAAATCAGAAAACAAAAAAAAATGAAACGAAAATGAAGCCAAATAAGTTATATAGTTAATTGTTATGTTAATATGTTAATTTATTTATTTATAATATATTAGTAAAATAATTTATTGTTTACACATTTAATTGTTTTTGTAAATATTAATGTGAAATGAAAAATAAATATTATTTTAGTATAAAAAATGTAGTATTTTACATATTAAATAATTTGTAACGATTAAAGGAAATTCTCCCAATTAAAAAAAAAAAAAAGTATTTAAAAAACTAAGAGCCCGACGTTTTTCTCGTTATTTGAACATATTACTTTACGAAAAAAAAGGTTGATCAACAATGTACTACAAACAAAAATTAATTTTTTCTTACTTACCTAAAATAAAAAGTTTAATGTATTTCCTCTTATGTATATTTATACAATTATAATGGGATTACAGATTTCGGAGAAACAGAAAAAAAACCGCTGCCAATTCATTGGCACGTAGCTTCCTCAAACTTAATTTATTGATCCCTTTAATTAATTTTTACTTCTAATATTTAAAATTTAATACTTTATCTTGTACGGTTAGACTAACTAGGAGAGGATCATGGGTCCGGATTCAGCTTAAACTGTGCGTTATATCTTTTTTCGTAATGAACCGATTTTTTTGAGCAACGAACTTGATCTGAAGATATATAAAAGCTACGTCTGTGCCAAATTTCAGGACGATTGGATAATTTTTGCTCTAGTTATCGTGCGACAACGAAAACGCAAATTTTTTCTAAAATAATTCTTTTCTAAAAAACAAATGAAGATCATCACTTGAAATTTTAACCAAATATAGTCTTCTATAAGTTTAATAAGTGGTTAAAATTTTAAGTCGATAAATCAGTAATCTCTGAGAAAATGTGAGTCAAAAATTTTTTAAAAATATTTTTAACCTCAAATATCTTTTTTCGTAATGGACCGATTTTTTTGGGCAACGAACTCGATCTGAAGGTATATAAAAGCTACATCTGTGTCAAATTTCAGGACGATTGGATAATTTTTGCTCTAGTTATTGTGCGACAACGAAAACGCAAATTTTTTCTAAAATAATTTTTTTCTAAAAAACAAATGAAGATAATCTCTTGAAATTTTAACCACATATAGTCTTCAATTAGTGTAATAACTGGTTATTTATTTAAAGTCGATAAATAAATTATTTTTTGAGAAATTAATTTATGAAATATAAAAAAGTTTTCCTTAATAACAATTGACAGAGTGAAGATATTTTAAATTTTAAAAAAGAAAAATATAGGTAATTTAAATACCTTTCAAGAAAAGGTATATTATATTATGTAATAATGACTGTAAGATATGAAAAAATCAAAAAAACTAAAAATTCAAAATCGGTTTTTGGTTATAAAACAAAAGAAAATCAATAAAAACTCAAATCCATCAGGGTACCTTTCTTTTCCCGCGAGACAAAGAGAATAAGCTTTACCCGACGAAAATCGGTCGATTCGTTTCAGAGATATGAAGAGTTCAAATATACATACACACACACACACATACACCCACGAAAATAAAAATGATCAAAATCAACTAATATACACATATATCGCCTTAAAACATCTTTTTGAACATTTTTTTTCGAATTTTTTTTTCACCGTTACAAAGCTTCCTCTATGAGGAAGCAATAGCTGATGACATCGGGATTTGAACTCGATTCGTCCGGACAAGAGTCGAGCGCCCTAACCACGAGGCTACCGATCGCACACTCACCAAGCCCAATATATGCGTGATTTCCCGGAATGCCGATATCACAGGGCTCTACTATTCGCCGACTAGCGCCAAATCTGTGATCTCCGTTATACAATGTGACCGAAAATCTCAATAAAAAATATTTTCCTATAAAATTTTCCTGGTAGATAATGGAGTATAGATGGTGCGCTTCTTACTTTCTTATCTCTATAGGTGTTGGAACGCATTGAATTGAACGCATTGCGTGGTTTATAGGTGTTCGGGGTAGCCGATGACGGAGTTCAGATGGTGTGCACCGTAGTTTTTGACCTCTAGGTGTCAAACCGCATCCAATGCTTGATCTAGGTGTTCGGAGTAGCCGATGACGGAGTCTAGGTGGTGCGTAGCATATGTTTTTGCCTCTAGGTATTTGAACTCATCGAATGCGTAGTCTAGGTGGTGCGCTTCGTAGTTTATTGGGTCTAAGGACGGAATGCATTCCATGCGTGGTCTAGGTGGCCGGGGTAGTCGATGACGGTGTCTATAGGTTATGCACTCCGTAGTTTTCATTGTCCACTACGTTTTCGATGCAGTCCAACACCTAGAGCAAAAAACTATGGAGCGCACCTCCTAAACATCGTCATCGGCTACCCCAAACACCTGGACCACGTATTAGATGCGCTCTGATATCTAAACGCAAAAAACTACGAAGCACACCATCTCTACTCCGTTAATGGCCACCCGAAAGACCTAGACGACGCATTCGATGCGTTCCAACATCTAGAGGCAAAAAACTACGAAGCGCGACACCTAGATTCCGTTATGGGAGCAGGCATTAAATTATTATATTATTAAAAATCACCATATTTCGAAGAATACTAGTACTATAATAGTTACAAGATATACATTTGTGGGCTAGTGTTAATATTGTATAACTGTTACAATATGACATTTAAATATTCACGTACACACAATTGTGCGTAATAGCTCGTACATTATTTGTTAACGTATGTATAATTCACCATAACTAAAAATACGTACGTTAACCGTTACAATATATGGTAACTATAATCTTATTGTTTTTTCAGTGTAATAGCTTAGGCAGAGAAGTTGGTTAATTTTCTACCAGTGTACAATAATTAATTTGTTTATTAAATTACTTTTCCATGCATTGTAATTATACAAATAGGTTAACCAAGAAACATGTATGGAAAAGTAATTTAATAAACAAATGAAATTATTGCATTATTATAAATTAACTTAGTTTCTAAGATATAAATATATAAGCTATCATGTTAACTACAATCTATCTATTTTCTTGGTTAACCTATTTGTATATCTACAATTTGTTTTAAATCAAATGGATGCGTTTTGAAATACGGAATCACTATCTTATACATAACACACATTTTCTATAAACGAGTGATTCCTTAACTATTAAATCATATGCAATTATCTCTATATGAAAGCACATTCCTTAACAATTAAGGAACTGTACTTAATATAAGGATTTTCTTTTTTCAGATTGTTGTACTGAGAGGGACAGCCTAGCAAATTGTCTTGCAGATACAAGGAATAAAGCAGCCCAAACAGAAGCAGAGTTGGCAGCATGTAATATTAATGACAGAAACTGCAAGGAGAATGTTAAAAATGCTGAAGAACGGAGAGATCAAGCGCGTGAGGACAGAGATAATGCTATTAGGGCCAAAAATGTTGAGTGCAATGTCTCAATCGAAGTGGCTAAAACAAACATGATTCAAAATTGTGTTAACATTACTTTAACACCAGATAGAAAACAGGATGGTAATACATTATTTAACAATTGACTCAATGTTGAAAGTATATCAGAGTGAATATTTAACTGCTGGCTTACAGTGATTTTTCATTTTTCTTTATTCTTTTAATTATTGTATTCCAGTTGTCCATTATTTTTTTTATTTTAAGTTTTTCGAATATCATTAATGAAAATCGAAAATCGAATTATAAGAACAAAAGTGTACCAATTTTTTTTCAGCATAAAACTACATTAAAGGATAAGGCAACATTCAAAAGGAGGGATAAGTCGCGAATGTAACCCTACAGTTCTGGGGACAGACGTGGACTTAATATATTAAATTGGGAATTTAGCGTCTTTCACTTTTCGAAATATAGATAATATACCTATTAAGGAGTCGCTACATTACGTCTCATCTAAAGAAAATCATTGTCTAACATTATTTATCTAAGTAAGCATATAATACACTAAACAGACTGTGTAAATAAATTACATTTTCATTCCTGTCTGCCATTTAAGAGTTGTTTTGTATCTATGTCACGTGGGTTGATAATGTTGGATAAAGATTTTTTTATAAAAGTAATCTAATAAAAAGAATTGGTTTAAATATTACAATTATAAATTTCTTAGTGACTAAAACATGGCTTTAGAGTATATTATAATTGTATTTTTCAGGGTCATGGAGCAGCTACCTTTATCAATGGAACTACCAGTATTGCGTGATCGCATATCTTTGAATGGTCAAATAACTTCATCCAGATTAATCAACGGCATGCAAAATAATATAGTGGTTCTGTTTCCATGTGTAATATCAATCAAATATTGTATAAAAGTTTTAATAAAAATATGATAAATCAATATGTGGGAGACCGGGGCTGATAGGAATGATGTTTACATAATACTTTTTTTTTTCTAATTCCTAAGTATTTTTGATATGTTATAAATTGTTTGTAATAAGTTTTAGTTTAGGATAATAGAAATTGGACCTCAGACGAACAAAATTTGAATACGTATAGTTTATTTAAGCCGATGTTTTGGGAGTGTTTGTGACTCCCCTCTTCAGGGATACAATATATTACAAGAAGAGATGTTATCTGCGTAAAAAAGGTTACTACGGCCCAAATATTGCAAATAGTATTAGCCAAGTATGGGCAAGATATGGTCTATAAAAAACAATAGATGGAGAAATATTGGCTTTATAATGCCACGGCGCCGGAGTCATACACGGCCAATCTTATATATATCTTGGGCAACTATTGCTCATATATTGCTTATATAAATTCAATGTTTCGACAGAGATGAATAGAGAGATTGCCAGCGCCCCGGAAAAAAGTGAGTCAGACTTTTGCGCGCGGCGCGCTGCTGCCTCTCGCGACATGGTACTGTACACACGCCACTTGATTGGCTGTTGAAACATGTGTACGGTGCGGAGTGGGGGAAGCAGGAGAAGTGCACGTGCACTGAACGTGTGTATGCTATAGAGCGGCCCGGCGAGCCGCACGCTTGCCGTCTCTATTTGCTTCTCCCGCAACAATCCGACAACAACCTAGCGGCCTGTCAATAGCCGCTCGGTCGAACATTTTTATTATACACGCAAATTAACGAAATTTTTAACTCAAAACTACCATACCCAAGCCTGAAGGGGAGAAGATAAACAAACGATTTTAGTCTTATGTATTGATATCGTAGCGGTAGCCGTGCCGGCTAATAGTCTAGGAGCTGGGTACCGTCCCTTATGCAATAATATGTCCCCGGGTAAAAACAGGTGTTTCTTGTAGATTTTGACCCGTAGAATCCGAATATCGAGGTTAAAATTCGAAAAAAGTGGTAGAAATAGTTTAAAACGCATTTGTTTAAACAAATAAGAAACTGTTATTATTTTTTGTCGGGATAATTTTTTTATGAAAATTTAGGCTATTTTAAGACGAAATGCCCCTTAGCATTTTTTTCATAAAATCGATATTTCAAAAGTTATGAATTTTTGAAGTTTGATTTTTACGTTTTTTCTGCAACTTTGATTAACAATAACTTTGGAAAAAATCAACTTTTTTTGAAAATGAAAGTTTCCTCTTATTCTTTGAGATGAAAACTATCATATTCATTTGTATTATTTCAAGTCTTACGTTGTTAACTATTTATTTCGTTATTTAACAAATACTGTTTTTTCAATATTTCCAAGCACTATTTCAATACACGGTTGGAGTAACGCGCGCATCCAGGGCTTTTCAAAATCATTATATTTGAAAGTTAAAGCAATACCTAACTATTGGTGCGATTGCAAACAAATTTTAATGTCTAATAAATAAACAACTTATTGTTTAAACAAAGAAAAAAACAATCATCAACATTTGACTTTTTCATACATAATATATTATATTTCGTTTACTCAAAAATATAAAATTAAGGTAATGTCAAGAAATAATGAAAACAAATTATACAAGAACAAATATTTAATTTAAATATAAATACATGTATAAAAATGAATAATTAAGTAAACTATAATATTATTTATATTTATTCTTACACGTTTCATTTTTCTGACAGAAACAGAATGAACAACATGCAATCGCTGCTCGAACACAACAACATGAGTTTTTGATGCATGCTTTACATTGGCAGTTCGGCACAAAATCATCGATATGGGGTAATAAAATTAAAACTTTTTTCCGAACTGTCATTATAAAGCATGCATTAAAACCTCATGTTGTTGTGTTACTTCTGTTTCTGTCAGAAAAATGAAACGTGTAAAAATAAATACAAATAATATTATATTTTACTTAGTTATTCATTTTTATACATGTATTTATATTTAAATTAAATATTTGTTCTTGTCTAATTTGTTTTTATTATTTCTTGACATTACCTTAATTTTATATTTTTGAGTAAACGAAATATAATATATTATGTATGAAAAAGTCAAATGTTGATGATTGTTTTTTTCTTTGTTTAAACAATAAGTTGTTTATTTATTAGACATTAAAATTTGTTTGCAATCGCACCAATAGTTAGGTATTGCTTTAACTTTCAAATATAATGATTTTGAAAAGCCCTGGATGCGCGCGTTACTCCAACTGTGTATTGAAATAGTGCTTGGAAATATCGAAAAAACAGTATTTGTTAAATAACGAAATAAATAGTTAACAACGTAAGACTTGAAATAATACAAATGAATATGATAGTTTTCATCTCAAAGAATAAGAGGAAACTTTCATTTTCAAAAAAAGTTGATTTTTTCCAAAGTTATTGTTAATCAAAGTTGCAGAAAAAACGTAAAAATCAAACTTCAAAAATTCATAACTTTTGAAATATCGATTTTATGAAAAAAATGCTAAGGGGCATTTCGTCTTAAAATAGCCTAAATTTTCATAAAAAATTATCCCGACAAAAAATAATAACAGTTTCTTATTCGTTTAAACAAATGCGTTTTAAACTATTTCTACCACTTTTTTCGAATTTTAACCTCGATATTCGGATTCTACGGGTCAAAATCTATAAGAAACACCTGTTTTTACCCGGGGACATATTATTGCATACGGGACGGTACCCAGCTCCTAGACTAAATCATTTTACTCGCTTTCCCATTCTTTAATTTTTTATTCTATTTAAATGTATCAAACTTTTGTGACAACTTTTAGAAGTACGTAAATATAAAACATTTCATGGGCTAAGTTTTTATTAAATGGCGTTAATCATATAAGAGAAGTCAAACTCTCTACTAACATTCTTTTGAAAAATCTCTTATATTTACATAATTATTATCTTACATTTATATTTCGTAAATTCTTAAAATTGTTGCAAACAATTTAGAAAGTCCCAATAATTTCTTAAATAAGACTAATGCGAAAAATTACTTTTTGAAGCTACGTTTATCATTTTTAAGGCGATATTCTAGTAGGAGAGGGACGGATTCATGCCACACAAGAGAGTTAATTAGTCCAGCTTCATTGAAAGCCTTTTATCTAATAATATCTTTTCATATCTATTCACGAACCAGATTTTGAATATAAAAAGATAATTGAGAATAATAATGCAACTAAAGATATTACTATCACCAAATACTATAAAGAAGTGGTGGAAAACAAAAATGTTATCAAGTCGAGTTAGTCTTTATCGCAATAGTCGATGGAGTCCAGCTTTCTATAAAGCTGGACTACTTAAGAATATCGCTTTAAAAATGATAAATGTAGCTTCAAAAAGTACGGAATGTATCGCATTGTCTTATTTGAGAGATCATCGTAATTTTCTAAATTGTTTGTCAATCTCTCATATAATTATTTACGTACTTCTAAAAGTTGTCACAGAAGTCTTGAATTTGATACTGTGACGGACAATTTCTCATCCGTCGGATAACTCTCTCCCTTCGCCTATATCACACATGTATAATGTAATAGTTATGTTAAAGGTGCCGAGAGCGGGAGGGAAGCCCTTGCTACAGAGAGAGCGAGAGAGGGGGGGGGGGGGGGGGCACTGTCGCGGACGCGCCAAGAGCGCGCACAAATTAGTATTGTTCTGGCCTTGAACGCGCGAGGATATTTTCGACAATAGTCAAGCCCCCGTAGAAATAAATTATAACCGTATCCTCCGGATCACCGTGCGATTCCGCTAACTACTCAGTGAAGAGTGATTTCGCGTGTCCGCTTCGTCGCGTGTAGTGAGTGCTGTGCACCCACCTCTTGCTGCGCGTCCTCGCTGATCACGAGGACAAAGCGATCTACGCTAGAGCGGACGAGCGTCTAGGAGTCGAGCGACCACGAGCGAGCCGTTCGAGACACCGGCGTCACTGTAAGTGCCTTCTCGTCTCTCTCTCTCTCTCTCTCTCTCTCTCTCTCTCTCTCTCTCGCACCCATCAAAAGCCTCGGCGGGCAACCTTCGCGGCTGCGCTCCTCCCAGTACTGTATTCTGTATCATCATCTGGTATTTTCGCGGAATAAACTTAACCATTTTATTGTACTTATCGCGTTTTTATTTACGCTTTTCCCCTCACGTTCTCATATAATTAAATATATTTGTATCGGCTAGTCGGGAATAAAGAGTCCGTTACAATACATTTAAATAGAATAAAAAATTAAAGAATGGGGAAGCTAGTAAAATGATTAGGTCGCTGTAAAAGTATGTATATAATTATATATTTTATAGAAGAGTTGTTATTAATTAAAATATGGTTTTTGAAATTATTTAAATTTCAACTCCACTAGAGTAATAAATGTCTATAACATAATATTTTTTTTTTATATTACAGACTATATTTCACAGAAATACGTTGTTTCGATTATTTGATAGAAGAGTTATTATTGACTAAAATATGGTTTTTGATATTATTGAAATTTCAACTCCACTACAGGGTTGCGAAAATATTAATTATACCATCATCAATTAAGAATTCGAATTTTAATCGTTAATTAAACCCGCGCTTAATTAAGAATTAATATTTCAATCGTTAATTACATGAGTAAAATAGCATTCTTGAACATGTTATAAACGAAAACCGCATCTCCGAAAGCGGGGAAATTTAGGAAATCCCGAGGATTGTCTATGGGGCATGATCCTGCTTTTGCAATGGATGCGCGTTCCTGCCGTGTAGACTATACCCGAGTTTTCTTAAATTCCCCCGATTTCTGCGGCGGCTTCCTCATTTACATTACAGAATAGTATTTAAAAACTCTAAAAAATGTCCTTGAAGCCCTCCTGCTAGAAAATCGGATCTGGAAACGCGGCGCGATCGCATATTCGCTCCAAAAGCAGGATCGTGCCACGTAGACTCAAATTCACGTTTCGAGGCTCGATTTTCTAGCAGAAAGCCTCAAGAATATTTTCTAGAGCTCTTAAATACTATTCTATAATATATTATAAATAAAAAGCGTGTCGTAGGAGTCGGGAAGTTAAAGAAAAGTAAACTTCTCCGCCTTCTGCGGCGCGATTTTCGTTTATAATGTGTTAAAGAATGTTAATTAACAATTGCAATTTTAATTCCGAATTAAATGCGTGTTGAACTAACAATGGCAATTTTAATTCTTAATTAAACTTATTAATCAGGTGGCGTGTGTACAGTACCATGTCGCGGCCGCGAGAGGCAGCAGCGCGCCGCGCGCAAAAGTCTGCCTCACTTTTTTCCGAGGCGCTGGCAATCTCTCCATTCATCTCTGGTTTCGATTAACACTGCGAATAAATGAAATCTTTCGATGTGTGTAGCAGTAAAAGAAGCAATATTTGGGCCAAATCTATCCACATTATTATAAAAAGTTGCCAAGATGTAAGAAAAACGTCCTTATATTGCAGAACTATGTCTACATATAAATAAAATGTGTCGATATCGAGGAAGTAATAAAAATAAAAAAGAAAAATTATATATTATAATATGAATAATAAAAAAAACACATCAAAATATATTAAAACATGAAAAAATTTTCTCATGCCAAGTTCTTCAAAAATATCGGTAAAATAAATTAATATCGTACAAGCTAAAAAATGAAGTAATAAAAATTATACAGAAAAGAGGTACATTTAAAAGAATTGAAATAAAGATATTTCTTTATAATAATTAGGCAGTAACGACTATATGCTACTGGTGAGCGCGGGAGTTCAGAATGCAAATGCGTTCCGGCTATAGAGTCAAAGCTCCATACACTAAGAGAAAAAAGCAGAAACAGCTTGAATCTCCGATCAAAGTAGCTGGAACCGTCAGGGAGTGGGCTGTCGAACAGTTCTGTAAAGCAATCGTCTACAAATAATTTACACTCTTTATTTGATTACAATAAATAATAGTGCTCTTTTGTAATAACCAAGGTGTTTTTGGTTGCTCGCAGGGGACCTTTCGCAACGAGAACGAAAATGAGAATGAATGACACATGGCTCAACATGCGTGTTTATGGCTGTGAGAAGCCCGCTCTTCCGACTAAGAATGCGCGAGTGATCACGTCCTTATTGGCCCATACTTCCCGCGCTGGCCTCTAATTGGTGCAAGTTTCCTGCGCGTTTCCTATTGGAGGCAAAGCTTTTGCGCGCTGGCAGCACAAGTGTGCGACAGCCCACTCCCTGGCCTTCTCCGTGCACCGTGATGCGCAGCTACAGTGAAAATAAAAATAAGCTAGGTTAGCTTAAGTCAGACATGGGGGCATAGCCGAAGTACGTTAAGATAAAACTGCAGGAGAGTCAAGCAGTTTCTTTTTGAGAGTCGGGCAGAAACAACTTAAGCAAAGGTCACGTGACCTTTGACGCTTGAGCGTGTGCCCGTCGCTCAGGCTGTTTTTACCCAAGCGTTCGGGCAATTCTAACCTTTGTTTTCCTACCCGATGATACCAACTATTTTGATCGGAAATTCAAGCTGTTTCTGCTTTTTTTCTCTCAATGTATGGAGCTTTGTCTCTATAACCGGAACGCATTTGCGTTCTGAACTCCCGCGCTCACCAGTGGCATATGGCCGTTACTGCCTTGTCTTAAGGGGATGTGCAACCCTAATTTCAATATTTTTTTAAATCAACATTCAAACATTTATTTGGAAAAAGACGGCTGTCAAGCGCTCCGTACACGCAAACATTATATGCAGATTTTTTCTGGATAATTCTATTGATATTTGCGTGAGTTATGCTCGTTTGAAAAGTAGGTCAATTGTAGATTCCTACTTACCGACAGTACGGTTTTTATTTAATTCAATAAATTCTCACCATTTTTTTGGAAAAAGACGTCTGTCAAGTGCTCCGTACACGCAAACACTATATGCAGATTTTTTTCTGGATAATTCTATTGATATTTGCGTGAGTTATGCTCGTTTGAAAAATAACGTCGGTACTCACATCCCCTTAATAGCCCTTGTGATGCTATCGTTATATGTTTTTATATTTCTTTAAAGCAAGGAGAAAAGCAAGGAGGAGTCCATAATTGAACCAGCTAATAACTCTGAGAAACAGTGAAAATGTATAAAGAAAATTGTGATTTAAATAAATAAAATTTTTTGTATGAAAAATTTCTTTATTTCAATTCTTTTAAATGTACCTCTTTTCTGTATAATTTTTATTACTTCAATTTTTAGCTTGTACGATATTAATTTATTTTTCCGAATGTTTAAAAATGTATAATATATAAAAATTCGAAAAAATTTGGTAAGAAGGCCATAATATTTTCATTAAATTATTTTTATATGATATATGATATCAATTTTTTGAATGCCATTTCTGCCTAATGATTAAATTGCAGAAAATGCAGTGATTTAGAAAAACTATAACGTCGAAAAATGAGCTAAAAATCATATAGGAATGAATGTTTTACATTTTTCGGAATTTTATTCTTATAGTAAAAAGTATCTTTATAATTTTATGCAATCTGTTTACAATTTTTATAGACGCAAATTTTTCTGATATTGCTTCCTCCTAGAGGAAGCTTTGTGATAGTAAAAAAAAAAGTTTGTGAGATAATGTCTTAGGAATGTTGTATAGAAAATTTGGAATCGAAATACACCATTTTTAGAAAATGTCCGTATGGATGTGTGTGTGTGTGTGTGTGTGTGTGTGTGTGTGTGTGTGTGTGTATGTATGTCCGTATACTCTGATATCTCATGATCTACTCAACCGATTTTAACGAGAGAGTGATCATTTTTTCAGATTTTGCTTCAACAATTGGGGTCAATATTTTATTTTTGTCAAAATCGATTTTTTTGTTTTTTATCGCCATTTTTAAATTTTCAAAATTTTTATTTTCAATTTTTTTTATATTTAGAACAAATATTATTTATATACGATAAATTCTCTGTATGCAGAATAAAATTTTCTACAATTTAAAAAAAAAAAAAAAAAGCCGTTAGCTATATTTCGTCATAAGTTATTCATGAAAACGTCATTTTTAGTAAATAGGTTATATTTCAAAATTAAAAAAAGATATTAACATGAATATTTTTTTGGTTATAAAGAATACTGAGTACTATAACTTACTAAATTTTTAGGTTTTTTTATTCATTATTTTTGGAGAAAAAAAATAATTTATAAAAAAAAGTGTTTTTTTTTGTCGTTCAATAACTAGAGTAAAATTGGCTTAATCAGTTTGAAATTTTTTTTATTGGTACATTTTGTATCACAATCGATTGAGTTCTTTGGGCAAAAGGATTGATCCATAAATTTCGGAGATATTTGAGGTTAAAATTTTTTTCACTTTTTTTTTAAATCGTAATTTCTCGAGAACGGCTTTTTTTTTTCGGAAGAAATCCTTTGTGTGTTCTGAATAGCTCATGTTTGGAATTTACAGTATATCAGATTCGGAAAATATTTTAAACGAAAGTATATTTCTGAGAAAATACCCATGTAACATTTTACCATTCTGATAAAATATCTCCTTCCGTTTTTGAAACTCGCGGCGCAAAATTCGACTTTTGCCTAACACTTTACGCCCGCTTATTATATTGTCTACTACAGATGCCCTACGCGTAAAATTTGGAGTCTCGTGCCTATCTAGTGCGAAATAGCACAATCTAACTACACACTGATAAATTCGCGTATTTTGTCGACTTTTGTATAATACGATAATGTAGTCGATCACTCGATTTTCACCCTTATTGGAAATGTGACTTAGCAGCGTTTGCACCTATATGCCTCAATTATTCGAAGACTAAAAAGGAAAGAAAACTAAACGATTGAGTAGAAAATGAGATTGAACGAAAGAATTAAGGTGGGAAGTGGTAATTATAAGAAAGAAGAATGCAAAGGAAAGTACAAACTCTGTTTGCGATATCAGATATAAAAAAAAGTAAGGAAAGACACAGTAAAAGAGATATTGACAAATTTGTTACCTGATTAATCTAGCAATTGCGATTATTTAGTTAAGTGTAATTTTTAAGAATACCGATAGAGTTTAAAATCCAAAAATGTTTTAATAATTTAATAACAATTTCGAATTTTGGAGTTTTACACTTAGGATAAGAAGATAGGAAGAAAAATGTCTATCCCAAGATCAAAAGAAAATTATTAATGTATGTATATTAATCGTAAAAAAATCTATATTAAAAGTTAAAAGCTATACAGGAAAGGAGGAACGAATAAATAAATATAAAATTCAACTTTTTTATCAAATATTAAAACGAAAATTATAATGTAAATCCAGACGTTTATTCGAATTGTAAATATTTGTACGGTTACGTACATACCTCCGTTTATAAGGCATCATTGTTTCTGTAAAGTGCACCGATTTTATATGTATATAAACTGTAATTCAATTAAAAATAATGCAAACTGTATATAAAAACAATGCAATAACAGCTAATAAAACATTGCTAGGTGTAGTTTTTACGATATTGCAATCCCGTTTACGTTGGATTTTTCCGGACATAACAATATATTTTTAATATGTATAGTCCTTACATTTACGGGCCGATTTTTATCATTGTTGAAATAAAAGGGTAATTAAAATATCTTAATTGCTATTTTTATTGTTTGTTGATGTAAATAAACAATCATAACATCAATTAAGATATCTTAATTACTGTTTATGTAAACAAAGATAAGATACCCTGCTTGGGACCGATGACGTCATTTGTTTTGTCTCGTCATAGTAGGAATTATACTATTTATAGCGGCTTGCAAATAAATTATTTTACAAAATCATTAGCATTTTGTATAGCTTCTTCAAGGGGCTTTTGAAGATTATGGGAAGTAGCATAATGCTTTATATAAGTCCAGCCACACCATCTACAGCTCCTTTACCGTGTCCGCAGTAGCAAAAAACAACCATTTTATATCATTACAAGGTGCTCATTATAATTCATACAGTTGAAAGCGATTTTTAAAATGAATACCTACTCCGTCTGATTCAACAGTGATTTGTTTGATCGAATTACAACCATTTTCTTCTAAATGAGTACTGATTTTTTATAGCTGGTAGAGCAACCGCTGAATCGTATGTTTTCTATCGTCACTTATAACCGGAAAAGGCCGTGTCGAAGCGCTTTGATAGTAAACTGCAGTAAAAATAGAAATTTGGTTATTCACCCAATGATTTCCTTGAAAGGCTTTATGGCCGAATCCATCTCAAATCGAATAGCCAGAGTATGCCTACCTCACCGATCAGTTTGGTATCAAAGTACTGCTGTTCTTCTCTAAAAATGATTCGGCACTTATTTTTTCATTTTCCGATTGCACCAAAATTGAATCCGATTGGCAGAGTTAAAAATGTTTTATAAAATCGTAGTTTTCAAATTTTATTTTTCTAGGTCATCTTCAAACAACTTGCGAAATATGGATCAGCGACCTCGAAATCTCCTGTATAGCGATTTCGAACCAAATCTAAGCTTTCTCCGAATCTTTACCGCCATAGTGGTTCCGCCAATTCGAATTTCGAAAGCCTAATAGCAAAATCTTGATCAGCCACCTTTAAAATCCCTGTATACCAATTTTCAGCGAAATCTAAGCTTTTTTCAAACTTTTAACGGTTATATGGGATCCGCCATTTTGAATATATAAAAGCCCAATAGCAAAATCTTGATAAGCGACCTCGAAAACTCCTGCATACCAAGTTTCAACAAAATCTAAACTTTTTTCGAACTTTTAACGGCCATATTGGATCGCCATTTTAAATTTCGAAAGTCTTATAGCAAGATTGTGATTAGCGACCTCGAAAACCCCTGTATACAAATTTTAAGCATAATCTAAGCTTCGTTCGAACTTTTGACAGCCCTTTTAAATTTTGGAAGAATTTTGAAAGTCTGATAGCAAGATCGTGATCAGCGACCACGAGAATCCCTGTATTCCAATTTTGAGACAAACCTGAGCTTTTTTCGAATTTTTAACCGACATATTCTATTTGCCATTTTGAATTTTGAAAGTCTGATAGCAAAATGGTGATCATCAACTTTGAAAATCCCTGTATACCAATTTTGAGCACAATTTAAGCTTTTTTAAAACTTTTCCTCGTCATATTGGATTCGCTATTTTGAATTTCGAAAGTCTAATAGCAAAATCTTGATCAGCGACCTCGAAATCCCCTGCATACCAATTTTCAGCCAACTCTAAGCACTTTTACAACTTTCAATTGCCATATTGGATGCGTCATTTTGAATTTCGAAAGTCTAATAAAAAAACTTGATGTACATACGTACATACATACATACACATGCACAACAATTAGTACATACTGTAGTAATTAGTACATATGTCTGTAGTAATAACTATAAAATTTCTGTAGTAATTTTCTGTGGTTATAAATACAGTACGAAATTACTACAGTATTTTTCAGTAGTTATTGTATAGTAATTACTACAGAACTGTTACTCATCATCTTTTCGTAAGGGAACTAAGTACATAAATTAGAGAATTTTTAAACCAACGATTGGTTCAACTGTTGGTTAAGCGAACCATCACTTTGTGACGAAATTAGTAGCATTTTAAAGTAAGAGTTGGTCAAACCGTTAGCGAACTCGTTCCGATTTCGCCAACCGATTGTAAACTATTGGTTAATGTTTCTACCAAGGTATTAGCTTATAAATTAATATCTTGAGGCATACATTATGGATGTTTTGAAAGTATTTTATGTATTTTAAGTGTTTTTTACATGTGCGCTTGCTTTGTACATTAATTGCAAATCAGACTTATGTACAGGTCTCTATAGGAATTACGTTATTGTAAATTTTCTGATTTAATAAATAAATAGAAGTAAATATGATACTTTTTCATTTTCTTTTTTATAAATAAATCATTGAAAAATGTTAAAGCATCAACGCTGCTTTTTAATACATTTTTATTACCGTATGTCTATGTGACGTCCACAGAGAACAAATATTTTAATATAAGAGTGTATATATACATATGAGTAAATCCACAAAACCGGTCACACTTTTTGTGTCACAAAACTGTCGAAAATTTTTTTTTGGAAGCACACTTCCCATACATGGTTTTTTTCGTTCTTTATACATTAAATTATGTAAGTAAACGTAATGTTGAACAAGTGAAAAAACTTTTGTAACACGGTTTTATTTACTAAAAATGATTTTTAAAAAATGCTCTAAAATGACCCTTTTTCAAATGTCAGCCATTTTGTCAGGAAAAATAATACGGAAATATTCTGAAAAAAGAGAATTAAAATAGAAAATGAGAACTTTCATTTGCTTTTTTGAAAATTAAAAAATATTGATTTCTTCAGAAGTTACGAAACGTTGAAAAACGATGAAGACCGTGAAAGGTAAGATTCTGTACATCGACGTAGTATTTCCTGCATTTTAAACTCATCTTTAAAGCTACGTAACTTTCGAAGAAATCAACAATTTTTAATTTTCAAAAAAAAAATGAAAGCTCTCATTTTCTATTTTAATTCTCTTTTTTCAGAATTTCCGTATTATTTTTCCTGACAAAATGGCTGACATTTGAAAAAGAGTCATTTTTGAGCATTTTTAAAAATCCTTTGTAGTAGACAAAACCATGTCACAAAAGTTTTTTCACTTGTTCAACGTTACTTTTATATTATTTAAGGTATAAAGAACAAAAAAATCATGTATGGGAAGTGTGCTTCTAAAAAAAATTTTCGGCAGTTGTGTGACGGTTTTGTGGATTTACTCATATGTATTTGATGTAAGGTGGTATATTTTTACTTGTACAATATAAGTTTATTATGTAAAAATATTCCACTAATTTTTATATTTCATTTGTTTCGGTTAAGATGAATTCTATACTATTATTTATTTTTAAATAATTCGTGATATTATTTTATATTATATTCTGTAGTTAATAAATAAAAGAAATATACATAAGGTTTTTAGTCGTTTTTGTTTGTTGTATTCAGTAATGAAATGTTACTTTTAGTTTGTTGCAATTGACTTTCTTTTATTGCATTGCTTTTAATTTTTCTGTGAGAATGAACAAATGGTTATCTATTCTCTCATATGTCAGAATGACACCACCCCAGTAAAGCTGGGGACTTTTTTGAGTTTATAAAGTATGAGTGGATTTTAACAATTCCCTTTCCCAAGGAAGGTAGAAAAAAGAAAACAATATTATTATACTTTATATATTGTATATTTGAAAGGTTTCTTTTATTATAATAATTCTTACTACTGCACGGAGAGAAATTTCGGCAAGCGGATCGCCGAAATCGAAGCAGACGGATAGCTCACGCTTTCGGTAGTCCGAGTTCCAACGTTGGTCACCGGATGACCTTTTGAGAGACATCGTTGACCTAACGGTCGGTAAACAGCGTCATAGGTCAACGGATGTCTCTCAGAAGGTCATCCGATGACCAAAAGTTGTAACTTGGATTACCGAAAGCGTGAGCTATCCGTCTGCCTCGATTTCGGCGATCCGCTTGCCAAAATTTCTCTTCGTGTGTGGTTACAGTTGGTATGCCTGCACAATCGATAGAAGGCGGCACTTTTAAATATAATTTATTTAAACTTAGTTACTTGTAAACTCGCGATACTAGGGTACAATTTTTACTCCGATTCGCAGATATCGCTTTTGCGAAAAATACAATACGTAGAATATACGTTTATTCGGAATCACTAACGCCACTCGTATCGGGCTTAGTCTCCACGCTCGCGAAAGTTCTTCGTACGACGATTTAGCGGTCTTTCGATAAAAGAGGAACTAAGTACTGGAGCAAGCGCGTTGCGGGTATTTAAATGTTTGACTCTTTCGGTAATAGATACTTATCTATTATCTGTTGACCTTCGGAAGCATCTCGTTTTCGGTGATTTTCTCGTAGGTCGAAGTTTAGGTTAATTAATCGATTCGTATGCACCCGCGCTGGCTCTGTAATCGGCCGACAATCTATTGTTACGCATAGGAAAAATGCTTGATTTTACGTTTTCTTTATATCCCCTTATACTATATATCCGTTTCCCAACGAATTCAATTTCAAGAATTTATTTTATTTCTTTTTGGTTTCTTTCGTAATATTAATTTAAAAAGTTAGTTATAGATTTTAAGAAAAATGTTCGTAAAAATTGAATTCGTCACATATAACTTGTAGATGTAACAACTGAACAAATTTTAATTTTATTTCACGCAAAAGTATTTTACTTATTAATTACCGATGAAATATTAAATCACTTTTAGTATTCTCATTCGTTACACTACTAATTAAAATTTTATTATAGATAAAAAAAAATAGTTTTTAGTTTACCTTTGCACTAACTTTACTGTGCATAAATTACTTGGTCTAAAACGATAAATCGGTATTATCAGACTGCAAGTGCTAACATGTGCAGTCAGTTAATTTATATTATTATTATTTTAGCAGTATGTCAAGAAGTTGTCGGTTTTTTTTGGTTTGGAGGTTTGAAATTCATTCATATTGTTGAAATATTAATATAAAATTTATTACTTACGTTCTGTATACAAATTTAGTTTAAAAAAGTGATGCATTTAGGTAAATAAGTTATTATTATATAGTAAATAAAATATTTCTTAAAAAAGATCAATTAAGCGCATAAGAATATAAAAATACCACTGCTGCCCTAAGAGAAATGCTAACCAACGGTTGGCGAACCGTTCGTCAATTTTTAAATTAAAACGTCACACCATGATTATGTTGCTATTGTCGACGAAGAATTTATAAAACTATTTATACATGTGAAAATATTATACTCTAGATGCTTTAAAATATAGTGATAGTTTAAAATAGTTTTAATTAAATTTAATATACTTCCATTTGATTAACATGTTAACCAACGAAGTTGGTCTATTTTCTACCAGGGTGGTCTAGAAAAGAGATGTTTAAATTTAAGTGCGGAAGATCGGGATTGGTTGGCTACAAAGGTAAAGTTGTGAAGTGTTAATAACTTCGCCTATCAGCAACATTTGGCTGTACTATCGAAACCAGCACTGTGTCATACTTAGTGTCGTTCGTAAGTGCTAAGACTATCAAAGTCAAAACATCGTTTGTTGCGAGAAGAAATAAGCTTGATTTTTGTTACATAGCTAGTGTAAAATAACAATTTTTATTAAAAAGTCGTGTATCAATTTTAATAAAATGTTAATCAGTAATTAATATTAATTTATATTATAGAGCTTATTTTAGCTTTTATTTAATACATATCACACTTTCGATAATGTAATTAGCATATGCATAAATTATTTTTGAAATTATAACGAACCCTTGGGACAATTTGACGCACTTTTCCGAGGTAAATTGTCCCAAGTTTGATACTACACGTCATTTTGCAAAAGTCTTTTTAGCACATGAAAAGTATACAAATAAAAAAATATAGACTTTTTGTGATAATTGTATCAACTACAATTCATAAAAAAGTTCATTTTGTTTATACCACTCTAACCTCAAAATCATAACTTAAATATGATTATTCGGCTCTCGTGGTATGAAATACTGTACGACATTGGTGCGTAAGGCGACTTTTCTCACTCGCTTCGCTTGTGCGAAAATCGTCTCATGCGGTAAATAATCACCTTTCAAACCCGTATCGTAATGTAATATTTTCTATCCGTTTATAAAAGTTTTATTATGAAAATTGTATTGAGTTATTTATTTAACATGCGGAAATGTTGTACAAAATTTGGCTGTTGGTGGCGTTAAATCACCGTATAACACTATAGTGGATGCATATGTGCGCGCTCGCGTTTGTATGGACACATACTCAATTTACAAATCCTATACTGAAATATCTCAGGTGAAATCGAGTTTGAAAAAATAAAATGAGTAAAAAACGTGCTCGTTGATAAATAATAATTCGATGGTTCCGAGCGGCTCTATCTGATGTCGCTCGAACCTTCGAACAGTAGTGTAACTCAAAGGGTCCCACACACTGTAGCTAGCGTAACTCTCGCGCCTTGCGTGGAGTATCGTATCTCGGCAGACCCGGAGCTTTATTCAGTAACTTTATCGGTTATGATAAATTTGTAAATCGACCATGTTTTTAGAACTGACTAGTAGATTCTCCTTGATATATGAGTTATATCACAAAAAAATTCGCAAGACTGATTGTATCTGCGCGTTAAGACGGTCTAGCGAGTGTTAAGGCCTATATCAAAATGCGACATTAGTAGTAGCATCTTGATATACATGTGCTCACAAGTGTGTTTGTATATGTTCAAATCCGCGGACTACAGACAACAACTGGGGTACAAAAACGGAAAAAATTTTTTTTGAGGGCACACCTACCACATAAGGTTTTTTCGGTTCTTTGGGGGTCCCCCAACATGAAAATACTCGTGAACACTCATTATCCGTTGCCAAACTTTTTTTGCCGACGAAATCAATTTTTCTTATGGAAATTTAACATGGGAAAAATGGACGAAAAGTAGTCGTTGATGATTAACCAATAGCAAACTATTGAAAAGGCCAAACCAAATTCCACAAAAAAGCGATTAAAGTTGAAGAATAGAGCTTTAATTTGAGATGAGAATCGTTCAAATAGGTCGATTCTGTGTAAAGCTACGTGAAGTTGAAAATGGCGAATAATGACGAAAATGAGCGATTTTTTTCAAAAACCCACATAATTCTTCAAATTTTTGTCATTTTTCACCATTTTCAACTTCACGTAGCTTTGCACAGAATCGACCGATTTTAACGATTCTCATCTCAAATTAAAGCTCTATTCTTCAACTTTAATCGTTTTTTTTTGTGGAATTTGGTTTAGGCTCTTCAATAGTTTGCTATTGGTTAATCATCAACGACTACTTGTCGTTCATTTTTCCCATGTTAAATTTCCATAAGAAAAATTGATTTCGTCGGCAAAAAAGTTTGGCAACGGATAATGAGTGTTCACGAGTATTTTCATGTTGGGGGACCCCCAAAGAACCGAAAAAACCTTATGTAGTAGGTGTGCCCTCAAAAAAAAATTTTTCCGTTTTTGTACCCCAGTTGTTGTGTGTAGTCCGCGGATTAGCACATATGTATATATGTCTGTCTATGAGCGTAATCAACGAATTTAGCAAAATACAAAAAATGAAAATTAATTAATAAGTATAAAACCGCTGTCAATTCATTGGCACTTAGCTTCCTTAAACTTAATTTGTTGTACAATTACATAAATTATTTACGTTAAACAATGAATTGTAAACAAATTAAGCAAATTAATTAAATAAATTTTTTTCACCTTACAAATTCATTGTCGACATATGATTAAAATGTAAGAAATACGTTGAAAATTATCATTACTCACTGAGAAAAAAGTTTTGTAAAAATTACCATACTTCTTGTAAAGCCACCGCAGACTGTAAAAACCTAAGAAATTACCATAATTTACAGTAAATTTTACAATACAGTATAGTAAATTTTCCTATATTTCTAGCAAAGTTTCTTATAAAGTACGGTAATCTTTTGGATTTTTACAGTCTGTGGTGGCTTTACAAGACAGTACAGTAATTTTTACCAAACTAATAATAATTTTTACAAAACTTTTTTCTCAATATGCAAGAGCACATAATAAATATAGAATAGTTAAAGTAAAAAAATAAGATGTATTTTTATTTAAATTACACTACGATATTTAACAAAAATACATTATTTCTTTAGAAAACATTGCTGATCGGCTTTTACCTGCAATTCGGAGATTTATACATACGATGGGTTGACTCATTGCCCAATTTATTTATTAAATTTAAGTAGTTTTAAGTTTATTTATACTTAATTATAAATAAGAAGAGTAAATAGTCAATACATATGGTAAGAGTTTACAAGAAGAAATCGAGAATAGACTAAACTATACTGAGGAACAGATGAATTGAAACAGATCCAGAGTATGCTTGAGGGGCAGAGTTGTAAAAGTACTGTCATTAAATTCGGTGTGCCAATATGAACACTCGTTAAAAAGCACAGATATCAACAATGAAATGATAATTTCGATAAACATGTTAAAAGTAAGTGTTGTATTTTAGCTACAATAACTTTAAAAAAAGTAGACGCCGATATGCCACATTATTAATTATCCTCTCTTAAAAAAGTCCTCTCTTAAAAAAGTGATAGATGAAATTTGTTGTTGGCTCATTTGATTGACCTACATAGAATAAGCGCCAAAATCGAATATGTTTGGATTTTGAAGATTGAATTCTTGAGTTTGAGTAGTTAAAACTGAATAATTAAAATAGTATAAGAAAAATTTCATTATCTTATTTATCAAACAATTTAAATTGAAACTAACTAACTTGATCATGCTCACAATCTCAAAAACAAAAAACAAATAGATAAATAATACGTGAAGATGGAATTAAAACAAAAATAGAGATTACAAAATTTACAAAGTACATCAATTTTCAAACTGCTGTAACTTTGTCAATTTTCAACCTTTTGAGATTTTTTTTTTCAAACCGTGAAGAATTTCATCTAGTTTTAAAAAAACTTTTCACTTTGATGATATTAAGATTCATCTTACAGAGTTATTAATGAAAACTGAAAAATGACGGTTTTAAAAAAATGTAAATATCTCAAAAACTATAATTTTTTTTCTCTGAAAATTTAATATGTTTTTATACATTAAAAAAAAACTAACTTTTCCAGTACGTGAGAATATGCTATTTTTCATTTTTTTTTATGATTTTCCAAAGTTTTAATCGATTTTTTCGATTTTTAAGCTCTCAATTCGTGCCTTTTTTTTAATTATGCCATTTCTCTATATTTACTATCCCATTTACTAATATATTGATAAATTAAAGGAGAAACTTTAACAGAAATCGCCAGGCAGGTTTCTTGATCAATTATACGTGAATTTATAGCGCTTTGTCCATGTTTATTTGGACCTAATTTAAGAAGTCAAAAATCTTCAGTTTCTACGCTAATTATCAGTAGTGAAGAAATTTTTAATAATAATGAGATTTTTGTAAATGAACTTAATAAGACTTTAAGTAATTGAAATGAAAAACTTCACCTGTCAAAGTCCCTCAAACTGTGAAAAGTAAGATGCGACAATCATATGCCATTGGAAAAAGAAAATAAATAAATGATGCATTCCATTATACCATTATAGTAACAAGTAGACTCTCCTCTTTGTATAATATGTACATTTCCTTCATGCTGCGAGTGAGAAAATGATTCACTTTTTTAGTTTTCATACCATCCTCTTTAATCGACATTGTGTCACTTTTATTTGCACTCTGACGAGAGCAATTAAAATCATCGTTTAAATGATAATCTTTTACTTTGGACACAATTCTACTATCTAAAGAATAGCCCATGTAAAAACATGTAAAAACATATTAAATTTTCAGAGAAAAAAATTATAGTTTTTCAGAAATTTACATTTTTTTAAAACCGTCATTTTTCAGTTTTCATTAATAACTCTGTAAGATGAATCTTAATCATCAAAGTGAAAAGTTTTTTTAAAACTAGATGAAATTCTTCACGGTTTGAAAAACAAATTTCAAAAGGTTGAAAATTGACAAAGTTACAGTAGTATCTTCAAAAATATGATTTAGAATACAGGTTTATAGTTTTTAGGCAAAAAACATTCGATCTGTGAAAACCTGCCCGAATTTGAATGGAATCATCCTACTACAAAAATAACTTCAGTTTGACGAAGCTAATTGCCAAAGAATTGGCAGCGGTTTTTATCCTGGCGTCTGTTTATTTTTTGTTCTGAAATTTGCAATGAAGAAACTCCTGAAATTTATCCCTTCACAACGAACAGATGCATAGCTGGAAAACAAAGCATCACCTTAATATGATTACTCGCTTCGCTCGTGTGGAAAGCGTCACATGGGCTAAATAATCACCTTTCGCACCCGTGTCGAAATGTACTATTAACAGAACATTTATGTATATACAATATAACCGAAAATCTCAATAAAGAATATTTTTCTATAAAATTGCCCTGGTAGATGATGGAGTATAGATGGTGCGCTTCTTACTTTCTTATCTCTATAGGTATTGAAACGCATCGAATGCGTGGTCTATAGGTGTTCGGGGTAACCGATGACGGAGTTCAGGTGGTGTGCACCGTATTTTTTTAACTCTAGGTGTCAAACAGTATCCAATGCTTGATCTAGGTGTTCGGAGTAGCCGATGACGAAGTCTAGGTGGTACGTACCGTATGTTTTTGCCTCTAGGTATTGGAACTCACCGAATGCGTAGGTTAGGTGGTGCGCTTCGTAGTTTATTGGGTCTAAGGACGGAATGCATTCCATGCGTGGTCTAGGTGGCCGGGGTAGTCGATGACGGTGTCTATAGGTTAAGCACTCCGTAGTTTTCATTGTCCACTACGTTTTCGATGCATTCCAACACCTAGAGCCAAAAACTACGGAGCGCACCTACTAAGCATCGTCATCGGCTACTCCGAACATCTGGGCCAGGTATTAGATGCGCTCTGATATCGCAAACGCAAAAAACTATGAAGCGTACCACCTCGACTCCGTTAACGGCCACCCGAAAGACCTAGACCACGCATTCGATGCGTTCCAATACCTAAGAGGCAAAAAACTACGAAGCGCGCCACCTAGGTTCCGGTATTGGAGCAGGCATATTATTAAAAACCACTATGTTTCGAAGAATATTAGTACTATAATAGTTACAAGATATACATTTGTGGGCAAGTGTTATATTGTATATTATCTGTTACAATATGACATTTAAATATTAACGTACACACAATTGTGCGTAATAGCTCATACATTATTTGTTAACGTATGTATAATTCACCATGATTAAAAATACATATGTTAACCGTTACAATATATGGTAACTATAATCTTATTGTTTTCTCAGTGTAATAGCTTAGGCAGAAAAGTTGGTTAATTTTCTACCAGTGTGCAATAATTTAATTTGTTTATTAAATTACTTTTCCATGCATTGTAATTATACAAATGGATTAACCACGAAAAATGTATGGAAAAGTAATTTAATAAACAAATTAAATTATTGCATTATTATAAATTAACTTAGTTTCTAAGATATAAATATATAAGCTATCATGTTAACTATAATCTATCTATTTTCTTGGTTAACCTATTTGTATAACTACAATTTGTTTCAAATCAAACGTATGCGTTTTGAAATGCGGAATCACTATCTTATACATAACACACGTTTACTACAAGCGAGTGATTCCTTAACTATTAAATCATATGCAATTATCTCTATATAAAAGCACATTCCTTATAACAATTAAGTAACTGTACTTAATATATAAGGATTTTCTTTTTTCAGGAAGCTGTTGTACTGAGAGGGACAACCTAAAAAATTGTCTTGCAGATACAAGGAATAAAGCAGCTCAAACAGCACAAAACTTGCAACAATGTAAGGAGTCTGTGCAAGCTAGCGTGCTTCGTCTTAAATGGGCTGAAGCATGGAGAAATGAAGCGGTTCAGGAGAAAGAAGATGGTATTAAGGCCAAAACTACTGAGTGCGATGCTGCAATCCAAGCGATTAAAACAAAAGAGATTCAAGAATGTATTAACACTACTTTAACACCAGATAGCAAACTGGCTGGTAATACATTATTTAACAATTGACTCAATGTTGAAAGTATATCAGAGTGAATATTTAACTGCTGGCTTACAGTGATTTTTCATTTTTTTTTATTCTTCTAATTATTGTATTGCAGTTGTCCATTATTTTTTTTTATTTTAAGTTTTTCGAATATCATTAATGAAAATCGAAAATCGAATTATAAGAACAAAAGCAGACCAATTTTTTTCGACATAAAACTACATTAAAGGATACAGCAACATTTGAAAGCAGGTATAAGTCACGAATGTGACCCTACAGTCCTGGGGACAGACGTGGACTTAATATATTTAATTGGGAATTTGGCGTCTTTCGCTTTTCGAAATATAGATAATACGTACCTATTAAGGAGTCGCTACATTACGTCTCATCTAAAAAAAATCATTGTCTAACATTATTTATCTAAGTAAGCATATAATATACTAAACAGACTGTGTAAATAAATTAAATTTTCGTTCCTGTCTGCCATGTAAGGGCTGTTTTGTATCTATTGAGGTTAAATATTTTTTAAACAATTTTCAATTCGCGTTTTCCTCGGAGAATACTTGATTTATCGACTTATAATTTTGGCTACTTGCCAAGCTTATTGGAGATTATATTTGGTTAAAATTTCAAGAGATTATATCAAATAGCTTTTTAGAAAAAAGGTGTTTTAGAAACAACTTGCATTTTCTTTTTCACACGATAACAAGCTTAAAAATTATCCAATCGTCCTGCAGATTGGCATAGAGGTAGCTTTTATATATCTTCATATGGAGTTCGTTGTCCAAAGACAAACATTTTTTTATAAAAGTAATCTAATAAAAAGAATTGGTTTAAATATTATAATTATAAATTTCTTAGTGACTAAAACATGGCTTTAGAGTATAATATAATTGTATTTTTCAGGGTCATGGAACAAATACCTTTATGAATGGAACTACCAGTATTGCATGATCACATTTCTTTGAATGGTTAAATAACTTCATTCAGATTAATCAACGGCATGCAAAATAATATAGTGGTTCTGTTTCCATGTGTAATATCAATCAATATTGTATAAAAGTTTTAATAAAAATATGATAAATCAATATGTGGGAGACCGGGGCTGATAGGAATGATGTTTACATAATATTTTTTTTCTAATTCCTAAGTATTTTTGATATGTTATAAATTATTCGTAATAAGTTTTAGTTTAGAATAATAGAAATTGGACCTCAGACGAACAAAATTTGAATACGAAGTTTATTTAAGCCGATGTTTTGGGAGTGTTTGTGACTCCCCTCTTCAGGGCTACAATATATTACAAAAAGAGATGTTAGTTGATGTTTTTTAAGACATATGGACGCTTGAAGATGTACAATATATAAATAACTACCATCTTGATGGAAAATTAACCATAAGTTGACCAGAATATGGTTAATCATATTCTGGTTAAACCATATTCTGGTCAACTTATGGTTAATTTTCTACCAGGGCATTAAACATACGATATCATCACATGGTTCGTTGAGTCTTAATTTTATTGTCAGACATTTTTAAGGAACACGGAACCGACCGAAATGCTAAT
This sequence comes from Torymus aiolomorphi, assembly GCA_036365515.1. Classification (NCBI taxonomy): domain Eukaryota; kingdom Metazoa; phylum Arthropoda; class Insecta; order Hymenoptera; family Torymidae; genus Torymus; species Torymus aiolomorphi. The sequence continues at coordinate 188,379,754 of CM070875.1, read as the reverse complement.
GAAAAGATTATTAATCAATGCTGGTATGAAGATTTGAGAAATTTGGTTAAATGATAAAGACCAAAAACTTACGTAAGTCAGGAGAAGGTGGGGCGATATGGGCAGTAGGGCGATATAGGTTTTGGCAATATTTAAAAAATGAGAAACTATTTTTAGCTGCAAATTTTCTAGGTTATGGCTGAAGTTGTAACAAATGTATTGGAAGTGATAAAAACTGAAACAGTCGAGTATATAAATAATTTTTCTTACTCGCCCACCCGAAAGTACGTACTTTCGGCCCGCATCTCCGGGCCGAAAGAGAAACTTTCGCATCCTATTTTAGACCAACCGCGCGCTCTGATTGGCTGCCGAAATTTCCTGATCCGCGGCGCTTCAGCGCCCGCGCGCATGCCCGAGGAAAGATGTTTGTGCGGTGTGAAGGTTAGACACGTACGAAATAAACAGAGGAAAGTGCACGGGTGACGAGAAAAAAAGTTAGTTGAAATAAAAAGTGGTTTTGTTTGATCGTGGTTATTGTTTTTTAAACGTATGGACGGGAGCGTCCGAGAAAAATATGTTTGTGCGGTGTGAAGGTTAGACACGTACGAAATAGACAGAGGAAAGTGCACGTGTGACGAGAAAAAGATTAATTGAAATAAAAAGTAGTGTTGTCTGTTTTTAATGAATGTGTTTCTGATGCCCGCCCCGACCAGCAAAACCGCGTCTTCGCCTCGGTCTTGCAAATGTCGGTCGGGCATGAGACCAGCTGTACAATATCGAAACGAGCAGACCCCCAAAAAGCCAGCTCTCTACGCCGTGCCGAAAGAAAAAACAGTCGGTAATATCGACCGAGCTACCCAAAGCGGCCGACAGAGGCACTACTATCGAGCGGGCCGAAAGAAAAACTAACACTCAAACACAGCTAGCAGACGACAACGCAATTTTATCAATTATTTAACAATTACAGAACGTACTTTCGGCCGGGGAGTAAGAAAAATAGTATACAATACTTGGACCGGAAATTGGATGCCCTGGCCGTGCGTTATGATGCCCTCGGCTTCGCCTCGGGCGTCATACCACGCACGGCCCGGAAATCCAATTTCCGGCCCACGTATCGTAATATACTATAAAAACTAAAGTTTCCATATAGCCCCACTTAAAACTTTTTTTTAATATGGCCGGCTGACTCTATTTGATTTACACGGAAAACCCATAACGTCCCACCTCCAAACTGCATGGGGTGATATGGGTTTCCAAATGATCGCTTTCTTCAGAGGGGGGAGGTATTTTATCAGAATGGTAAAATGTTAGATTGGTATTTTCTCAAAAAGGTAAAAAAACAAATTAGAATATCTCATGATAGAAGAGTAAATTTTCCGAATGTTTAAAAATGTATAATATATAAAAATTTGAAAAAATTTGATAAGAAGGCCATAATATTTTCGTTAAATTATTTTTATATGATATATGATATTAATTTTTCGAATGCCATTTCTGCCTAATGATTAAATTGTAGAAAATGCAATGATTTAGAAAAGCTATAACGTCGAAAAATGAGCTAAAAATCACATAAGAATGAATGTTTTACATTTTTCGGAATTTTATTCTTCTAGTAAAAAGTATCTTTATAATTTTATGCAATCTGTTTACAATTTTTATAGACGCAAATTTTTCAAAGTTGGCGAAAACGGGTTTTCGCCAATAACAAAAAAACTATAACTTGGATCGAAAGAAGTTAAATGAGGCAGTTGTAGATATTAAAAAGATCTATCGATTCATGTAAATACATGTATATCGATTTTTGTTACTTTTCGAGATATATCTAAAAAACCTCTGAAAATCGGGTTCTCTAGTACTCGGTCAATTTTATACCTGGATACTTTATATTTACTCTAAGTATAGCTCATGGCAAGACAAAAAAGTACGTTATTGAAAAATTTAAAAATATTCATTATTTTTCGAGATATGTCGATTTTTCGAGAAAAAGGCGCTCTTAAAAATTGGCTATCTCTCGTCGACGAATGGTCGTACAGTAACGATCGACCATTTTTTTTCTGGATGAGTTGTATCATGTTAGTATAAAATTATAATGAACTTTTAAATTTTAATGGTCAAAAAATGACTTTGAAAAAATATCCTTTTTTTGGACGTGTTTTTTGCGAATAGCTTTTTTAATTTTTATCCTATAGAAATGGCTATTATGGCAATCGATTACTGACATTTTTTCACGTATTTTACAAAAGAAAAAAAATGTCTACGACCTTCTGGAGCCGGGATAATCTTTTTATTTAAAAAAAATCTAGAGGACGCAATTAACATTTTACAGCGATGGGGTTTGTCGGAGGTTACTGTCGAATACCTAGATTTTCAATAAAAATATGTAACGCGGTAGTTTACGCTCGCAGGCGCGCAAGTCCCGGATACCGCGTCAAAACGTTCTCTCGCTCGACATTCGACTCTATAGATCACCGAATTTATAAGGCGCCAGGCGATCTCACGCAGTTACTCGTTTCACACACCCACACACTCTGTACAATCTCGCTCGCTGAAGAAATGTCCTCCCCGGAGGGAGGAGAGCACCACTATCCGAAAGCTACGCGACTCTCTCCGCAGGGAGAGGATCACCACTACCCGGACACACACACGCACACACAGAACGAATCGTGCGATGGTCACTTCGGCACTCCCGATTCGGCGCGTTGATCTTTATTTCGCCCAGCGCGCGTATTCTCTCTCACACACACACTCACTCACTTCCGCACGCTATTCCGACTCGACGGCGACGACATCCACGTGACGCCGCACCACGCTCGCTCGCTCGTTAGTCCGGATAAACAAAACACTACTCTGTATCTTTTTGTGTGGTCTGCGTTTCTCGTGGACTGCTGGCGGGATCGCCCGAGTTGTACAGCGGGGCAGGAGTCTAGCTGGGCTCTCTCTCTCCTCTGCGCTCCCCAGGTTGACCTTGGCCTCCTCTCTCTTTTACCCTCGCACTAGCACTCGGACAAAAACTGGCGGGTCTTATTGGGCTCTGCTTCGCGCGCGTGTCGTGTCAGAGGTGGACTGAGATCGTGCCGTCGCGTCCTCCCCTCCACTCGCGGGCCCACCGAAATTCAAGTGTGATCACTCTTGCGTCGCCTGATCTTTCTCTTTTTCGCTTCGTTCTCGCGTCGCGCTCGATCTTTCACCTTCGCGTTTATACTTACGACGCTCTTTTACAGTGTCGCAAATATACTAGGATATGTTTTATTGATTGCTAGTATTAATAATCTAATGATAAAGTCAAGCGCGCGGGCGCTTCGTGCATTAGCTGTTGAGGGCGGCGGAGTGGGGATAGCGCCGAGCGGTCGCTCGTAAAGCGGATTTCGTACATTCAAAATCGACCGTGCTTGTAAAATCTTAAATATCTCGGCTTCTAAATCACGCACAAAAATCCTTTTGTACTTTATAATCTAGGGTAGCTTGACGAGATGAACACGAATATCATGATATAGTACGCCTTAAGAGCAAAATTATTCCGGAATTTTTTTATTTTCGTTTAGTTATTATTTTTTTGTCCTATTTTCGTTATTCTAATAAATGTTTATTATTGCAACAGTATTTTGCGTATAAGACCTTAACTTTTCTACTACAATATCATTTTTATTATCTCAGTAATTAATTATTTATGAAACGAAATTAAACAAATTAATATTTAGTAACATAAATTTGAAGAATATACTTTATTAAAATATTATTTTATTACATAATTAGTTATAAAATTTGTGTGTGTGTGTGTGTGTGCTATATATATATATATACACACATACACACACACACACACACACACACACACACACACACACACACACACACACACACACACACACGTAATGTCAATTTACTCTGGAATAATCGGTAATGAAAGTATAAATTGTTATAATGCGCGTGAAAGGAATGAAAGTATTGCAGACCTATATTGGTAAATCATTTGGAAGTATGAAAGCTTCGTTAAAAAATAAAGTTCGCTCTCTTCGCTTTATGACATCTAACATAAAAATTCAAGATAACGTCGTCGCAATAAATCCGCTATTAATTTTTCAGCGAATTTCTTTGAATTTAAAAAATCAAGAAGATATGAAAAATTATCTGCAATATGAACTCGCGCCATTTCCACTTTTTCTCTTTGATGAGAATGGAATGCGCAAAACGGCAAAATCGAGTTTTTATGAAAATTTTGATTGCTTATCTCCTATTCCACAGATAAATGCAAATGATGTTTATATTCTAGACAGTGGTAGCCTATTACATCGTGTTGTTTGGCAACATATCATACTTGTCAAAGGAATTATTAATAAATACGTACGATACGTAAAACAACAATATAAAAAAGCAATAATAGTATTTGACGGATATACAGAAGACACAAGCAGCGGTTTAAAAACGTGGGAAAGATTGAGGCGGCAACGAGCAATGTATCTCGATAATTTTATATTGATGAAAATACAATAATCACTGAAAAGCAGGCGGCCTTTTTGTCTAGCAATAGCAATAAAAAAAGGAGTATTAACATGCTGTCCTTTTGATTGCAAAATGCTGGATTTGAAACCGAAACAGCAGAAGAAGATGGAGATTTATTAATTGTTAAAACTGCCGCAAATTTGAGTTTAGAAAATAATATTATTATAGTTGGAGAGGATGTAGATATACTTGTACTTATAACGCAGTTAATTCCTATTACAAAGATGATTTTGTTTCTGAAAATATAAGGCTCTCCCGAGAATCGGTCGTGCCTAAAAAGGAAAGGGGCGAGACGTAGATCGATGGTACTATAATAACAGTTTTAAACATTGAGTACATTCACAGTAGAGAGTGCGCGAGTGAAATACCCTCGTGAACCTCGGCCCATAGGTATCACCAGTATAAACTGAAGGTGACCAGTATGCATCCCGGGCTTGGTAGAGAAGCACATTTAGTATGTAAGCCCGCACGAGACGATCGCGCGTGGGGGAAACCTGCGCATAGCGCTCACGCGCGGGGGTACGCTATGCAGGAAACGCAGGAAACGCTCGAATGCGACGTTAGTACGCGCGAAACATTCACGCACGAACTTAGTCCGGAAGTCCGTTCGAAACGCTCGCACGCGACGTGATTCCACGCGAATCGCTTGGACGCGAGATTAGTTCGTGAGTCCGGACGAAACACTCGCGACTCCGTGACTGAGCACAAAATTCTAACGTGAGAAATGACTTCGTGCGACTGAGCGAAACGCTCGCGTGATAGGTTGATCCACGAGTTCGCAGAAAACGCTCGCGCGTGAAGTTGGACCGTGAGCCTGCTTGAAACGCTTGCGCACCAAATGTGAGTCCGCACAAAACGCTCGCACGCGAGGAGAATCCATGGGTCCGCAGGAAACGCTCATGCGCGCAGTAATGTAATGTGCGAAACGCTCAGGCGAGAGGTTCGTCCGCGGGACCGCGCGAAACGCTCGCGCGCGACGTCAGTACGCGAGAAACGCTCATAAGCGAGGTTAGTCCGTGAGCCCGTTCGAAACGCTTGCGTTCGAAGTAAGTCCGCGGGAAACGCTTGCCCGCGACACGAATCCACGCTAAACGCTCGTGCGCGAAGTAGTTATTTTTTGAGAAAAAAATTGAAAAATTAAAAAAATGAGTTTTGTATGTCCAACGATTATAGGAGTAAAATTGACTTAATCGCTTCAAAATTCTTTATAGAGGTAGATTTTGGATAGTTCTCGGTCGAGTTCTTTGGGCAAAATGATTGGTCAATAAATTTCAGAGATATTTGAGGATAAAATTTTTGTAATCTTTTTTCAAATCGAAATTTCTCGAGAATAGCTCTATCTATCTGAATCGGATGGGTAGCATTCGAAAGAGAACATTTTTAAATAATGTACTTAATACGTACCCACACACCCAACACTACCCCCTCCCGCCACAATCTTTCCATAGAACATAGGAATGGACACCCCCTTAAGTTTCGTAGTTGTTGAGCAAATGAATTTCAGAGATATTTGAGCTTAAAATTTGTTTCAAATCGTAATTTCTCGAGAACAGCTCTATGTATCTGAATCGGATGGATAGCATTCGAAAGAGAATCAAAATAACTATATTAAAAATTATAGTATAACGGGTATATGTTATTTAAAAATAAGTGTTTTTTTTAAATCTTATAATTACCTAATGATGTTATATATGTATATATTGTGTTAAACCTAGTAGGGCATTCTTTCCCGTTGATCTAAATAAATAAATAAATAAATAAATAAATTTAAAAATGAATACTTTTTAATCTTCATAAATAAATTTAATAATAATTATGCCATAAATTTTTTCAAAAATTATAAATCTTGTTATTAAAAATTAATTAAAGGAATTGGCAACGGTTTTTTTTTCTCTATAGTTATCATGCGACAAAGAAAATGACTTTGCAAAATGCGAAAATTTTAATATCAAATATCTCAAAAAATAATCAAACGATCTTGATGAAAATTCGCCCATATATTACCAATCTTACATACAAAATTGTCTATAAACTTGGAGCTGATTCATCAAACCGTTCTCGAGAAATTACGATTTGGAAAAAAGGTTAAGAAAATTTTAACCTCAAATATCTCTGAAATTTATTGACCAATCATTTAGCCCAAAGAACTTAACCAAGAGCTATCTCAAATCTACCTCTAAAAGGAATTTCAAAGCGATTAAAGCAATTTTAAAAAAGTAAACGTGGTTCATTCAAAAACGCATTTTTTTCAGTTTTTAATTTTTTCTCAAAAACTAGTCGACAGAATGGATTCAAATTTTTACAGATTATAGCTATTTATATTCTGCATTATCATGATTTTTTTCAAAAAATTTGACCGTTTATTTTTGGAGTTATAAGGTTTAAAAAAACATGTTTTTGTTAATAACAAAAGAACCGCAATAGCTAATATCATTTTTTTTGGAAACTATAGATTTTTTTATGCTCTTTCGAATGCTATCTGTCCGATTCAAATATCTTAATGTTATCATTAAAAGAACGCAAAAATGAATTTTGTGAAAATCGAAAATTCGAAATAAAACAAAAACGAATGCGGCGAATCAAAAAGAGGATTTCCTTCCCCCATTCACAAACAAAAAACAAAAAAAATGAGACCTGTCCGGTTAAAATCGATCGAATAGATCCTGAGATAAAACGGTACACACCTGCACACACACACACACGCACACACACACACACACATACACACACACGAACGCACGCACATCCATACAAACATTTTCTAAAATTATGTGATTCGAACTTCTATCACCTCTATTCGTGTTTCTAGAGCGATTTAACGAAACTTAAAATTTTACTATTACAAAGCTTCCTTTAGGAGGAAGCAAAAAATTAATTCAAAAATGTCAAGAAGCTATTATCTATTAATATTATCACTTGTTTCTTAAAGAATTCTATATCATTACATTTTTTTTTTGTTTTACTCAATCCTGTTTTTCTTTTTTTGTATTACTCTATCTCTTTCTGCATTCCCGGAATCCATAAGAGGGAACAATAAAGATGATCCTTTGTTACACACGAACGGCGGTAAACGCAGTCTGTGCGTCGCTTCCTAGGTGTGTGTATATGTGAGAGAGGGAGAGAGAGAGAGAGAGAGAGAGAAGGCAGCGAGTCGCGCCGATAAACGGGCTTTTACGATTTTTTCCTGTATTAGCTTGAAAAGCCTTTACGTTTTCACTCCTCTCTCCCCTTGCCTTATAACACCACGTGTCCAATTGCTTTTACGATTCTCCCAGCTCTGGTCATTCGGCAATGGACACTGTGCCGTTATTATACACCTTGGCTCTTTTACCATCGATAAAGTCCGATTACGAACGCGTGCGCTCTTTATGGCTTTTCTACGCAAGCTTACGGACTTTTGAGCAATTTGGACCCTCGGTGTTTCGAGCGAACTTTCATTTTTGTTATTCTTTTCTATTAATTGGTAGAAGGGTTTCGAGAAAATCCTTGTGCAGCTTTAAGTGTATTGGAATATTAAGCTGAGACAGTTACGTGTGAATGACGAAGACATTACTTATGTAAATAAATCGATTGAAAGTCAACAAGTGTAATTTATGTATTACGTATATATACACTTTGTTTTATCCACGTGTAGAACATTGGCTCAGTAAGATTCTTTTTAGAAGCATATTTTTTAACTTGTTTCTGAATATTCCAATCAGACCTGTTCATCAGATCTTCAGAAAATGTTTTAAGTATTTATGTCATCTCCCGTAGACTTGAATGGCAAAAACATATTTGAACATACGTACTTTTCAGAAGGAAAAAATCATTGCCGAGTTATCGCTAAAATCGAATAGTTACCTATATAAGCAGTCACTTATCTAATTAGTATATGCTAGTGCTTCCTGGATTGAGGTATAGTTCTGCTACTTACTCCATCAAAGTACCGATGTTATTATAAACAATACTGTTCCGCACAAAACGGAATTCGCAGCGGGTGATTGGAAAATATAAAAATAAGCACAAAATGCATCCAAAGTTTCGTTTATTCTCATGCTTGGTTAGTACCTTATTCAAAGGTTACGCAACGACTGACCACAAACAACAAAATCAACAACATAGTTTCTTCTTAGCAACGGCCTTTTCTTGTTTTTCGAACTAATCGCAACCTTAGTAAATATATGTATATAATCAATAATGATGAAATTACATAAACGCTTTTTTCTACTTTTTGAGTATTTATAATTAATATGTATCCGTAACATACTCCCCCCGTACAAAACTTCGGAGTTTTGTACCTAAACCAATCTTTAGTTACCTTAAGTGGTGCGTTACAGAGTACCCTTACGATAAGAATTCGCGTTAAGTTTTTCTTATCTCATTTTCATTGACACTATTGTATACAATAATTGTAATTCTTATTTCAAGTACATTCAAAATCTAACTATGCATGAACAAAATGAAAATACACTCTGAACGTATGTGTCTCGCTTTCAGTTTTTTTGTTTTGTCTTTATGAAAGAATTAATTTATTTAAGCAAAACAGACAACACGATTTACAACACTTTGACGGTAACGCAGCTTAAATGAGAATGAACAAATTAGTTCTTTTTTCTCCGCTATCACTTCTTCTTTTTTCAGAATTTTTCACTTGTTTTTTATAAACACCTCCTTGACAACCCTTAGTGAGCGTCTCGTTGGCTATCCGTCCGCGAGAGCGCCACCGGCTCTCCCGCCCCGTACTTCTATCTTTTATCAGCGGCTTTTGCCGCCGGTGATAAGAGTTGAGCGGCCCCGGACGATAACCACCCACTCATATCGCCGTACACGCATGCCTACGCAACACCAATTTTGTTGCGCTGAGACGCTCGCTTTCCTCCCTTCTCCACACCTTTTCTCTCAATCTCTTTCTTTCCTATACCTCCTTTCTCATTTTCTTTCTTATTGAAAAACACCCCCCCCCCTCTCTCTCTCTCTCTCTGAAAAAGAAGTAGCGATGTACATTTTTGTACACTCTAACGGGAACAAGTGTGTAGAAACGTTTGAAATCAGATGTGTCTTTCTTAGCGACTTAGTAATAACAATGTTCGAATCTTTAAAGCTGAACAAGTACATAAATACATTTATACGTTTTAAGTAAACTCACTTGTCTCTCAGCTAATGAACCCGTACATTAAAAAGGAAAACAATTTCTAATTTCTTATTTTCTAGGTAATTCATACATTCTGGAACATATTATTTTCAATGGGATCTCGTACTTTATCATTAGCCTATCAGCCACAGAACGACTCTTTCAGTCTCTCTGCGCATGACTAATCTTCAGCTTGGAGAAGAAAACTACTTCTTAAGAAAATAAACAATTAATAACTGTAAATACAGAAGATGATATCAACCATATTAGACATGAATGTCTAAAATTCAAATAGAAACAACTGTTTCAAATAAATGAAGTCGATCCACAACCACCTATAATTAGAATATCATTTTCATACATTTCTTTTTTAATGCGATATCAACTCTGAATCACTAGAAACAATTTCGGAACTCAATATTTTTGCAATAAAATCTCCTATAGAAATATCTAAAAACTTTCATTACTGCATATATCAATTTCTTTTATACTGACATTCATTTTCTCATTCGTACTACTGAAATATAAAACTTCTATTTCACACCAACTATAATTTTTAAGCAAAATTTCCAAAAGCAAGAAGGTTAATATAACCAATACTGGACAGAGTTCAAGAAGTAGACTCTCCCTCACTGAAGATCAGAAAAAAAGGCTTTAAACTATGAGATCTCAGCCTCCTTTTCGAGGTCGCAGTCTCGTCAGCACCCTTGGACCTTTACTGCTCGGGAAGCGCCTCCCTGCCCTCGCGATCCGGGTCGACCCCAAGAATTACTCCGGGACCTTCACTGCTCGGGGGTGCGCTCTCCTGCCGTCGCGATCCCGGTTCCTGGGCGTCACGAACTATCACTGGGCCGGTCTCCAGTGATAGCCCGGCTGCCGAGATTTATTTCAAATCAACTCAATTCTTTGCGTACTCGCGCGGTAAATCTGTTGCTGATGAAGAAAACTTTTAAAATTCAAACGATTGCGATCCATCCCGGCCATACCGTCGCTCAACCAATTGTGATCCATCTCAGCCATATACTGAGGTTCAATCAATTGCGATCTATCCCGGTTTGGCGACGTTCAGCTAATCGTATTATGTATATTTACTTCGCTGAGAAACTAAATGAGTATACATATCTATTTATACACAATTTGTGAATTATTAAATATAAGTCACGTGCCAAATATGTGACGGACGAGGCTTGATCCCATGAATCCGAATTCGTGTTCTATCACTAACAAGGAGTGTATCTCAGATCCGGGTCATGGATTCTCACCAGCTCGCAGGATCTTTCTTCTTTTACCTAAAAATGAAAGCCTATGCGATACTAGACCCTAAAGCTTCGAGGATTCTGATACAAGCCCTTGAATTATTTAAAAATTGAATGGTATTTTGCACTCAAATTATATTTTTGGTGGATGAACCTGCTTTAATACCTATAAACAAGCATACAGACATGATTACTTGCTTGATTATTGTATCACATGGTAAAATGTATAAAAATCTCTAATGAAAGAATTCTTAATTAATTTATATTACCTTATTTGATGACGTAAAAGCCCTTAAATTGCTTATTTGACGATAAGACCTTGATTTAGATCTATAAATAAGCATTCAGATATTATTATCACTTAAGTAATGGTTTTATATGGTAAAATATGTTATACTTTTTCTCAAAAATACTATTATGAAATGTGGATTACCTTGTTTGAAGTCATAAATGCCTTTTTTTCCAATATTTCTCATTTAAATTACAATATAAGCAATTGTCACCTTAGGGCATGGCTTTACATTTTCAATCCATCCTTAGTTTTCTAACTCAAAGAATAATTAATGCATTCATGTTCCAATCAGTCCTTTTTATCCATAGATCACTGAAAAATAGTTTTGACAATATTCTAATGTCTACAATCCAAAAAGTTTTGATGTGCCGTGTTGCAGTATAAAAGCTGTCTCCTGAAGATAACCTGTAACAGAGTAAAAAAAACAAACACAAAGTACCAAATTTTTTTAAAAGAATTATTTAATATAAATAAAAAAGTTATACGTATCTAATATAAGCATAATTGAAGTCATTGGACGTTCTATTGATGGTGTAGTTTACCTCTTGTTCCTTGCATCATCTTTGAAAACGTCTTCTTGCCTTCGTGGACCTGCGTTTCCGTCTTCTCTTTTCTTCTTTTCTTCTTTTCACTTGTTCACTACATCTTTACCCTAAACCCCAATACCTGAAAGTACACTCGTATAAAAACAATGACAGAGAAACAAGAGTTGATACCAAATAAGATAGACCACACCATTGCTGTCTGCTCCATGTATTTTGATAGCCCATGGCTCGTTGCGTGTACGTTGAACCGAATAATCGATTACACGGCACTACACCAGTGTCACCAATATCAAGTCAATATAAAAAGCAATATTTATGAAATCTGTATAAGGTGGCAAATTATTAATGTAATATTTTTTAAAATAAGAATTAAATTAATTACCACAATTAAAATTAAAAAATATTATTTGCGTATAAAGTAATTTAAAACTTTTTTTTTTAAATTAAATTATAATTTTTTTATCATTAAATCATTTTTTAATTTTAATTGTGGTAATTAATTTAATTCTTATTTTAAAAAATATTACATTAATAATTTGCCACCTTATACAGACTTCATAAATATTGCTTTTTATATTGACTTGATATTGGTGACACTGGTGTAGTGCCGTGTAATCGATTATTCGGTTCAACGTACACGCAACGAGCCATGGGCTGTCAAAATACATGGAGCAGACAGCAATGGTGTGGTCTATCTTATTTGGTATCAACTCTTGTTTCTCTGTCATTGTTTTTATACGAGTGTACTTTCAGGTATTGGAGTTTAGGGTAAAGATGTAGTGAATAAGTGAAAAGAAGAAAAGAAGAAAAGAGAAGACGGGAAACGCAGGTCCACGAAGGCAAGAAGACGTTTTCAAAGATGATGCAAGGAACAAGAGGTAAACTACACCATCAATAGAACGTCCAATGACTTCAATTATGCTTATATTAGATACGTATAACTTTTTTATTTATATTAAATAATTCTTTTAAAAAAATTTGGTACTTTGTGTTTGTTTTTTTACTCTGTTACAGGTTATCTTCAGGAGAGGAGCTTTTATACTGTAACACGGCACATCAAAACTTTTTGGATTGTAGACATTAGAATATTGTCAAAACTATTTTTCAGTGATCTATGGATAAAAAGGACTGATTGGAACATGAATACATTAATTATTCTTTGAGTTAGAAAACTAAGGATGGATTGAAAATGTAAAGCCATGCTTCTAAGGTGACAATTGCTTATATTGTAATTTAAATGAGAAATATTGGGAAAAAAGACATGTATGACTTCAAACAAGGTAATGTACATTTCATAATAGTATTTTTGAGAAAAAGTATAACATATTTTACCATATAAAACCATTACTTAAGTGATAATAATGTCTGAATGCTTATTTATAGATCTAAATCAAGGTCTTATCGTCAAATAAGCAATTTAAGGGCTTTTACGTCATCAAATAAGGTAATATAAATTAATTAAGAATTCTTTCATTAGAGATTTTTATACATTTTATCATGTGATACAATAATCAAGCAAGTAATCATGTCTGTATGCTTGTTTATAGGTATTAAAGCAGGTTCATCCACCAAAAATATAATTTGAGTGCAAAATACCATTCAATTTTTAAATAATTCAAGGGCTTGTATCTCAGAATCCTCAAAGTGTTAGGGTCTAGTATCGCGTAGGCTTTCATTTTTAGGTAAAAGAAGAAAGATCCTGCGAGCTGGTGAGAATCCATGACCCGGATCTGAGATACACTCCTTGTAAGCTAATATCGCAATGCTTACGATATCGTGCCGCCAAGACAGATTCTACAGCTTACACGGAGAAAAATAACATAGGAAAAATTGCCATATTTGATTGTAAGTCGAGGACAGACTGAAATCCTCCACAAAATTGCCATAATTTATGGTAAAAATTGCCATAAATTTATAGTAATTTTTACAATGTAGGAAAAATTGCCATAAATTTATGGCAATTTTTACCATAAATTATGGCAATTTTGTGGAGGATTTCAGTCTGTCCTCGACTTACAATCAAATATGGTAATTTTTTCTGTTATTTTTCTCCGTGTAAGAAACCCTCATGTTAATAAAATATGCTACTACTCTCTAAATATTCGACGTTTACAAGATACGGTGTACTTGATTCGGTTACCACCGGAGAAAATGTAACAACAGAGAGCAGTCCTCTTTGTCGCACTGCCGTCGCAGAAGGCGCACTCCTAGAAAATCATGAACGAAGATATGTCGCCGCAGATGAAGCTGATGTTGTAGAATGCGGTGCGCAAGGTCGCACTGTACCACTGAAGCTGCTGCTGCTGAACCCACGGCGACCGGTTGCGTTGCATTGACGAAACTGCTCTGCTGAAACGGCGCGCATGAGTCTGCTGCCGCTGATGAGGCCGATGCTGTTGGGCGACGTGTGTGGATACACTGACGCTGAAGAAGTTGAGCTGCTTATACGGGCGGCGCGCATAGGTGCGCTGCCACCGACGAAGTTAAGGTGGCTTGGGCGCGTGGTGCCGTATCAAGTCGAGGCCCCAGTGGGGGCCTTCTGTGTTTTTTGCAATTTCCGAAATTTTAATTTCAATAATCACCTCCGAACTACTTTAGAAAGTTACATGCCTATGGGTATATAGATATACATTACCTATGAAAGTGGTGGAAACTTTGAGAATGTTTTCTGAGAAAACTATAAGTCGAACGTAAAAATATGTAAGGACCTTTTTTACTCAGAATGAGCCAAAGAATGCGAATATATTTTTTTCAGATCGAAAAAATCAATTTAACAATCAATTTCATTCAATTGTTTATAAAAATTGTTAATAACAATTGTTCTTTGGATTTTTTCGCTGGCTACCTACGAAATTTGGATTCAGGGGCTCAAAATACATAAGAAAAACCTAGGTGGCCGGTGGGGCATGTAATCGGCCACGAAACCTAGGATGGCGCCGAGACTATATCCGTAACAAATACGATTGTTAACCTGTTACAGTTACCTACTCAATTAATCAAAGTTTTAAAAAAAATGTTCAAACAAACAAAAGATTTATTTTGTAATATGATTTCTTTCATAAGAAGTAAAAAGTATTACGAATCAAAATGTATAAGTATAATAATACAGATATAAAATATAAAGTTGACTATATTTTTCATTAATCCTTTCAAACCGAATAAAATTTAGCCATGTTACGTGTCTTTTTTAATATATTTTGTTATTATTAGATAATACAAATATATAACATAATTTCTTTAAGAAAAAAATTGTATAACAACTGTATTATATATCTAATATATAATATCTGGTAATTGTAAGTACCATAAGACGGATTTTTCCGGCAGCTAAGAGGTTAATAAATTATCTTTTTTTAATTTTTAAGAAAAACTAATACGGATTGATATCTATTTAATATATATAAACATTTTAGAATCGGGTCCCTAACAATATAAAGGAATACTGATGTTTTATATATGCTTTCCAGATTTGTCAGAAAGTTCCAAAAAAGTAAAACTATACATTTATCGACTTTTACTACACATATCTTTGTAAATAATACTAAGACTTCAATTTTTTTTATCTATTTTTATAATATTTTCTTACTTCTATTACAAATTTTGGAACTTCATAACAGATTTACTTGAATGTGACTTTTATGTTAAATATCATTTTTATTTTCTTCTTAGAATGAACCCGCTTTTCTGCAAAACTGTTTTGCTCACTTCCTTCGTTTCCTTGAAACTGCATATATACATTTTTATATCAGGACGGTAGCGTGAATGTACATTTAAATGCATATACAAACTATTTCAGTAGAGTCTTACTAGCGTAATTTATTGTATCACGTATAATTAAATCCAAAACGAATACTATAATAATTACATTATTTATTTAGAAGCTAAACATTTCTTTAAACAATAAAAAAGTTATAGATACTAGATAATAAGGAAATATTTTAACCAAATACAAGATAAATTCAAGTATGTGCAGTCACGTATGTGATAATATTTCAGTTGTTCTATTTTTGCATTTATTTTTGTAAGACCTTGCAAATAAGCAAATAACAAGAGTTTTATTAGTTTTCTCGTGTTTTTCCCTAAGTCACAACAGCAATAATGAAGACATCTCTATTATTTACCTTGGTCATATTATTGGTATTTTATGAAGTACAATGCTGTTTATTTGATTGCCTTTATGACTACGATAGTGAAGATTCGTCTGAGGATTCGTCAGGTAAAAATGCATTATATCAGTATTTTTTTATTATTATATTGTAGGAATACTTAAGTATAATATCAATGATCTTATCACTTCTTATTTGTATGTTCGTGAATATTCAGAAGAAAAATAAATCTTTAATATCTATATTTGTTCTTAGACACAAGTAAAGATCCCAAAAATTCTAAAAATCCTAAGATTGTCAATTATTACATTATACAGAAGATAAATTTAGAACTACCGAAAGCAGAAAAAGATAATAACAACAATCAAACAAAACCTCCAGGTATGTTAAGTACAATATTTTATTTTGGAATTTTGTTATCAGAGTAATTGGATTTAAAAAACTGTACATTTTCAAAAACATAGAAATTGAATTTGATTTGATTTCAAAAGTAATACAACTATTAATTAATCGTTATAATTAATCAAGCGACCTATGTTAGTGATCTATGAATCTATGAAACCATTTATTTTATTTTATAGAAAATACGACGCCATCAAATACGACGCCATCAAATACGACACCATCAAATACTCCGCCATCAAATACGACACCATCAAATATGACGCCATCAAATGCGACTGATAAGAGTCCTAATTCCTCCAAGTAAAAGGTTCAAAATATAAATTAAAGATTTTAAACGAATTTAATCTCATCAATGTTAATTTGAATATTTTTATATTGCGAGACGATCAAGCTAAGAAGATGAGTGGACTCTAATAGGCTAAATGAAATGAACGCGTAAACCTTATATTACTAATGTTACTACAGGTGTATATATATATTTTCTCTTCCTATCCCTCTATAAAAAATGCATCCTTGGCATGGTCGACGCCATGTTGCGACGCCATGTTGATTTTTTCTCGAATATCTCAAATATCTCGAATATCTCGAAATCTCGAATTTTTTGGCGCATGCGCAAATGCCCTGATGGTGGAATGGTATAGAGATAGCGCATGTATTGTGAGCGGGAAAATATCATATATATTAATTGATAGAAATTGATAATCAATTGATAAATCGATGAAAACTTTTTATTTAAAAAAAATATTTATTCATTACTTGATCAGAAAAGTAATATTGGTAAATTTTGAATTAATTTTCTACGTTATATTTGTACATATATATTTTTTATATAGGGAATGTTTTTTTTAAATGATTTTAGAGGGACTTTTATAGATAAATAGAGTTATGTTTATATTAACTTTATTTTATTGTTTTTAGTAAAAATGTAAATTTATATCTATTCTGATTCCCCTTAGAGGAAGCTTTACAACAAAAATTGACAAATTTTCTCGGTGACAAAAATTTTTGAGAAAAAAATGTTCAAAAAGACAGTTTAAGGCGATAATGTTGAAATTTGTCAATTTTGAGAAAATTTTGTGTGTGTGTGCCTGTGTGCATGCGAGCGTGCATGCGTGCGTGCGTGCGTACCTGCGTACGTGCGTGCGTGTGCGTGTGTGTGTGTGTGTGTGTGTGTGTGTGTGTGTGCGTGTGTAAACACTCGATATCTCGAAAACCATTTCACCTATTTTCGTCGGACAAAGCTTATTCTCTTGGTCCCGAAAAAAAACTCACAAGGAGAGGGTTTCAGCTGCGGGAAACGGATTTTAGCGGGCATAGGAGAGTCGATTTCTGGTACCTAAAAATGAAGCCTAGTGCTCACATTTCCGTCAAATGAGCCCTTTTTCTTGAGATATGGGCAAT
Organism: Torymus aiolomorphi; assembly: GCA_036365515.1. NCBI lineage: Eukaryota > Metazoa > Arthropoda > Insecta > Hymenoptera > Torymidae > Torymus > Torymus aiolomorphi. The sequence goes on along the minus strand of CM070875.1, from coordinate 188,362,157 downwards.
TTAATCTCAAATATCGCCTATTTCGTCAAAAAATGATGTCTCTTCTATTGATTGTCACATTGCAAGTATTTAAGATACGAAAACGAAGAAGAAAAATTATAAAAGCAGATGGTAAAAGCTAAAATTTAAGCCCTGATTTATTAAAAAATATTGATTTTTCAGGAAGTTACAAACAATCAAAGATAGGGTACGAAAATGGTTAAAAATTTGTCTTCATTTCAACCGGTTAAATGGATCGTATTTTTAACCATTTTCGTACCTTATCTTTGATTGCTTGTAACTTCCTGAAAAATCAATATTTTTTAATGAATCAGGGCTTAAATTTTAGCTGTTACTGTCTACTTTTATAATTTTTCTTCCTCGTTTTTGTATCTTAAATATTTGCAATGTGACAGTCAATAGAAGAGACATCATATTTTAACGAAATAGACGATTTTTGAGATTAAATTGCCCATATCTCAAGAAAAAGGGCTCATTTGACGGAAATGTGAGCACTAGGCTTCATTTTTAGGTACCAGAAATCGACTCTCCAATGCCCGCTAAAATCCGTTTCCCGCAGCTGCAACCCTCTCCTTGTCAGTTTTAATTTTTTATTGATTTTCTTTTTTTTATAACCAAAAAATCTTTAAACTACCTGCGATTTCTGTTTTTAATTTTCAAATTATCTTTAGTATGTCATGGAAAATGTTCTTATAATTCATAAATTAATTTTTCAAAAAATATTTGATTATCGACTCAAAATTTTATTTACTTATTACGTTTATTCAAGATAATATTTGGTATAAATTTCAAGAAATTATCTCCATTTGTTTTTGAGAAACAAATTATTTAAAAAAAAAAAAAAAAAAAAACGTGTTTTCACTGACACGATGACAAGAATAAAAATCAATTAATCGTCCTGAAATTTGGTATAGAGGATATAGATTTTTTATATCTTCAAACTGAGTTCATTGCGCAAAAAAAACGAACCGTCACGACCAAAGATGTTTGAGGTTGAAAATTTTTTAAAAATATTTTCAAATAGCGTTTTTCAGATAATATTTGATAGATAGAGAAAATTTTGTATAATACAATTAATTATTGTCATATAAAAAATTAAAAAGAGGAATAAATACATTAGTTTGATGAAGCCAATGTATATTGGGAGCGGTTTTTTATTAGTGATAATGGTGGGATTAGTGTAAGGATAATTAGTATTTAGTTAAAATTAAAAACATGGTTTTTTCAATATAAAAATATTCATCTTGAATTTTATACTTTCACTTTACCTTTTTACATGTTTAACATTATTAAACATAGAAAACAGATATTTTCATAATTATGTTATTGTTTATATATCTTAGTGGCAATTTTACTTATTGAACAAAATCACAACATGAAAAAAGCTTATTTACATGAAATTGAACTTGATTAATCTTTAACATTGTAGTGACATTCTGATACTATAGAATTGAATGTACCTTTAAATTTGTTATTAAAATCATTATCAATCAACAATAAACAATGTTGTTTAACAATATGTACATGCTAATATTTCATAATAAGCGGGCCCATTCCTTGTGAAAATGACAAGACGGTATTCACATGGAGTACGTTTTTTTTTACCGCAACGGCAATCTAACCTCATTTCGATACAATTAAAATTTATGGAATAAAACACCTTATTTGTACATTTATTTTACAAAAAAAAGTATTCTTCTTCAATACTTGGAGTAGCCGTCTTTACCCCTGTTTTGCGTATACGATTTTTGACCATACACGGGCCGAAAATGCCACATTCGCGTTTCTGAGCCGGGAGCGGAAGTGGTACTTTCGGCCAGGGTTTTTTTATGGTGAAATAGAATATTATGTACCTAGGGCGTAAAGTGGACCTTTTTAGACCGAGTGTGGAGTTGGCAGTACGAGTCGAAGGTGAGCTAGTACGAGCCGAAGGCGAGTGCATATTTTTGTAACACATGTATTGATTTTCGGGGTTTTTGAGCGTACAAAGCGAGCTTAATTGATTTTTTACGTAAAGTTACTTTGAAAAATGAAATGATATTATTAAATTATATGTAAAACATTGTTGTATAATTTGTATATTTTATAAATTAATTATTTATTTAAAATTGTTATATGTTGGTCTTAATTAATTTTGTAACTTAATACTAAGATTAAATAAAAAAAAACCAATTCAATTTTCTTTTCTTTCTTAAAATTAATCGGATTCATCTTTGAATAAAAAAAGTCATTAAAAACATGCATGTACAAATTTATGGGGGATTAAGTTTAATTTTTGCAATTTTACGCAGTTTTAGAGCAGCGGGCACAAAAGTATCTTCTAAAAGATAGATTTGCGACCGCTAGACAAACAAGTATATTTTTTGTACCGCAAGCACAATTTTCGCGTTTTTTGAACCTATTAATAAAACCCAAAAGCGACCGCTTGTCGACCAGCGGGCGATAAAAACGGAAAAGCGCCCGCTGCTCGCCGTAGCTGGCGGTAAAAATCGAACAGCGCCCACTGCTCGCAGTAGCGGGTGGTAAAAGCTGAAAAGCGCCCGCTGCTAGCGGGTGGTAAAAATCGGAAAGCGCCTGCTGCTCGCAGTAGCGGGCGGTAAAAAATCGAAAAGCGCCCGCTATCGTTTTTGAATGGAGTTTTCAAGATTGTTTAAGAAAATCATCGATATTTTGAAAAAACGCAAAAATCTATACTTGCGGTACAAAAAATATGGTGTGCACCAAGGGCTGAGTGGGTTTTTTGACCTCGTGTGGTCACACTCGGTCTAAAAAGACCCACTTTACGCCCTTGGCACACAATATACTATTTTTCCCATGGGTCAAGAAAAAGTCACTTTAGGATCTCTGTTTAGGCCGAAAAATCATGCACGTGTTACAAAAAATAATTTTTTTCTGGAAAACAAATGAAGATAATTTCTTGAAATTTTAACCCAATATTCTCTTTAATAAGTGTAATAAGTGATTAAAATTTTAAGTCGATTAATCAAATAGTTTCTGAGAAAACGATATTCGAAAATATTTAAAAAAAATTTTTAACCTCAAATATATCTGGTCGTGGTAGTCGGATTTTTTTGGGCAACGAACTCATCTAAATACTATACCAAAACTACTTCTCCACAAAATTTCGAAGTGATCAGATATAATTTACTCTAGTTATCGTATATCATTGAAAAACGACTTTTACTTGAAATTTTGACAAATTGTAGATTTATATATGGAGACATTAGCAAAATTTTTCATCTCGATAGATTTTAACATTTCGGAGATATATCCTCTAAATGAAGAATTATGTTTTTGTAAAGAACTAATAAACGAATATAGCTATCGACATTATTTCTTTTTTAAATTGTAGATAATTTTACGATGCTTCGAATGAATTATGAATAAAAGCGCGATATCAATGGTTATACTTTTAAAAAAAGAAAAATTGTTTTTCAAAATGTGAAAAATCGATATAAAAAAAGCTAAGTACCAATGAAATGGCAGCGGTTTTAAAAGAAAAGGTTTTTAATGACTTCTATTACAATAATAAAGACTTTTTATGCTGCCCTAAAATACCAAAAAATGCCAAAATTATAAAAACGGATATCTCCAAAAATAATTGTGCAATCCTAATGAAATTTTGTATATATGTTCTTCATAACGTGAGCATCTAGCTAGGCTGTCTAAGCATATATATTTCAAGTTGGTTTGTCCAATCGTTTTCAAAAAAATGCGATATGAAAAATTAAAAAAAAAATTTAACCTGAAATATCTTGGAATCTTATGAACGGTTTTTCTTGACCAACGAAAGGGTTTCAGAAGTTCAAAAAGCTACCTCTGTGCGAAATTTCATAAAGATTTATTGATTTTTACTCCTATTATCGTGCGATAACGAAAACGCACTTTTTTCTTCAATAATTTTTTCTCGTTAACCTATCAAGATAACCTCTTGAATTTTTTTTTTAATTTTAACACGAAAACGTATTTTTTATACTTAATATATTTTATTCCCATCTCTACTATAATGGCCATTTTATAGTCTGAAAAGAGGGGCAAAAGTAGCGCCTGATTCCCTCTTTTATTTTATTCCCGCATTATACGCATAATAAAGTAAATTAGGGGGAATAAAGTAACATAGTCTAATTTTTTACGTTTATGGTGAATTGGGTTAAAACTAACAAAATTATAACACATAAATACAAAATAACTTTTCAAATCTATGAAGTGGACACAGTGGCGATGGGAATAAAGTACTATATGTAACACGGGACAAAAGTCGATCATTCCCTTGGGTGATTATTCCCGGCGAACTCACCGGGAATAATCTGCGACTTTAGTCCCTTGTTAGATAATGTACTATAATAGTTTCGTAGATAAAAATTATAGAAGAAAATGAGACATTTGCCTTAATAATAAATGAAGGACGATATTCAAATGTTTCAAAAAAGAAAATGTAGTTATAATTCAATGTTCTTTTAAATGCATTTCAAATAATTGTAACAAATTGGCTCCATCATATATATCAAAATTCTTAATATAAATTGAGCGATCGAGATTCGTTCGATTTTCGAGCGTTTTTGCGAGGTATCTCGAAATCTCGAATCGATCTCGAAACTGGAAAGAAATCGAGAAACAGCGAAGAGAGGGCGCGCGTAGCGCGTCAAATTAACGCTAGTATGGGAAAAAAATGAAATTTTAAAATCTTTTTTTGATCATAAAACAAAAGAAAATCGGCCTATTTTTAAAAACGATTGTGGATCTGAAAGCGGCATTAAAATCAAAGAGAATAAGCTTTGTCTTGCCGAAATCGACCAATGCGTTTTCGAGATATCTTCTGTACAGACACACATACACACACACTGAGAGAAAAAAAAGTTGCGTCTATCGGAGAGTCTGGTACAAGGAACCGAAATACTTCGGTTTGGCATGTCCGGTAGTAGCTACCGGTCAAACTTCGGTAATGACTAACGAATTGTCTATGGTGCTATTAATGACACATGTACAAATCTTCTGTTATTATCTGATTATTTATTTAAAATGTTTATGTTAAATTTTCAATCAAATTAACAAAAGTATTCCAAAGTATAATAAATGTAATCCTTTTAGAGATAAAGCAATATACAAGGTATAACTTTATGGTATTAGTATTTAAGAGGTTATGTTTACTACAGACAAACCGGAGTTGTCCGGTAGTGGCTACCGAAGTCTGCGTACCGGATAGTGTCCCTTTTTTAGTAACTTGGTTTTTTTAGTATTCCGGTACTCTTAACTTTTTTCTCTCAGTACACACACGCACGTACACGCACACATCCGCACACACACGCACACACGCGCACATACACACACGCACACACACGCACATACACACCGCGCACACACACGCACACACGTGCACACACACACACACACACACACAGGTAAACAAATTTTCTCAAAATAAAAAAAATTTTTTACTGTTGCAAACTTTCCTCTTTAAGGAAGCAAAAAATTTGAAAAGAGTATGATGTTTTAAAAATTTATTTCAATCTTCTCAATTTAAAGTTTTGTATAGATCGATAACAATATTTTCATACAGTTTATATGCGGCTAACCAATTTATTTTAAAATTCTCTAAGTGTATAAATAAAATGAAGAATTAAATAGGGTAGATGTGGATATTACTGCGGTATTTGTTCCGGGTTAGTTTCAAATCAATAGATTCCGTCTCTTTGCAAACAAGGTATGCTGATTCTTGTTAATAATGGAATTTAGGCATCATATCTATCGATTAAAGTACAATTATACAACAAAAATTAATAGATAAATTTATAAAATGACTTTGGAAACAACGTCTCTCTGCTGGTGTTACTGTGGAGCTGCTGCTATTACTGCGTTTGTATTACGTTTGTACATAGGCGAGACCACTCGCGCATGCCCTGAACCCAAAAAACACGCTTCCGATATTACTGCGGTTTTTCCACAAGATTCTACAGCCGCAATACAAAGACAGTAATACCCTAATATTAAATTAAAAAGCAAACAAGAAAAATCTTCAAAATAACGTCAAGTGCATACATGTGCTCAATAAACATGTTAGTGCTATGTATGAAGTTTCACAAGGTTAAGCATAAAAAAGAACTTTGAAATACATCTGATAATGTCTTAATTTAACAAGAGTTTCAAGGATATACAGAATACAATGACAAATAGAGAGTATTCAATTTATGCAGATTCCTTATTGTTTGGATTTGTATAAGAATATTCCGTAGCGCTATTTTACGTTAGTTGTTTAAACGCTTTCGAACGTCAATCATTAAACATGAAGTCAATTTTTATTTTTGCCCTTTTTATTTTAGTATCTTTTTACGAAGTACATTCTCTAGAAGTTTCAAGCCGTGAAAGTACGATATTTCTGTTTTATTATATATTGATATTGCCTTTAATTCATTTAAATACTAAAATAATTATACTTGTTCAGAAAGAGATACCGATCAAAAAGTCGTTGACAATATAATGGACCAAATTATTAATGAAGCACGTCAAGCACGTCAAGTTTTGCATGAATATAATCAACAAAGAGCTACAGGTAAAAATATTAAAAAATTGAGCGTTTCAAAGTCATTTTTTATTACTTCCTTATCGTCATTTTATTTGTAACTTTTAATTTATACCAAAACTTGTTTGAATAAACGGCTATAAGAGAGGGTCAGGCTTTCGGATCACGGATTCGCCTCAAACTTAAAGATATATTTTTGGATGTAGAATCATGAAGAAAGCTGCAATATTAGACCCTCACGATATAAAACACAAATTCTCGACATTTTTTTAGCTTTATTTTGAAATCCTGAAAAAAGCTTCTTTTTGAAGTGGAAATCATTTAATCTTGGAAAGTCTTAAATATCATTTCAAAAAGATCAAATCAAACTAGAGAAAACAAACAAAAATGTACTAATATATGAAGACAGTCGAACAGCGAATATTCGGGGTTTAACAGTGCATTTTCATTGCTCAAATTTAAACTTTCATAACTTTGGAGGAATCAATATTTTGAATTCTGAGAAAAGCAAATACAAGTTCACTATTTAGTTTTATTTTCTATTTTTGAAATGATATTTAGGACGTTCCAAGATTATATAATTAACGTTTCAAGAAGAGACTTTTTTCAAGATTTTTTGAAAATAAAAGCTAAAAATGTCCAGAACTTGAGTTTTTTTTAGTGTTAGGGTCTAATATGGCGGCTTTGTCCGAAATATAGGAGACTCGTGGCCTATGGCAGAAAATGAACATGTTGAACTTCTGCCATGGGTCACGAGTATGCTACATTTCGAACAACGATTTTTTACGGAGCACACAAAGCACCGAGCTTAAAGCCCAGTATATGTAGAGAGTCTTTTATGTATACCATAGACTTATACAGATAGACTGAGCGGTCTTACAGGCTGACGAGTACCTGAATTGAAGGACAGAGATATGCTGGCAGGCTCTCTTTCCCTCTCGGACAGCGGGTAGAGTGGAGGAGAATAGAAGGTCGGATGGGAAGCAGGCTATGCGTATGCGCACAAAGCTCAAAGTTTGTTTTGATACACATAATCTCTAATTTTACAGAAAGTTTACAGATACAGCAGCTCCAAACCATTACAACATTTATTTATTCTTCTTTAATAAAAATCCCAATAAACGATAAAGTATCGGCTTATAAAAGATACAGCTGCGCCTTCTCCTTCTTCTCTCCACCACTATGACGATTAGAAAGAGAAAGAGAGCCTGCCACTATTGCTATCCCTTTCTAATGAAGGCTTCGCGCCACTCATTGGGTGCTCAGTTCATCTGTATAAGTCTATGGTATACACGAACAAATGTTTGGTTAAGGGAACGCCTTATACCGACAGAGTTCTCTGCCGTACCGACCACAATATTTTTAATTAAATATTAATTGTTACAAGCTTTTTCTTGAATTCTGAGAGTCAGCGCACAACGGCAAACTTATTATCTAATTCCCGGTCAAATTTCAGATAAATCTATAGAAAAATAAAGACGAAATTTGAAAAATCGCAAAATGTCGTATTTTGAGGTTAATATAATATGCGACTTTGTGATTTTTCAAATTTCGTCTTTATTTTCCAATAGATTTATCTGAAATTTGACCAGGAATTAGATAATAAGTTTGCCTTTATGTGTCGACTCTCAGAATTCAAGAAAAAGCTTGGAACAATTAATATTTAATTAAAAACTTTTTTTTTCTTCCTTATGAGGTATCAGCTTCAGGCAACAATTAAAAACATTGTGGTCGGTACGGCAGAGAACTCTGTCGGTATAAGGCATCCCCTTAAGGGGATGCCATACTCGTACCATTACCGACCGAGCAATTCACACAGTTTCAAGCTGATTAAAAATAAAATACGTCGAATCACAAAAAATCAAGAGAACACTCTTCTGTATTTTTTAACGTTCTATCATCCAGTCAAAGTTTGGAGTCGAAATATCAAGTCATTTTTTCAAAAACTTTGAACGAAATTAAATTTCGCTTTGTTCAAAGTTTTTGAAAAAATGACTTGATATTTCGACTCCAAACTTTGACTGGATGAGTGTTCTCTTGATTTTTTGTGATTCGACGTATTTTATTTTTAATCAGCTTGAAACTGTGTGAATTGCTCGGTCGGTAATGGTACGAGTATGGCATCCCCTTAAGCGAGTGTACTAATAGTAGGAGAGTAGCGCCCTCTCTACCGTGGAGGCTGTTTCTCCTCATTTCGGGCGACTCAGAGCTCAAAACACGGGGAGAATAGTTTCGGGCGAAGCGTTCTCCCACTGAGGGCAAATGAGTCGCCCGAAATCGAGCAACAACTCCTCAAAACACGCAATTACTGATTGCCGCGGTACCCATGCGAGCGCGCAGGACTGCCACTACAAAATTAAAAAAAAAAAAAAATACTCGCCGCGATACGTCGTGCTTCATCCGCGCGCCGAGATAAGATCTTGTTCCACTTAGCCGTCGATATGATATTATATGACTATATATTGATATATATGAGTATATGTGATCATATATATAAGTAAGTAATGAAATTAATGGAAATATTCCGTAAAATATATAAATATAATGAAATTTCAGAAAAACAACCTCCTGGTCCTAAAGCGAATGGCACTCAAAATGGTAAGATACCACTTTTATAACAGTAAGGGAGAGTATAGCGATCTTGTACACTTCATTTTAAAAAATGTTTGACTCTGTCTATTTTATGTAAAAACAATTATTCAATGAACAGGAGTAAACTTTAAGGTTTCGGAAAACTGTATACATTTTTTTGGATGATTATATCATTAATTAATATTTTTACTTTGACATTAAAAAAAACCACTGCCAATTCATTGGCTCGTGGCTTCCTCAAACATAATTTGCTTATTCCTTTAATGAATTTTTAATAACAAAATTTATAATTTTTGCAACAATTTATAACATAATTATAATTAAATTCATTTATGAAGATTAAAGTTATTAATTTTTAAATTATGTATAAAATATGAATAAATAATAGGTATGATAAATATGAATAAATAATAGAACTTTTTTTTAAATAATGTGTGAAAAATAAATAAAATAATTTATTGTAATATTATCGTCAAAACCTTTTAAAATTCCTAAATAACCTTTACTTCAAATTATATTTTCTTTGTGAAATTTCATACATAGGGTACTTGTCTCTAGTAGTATGCCTGTCCGTATTTGTGTGCTCTTTCTGGAATTTCCGATGTAAGAAAAAGGTTCTAACCTTAAAAATAATAAATGGCTATTACAAAACAAAATCAGGTATACAACACGTGCGCATCGGCGCATAGCGCATAGCGCATGTCATTTCCATTTTCTAGTATACATAAATACGTTCCCGAATAATAACGACTTTAAAAGAGGGCTAAAATAGTTTTAACCTCAAATATCTCTGAAATTCATAAACGAATTCTTTTACCCTAATAACTTTTCTAATAAATAATAAACAAACTCTACATCTCCACCAAATTTCAAAGAAATTAAAACAATTTTAATGTAGTTATATTGTGCGACAACAAAGAAAGTCATTTTCAAAAAGACTAAATTTTAAATATCAAACATCTCAAAAAATAACCATATAATCTAGATGAAATTTTACACAGGTATTGCCTATATTACATACAAAATAGTCTATAAATTTCAAGCTGATACATGAAGTCGTCATTGAGAAATTACGATTTTGAAAAAAACCGTAAAAGAATTTTAACCTTAAATATCTCTAAAAATCATGAGACAATCCTTTTACCTAAAGGAATTATACGATAATATATAGACTCTACATCTCCACAAAATTTCAACATGATTAAACCAATTTTTGTTTTCTCTAGTTATCATGCGACAAAGAAAATAACTGTAAAATACGAAAATTTTCAAAATCAAATATCTCAAAAAATAATCATACGATCTTGATGAAAATTCGCACACATATTATCATATATCACATACAAAATTGTCTATGAATTTGAAGATGATACATGGCCCCGTTCTTGAGAAATTACGATTTGAAAAAAAAGGTTAAAAAAATTTTAACCTAAAATATTTCTGAAATTTCTGGACTAATCATTTTGCCCAAAGAACTCGACCAAGACCTATCAAAAATCTACCTCTACAAGGAATTGCAAAGCGATTAAGTCAATTTTACTCCCGTAATCGTTGGACATACAAAACTCATTTTTTTCACATTTTAATTTTTTTCTCAAAAACTAGTCGACAAAATGAATTCAAATTTTTACAGATTACAGCTATTTATATTTTGCATTATCATGATTTTTTTTCAAAAAATTGACCGTTTAGTTTAGGATTTATAAGCTTTAAAAAAAACACGTTTTTGTTAATAAGAAAAGAACCGTGATAGCTAGAGAAATTTTTTTTTAGAAAATATAGGTATTTTAATGCTCTTTCGAATGCTATTCATTCGATTCAAATATCTCGATCTTATCGTTAAAAAAAAAGCAAAAATCAATTTTGAAAAAATCGAAAAAAATCGAACACACATCCATACAGACATTTTTAAAAAATCATGTATTTGGATTCCTAATACCTCGAAAAATAATTATAATATATTTTTACAATAACTCAAAAAATTACTATCACAAAGCTTCCTCTAGGAGGAAGCAAAATGCTCTGTACAACTTCACCCCTCAGTAGCTAACTTGGAAATACATTTAAAATTACTTAAGGTGGTGCCATTGTCGTGTCATGGCATGATTGTTTTCCGGTTATATAACAAAATTTTTTTTTCTCACTCGTAGTTTTCAATAGTTATCTGACTTTTAATACATAAGGATTTAGCTGAATACGAAAGGGCATTATATTTTAACTACCCCCTCGACTCAATGTATACAACCCTACACATTATGCTGTACCATCGGTTGCACCCTTTAAATAACCTTAAATAATTTCATAATAAGAAAAAGCACTACTCAACTTTTCATATTAGACCCAAAATAATTTTCATCTTTAGTTTTCTAGTAGAATGAATAATAGGGAAGAAGCGGCATGGTTGACGCACCTAACCTTTGTCCTTGACTATTTAAATGAAAAAATAGTTAAAACATTAAATGAACTATACGTGAAGATAGCCAAACATCTACTGAATCAAACTAAAAACCTTTTTACAGCATAGCATTTGCAATTTATTGAATATAAACGATTTATAAAAAAAAATTTGCGCCATTCAACCCGCAGCTTGCGGATTGATTGGCGCACACGTAGATAGCTTTAGATCTCTTGCGCAAACTAATGTGCTGCACTTGCCCAAATAGACTTTCCATCTTTAACATCATTTATAGCACTTTCCAATTTATCTTTGTCCCACTCGTTGTATTTTTTGCAATCTTGCCCATCTAAATAATAATAACCTCAAAATATTTTCTCAAGGACGATATTACTTTATACACACTTGCTACGCGAGTAAAAATATCAAATAATGCACTTAATGCGTGAACATTATAACAAGAGAATATAAGAATGCACTCATTTTGATAAATAAAAGCTAGGCGGTGTATTTTCATGGCTGCGCCAATCAAGCCGCTTCGGACTTTTTTATTATTTCAACTTATTTCCTAATTATAAATAAATAAATGTAATAATCGAGTTTTACTATATGAAAGTAAATAAATTAAACTATGTTACGGCGTATTTGTTTTTATTATTTATGTCACGCCTCGCTATCGCTCGGACGATACTGCACGGTGCAAAAATGGACTGCTAATGGCACGAATAGGCGTGACATTGCGGATTTATGCAGTCAGTGCTATAAAATAATGTACGATACACGTGTCATAAGTCGTTCTTTATAGCACGGCGTTAAGCGGACTCGCTACGCTCGGGCGCTTATACACGCCGTGCCGTAAAGTGCAACTTATGCCACTAGTATCGTAATGTACTATTTCTTAATATTTTATCAGAATGAGCTTCAATATTAATGCTTTTGTGTGTGTTTATTAATTTTGTATTTTTAATTAAGAAAAACTAGCTTGCATGCCGAAAATCTGAATAATAATTCTAATAATAAGGTGCGCCATCGAAACCGCCGCGCCAACCAAGTCGCTTCTCGCCTAATCCAAATTGAATTGAAAATATTCTTATAATGTAAAATTTAATTAAATATAGTATCTGGATAATAAAATAGGATTTTTGCACTTATACTATTATTTTAGATATTTTAAAATAGAATTTTAATATCTTAAAATATAAACGGTATGCGATACGAATATTTGAAATAAATCTTTTTAACAATAAAGGTTAGTTTCACAATATCATTTTGTCATTGTATTTTTATAAATAAAATATTTTTGTTTCAAGTCTTCGTTTAAATCAATTTTTTCTTTAATTTATACATCTTTATTGTTTAAACTCTTTTCGTTTCACAATATTTACATCTCTTTTATTAAACTATAACTAAATAAAATAAATTAGATAATTAGATCTTATTATTTTGTCTTACCGCCAATAAAATAATTGTAAAATGATTTTTATCATTCAATATTAAAACATTCTTTTTCACGTTCACTCAATGTACCCCATACCGCACAGTTAATTAAACGGCAAATAAATATAAAAATTATAAATTTTATGGTTGGAAATAATTTAAAGTAATATTTGATTCAACATACAATAAAATCCTTTTATATCACCGTATTACTATTTGCTAAAATATATGTAATTAATAAATAACTACTATATTTACGATAATACTTGTATAACATTAAACTTGACCGATTAGTTATATATTTTTACAACAGATCTCATACTTTTATAAATTTGTATTAATTATTTTCCGTAAAACTCAAACATTATGTTTAATAACTTTTGTATTAGCTATAACTCCGCTTGTAATGAATGTAGAATCACCGTTCAAACTTGTAATACTTTATTAGAGTAATGCCTAGTAAAGTAATTTCATAATTAATTTGTAAACCTATGCTTTCCAATAATTTTAAACAATTTATAAAATTCATCGAGGAAATTTCACAAAGAGCATAGAGTAAGAGAGACAAGAATATCTTTTCTCTCTCATCTTCCTTCTTCGTCGCGCAGTATAGCGTTGCACTCTCGAAGAAGGATATGAGCCGCCGAAAAATATTCTAGAGAAGGGATGAGCACCCGCTCTCTAAATTAAAACATAGGGTGCTCCCCGCTCGATGACCCTGTGGTGCTTGATGGAAGGAAGATCGCCCCGCACCATTGGGCCCCGTTTTCTCACACCACTCAACTCGTTTAACGTTGCAGAATAGGACTATTCTAAAAATATCTGAGCCGCCGCAGCACGCATCATCCACTATTCGCCGACGCACCCGAACCACGACTTCTGATACGACACTGCAGTTTTCGAAGAAGGAGCTTTCTTAATAAAACTAGCCGCTCCGCACTGTAAAAATCAGATCAGCCCTAAATCTCGGTCTGGTAAAAGCTTTTAGACTAAATAAAGAAGTAAGTGACCAGTTAGTTAAATCTTTTGTTTTGAACCTTACCCTGTCCTACCTCCCACTGGTATACTCGGTCAAAGGACATAGCACCTATAAACCTTTATACTTCCCCTACATGTACTTAGTCAAAGGACACAGCACCTATAGACTTTTACATATATACTACCTAACCTTAGAACCACGTAGAACCACGCCCTACCTGCTCATTTTCCCTCCCACTGGTGTTTTCGGTCAAAGGACACGTACCTACAGGCCTTAGTATCAAAGGAGAAATCCTTAGAGTATTTATAATCGCCTGTTTCCCCGTGTATTTAGTCAAAGGACAGATCACCTATAGACTTTTACACGTTATCTAACCTCACAATCTTCCCTTTTGTATAACTTAACCTAACTCGGTAACGAGAAATAATTATTCAAATTTTATTTTAATTAATACATGCACCAAAGCCTGTAAATGTTATGAACTGTCTATGAGATTATACATCGATGAAACGATTTTTCCGATCATATTCGCCATTTCACAGACCGAATAATAGAATGAGTTTTTTCACAAATTTACATTAGCTTATTTAGGAGTATTTAAAAGATATTAAAGTTGGTCAGTATTTTTAGTCAGAAAATGGCTAATAAGAGGCTTTCTATAATGGCAAGGAGTGAGAGAGACAGAATCAAACGGAAAAATCATTCTTTTCGTTTGTATCCCCTGAAACATTACTATTGGGATCTGACATGGGGGCAGAGCCAATACAGAAAATCCAACATGGCGCACAAGAGTCCGGATTGGTACCGTGTTTAAATGGGAAGAAATTAGTTTTTTCGTATAAAATAACATCAATAAAGAGTATCTGCGATTGGGCTGGTACTAATCCTTCCCAACGCAAATTTATAGAAGGCGAAAAAGTTTACCAGGTAGGGCATGTTATTAAATATGGTATTAATGAGCAGCCACAAAATCGTGATACCATCAGCTTCACAGCTGTATGTTTACAAACATCTAATTTAAGAGAAAATCCACACGAAATTAATGGAGAAGTGTCAAAAACTGGTTATATATAAATTGTGTTTGTTCGTGTAAGGCTGGCTTAGGTGAAAAGTACATCATAGCTGCTCATCCGTACTGCTATCAGTATGTTTCTAACCTATATTTTATAAGTACATTTAGATTAACAGTTTGTAGAAAAAGATTTTTTTTTGTCAGAAAAGGCGATGCACTACAAAATTTACCTTGTACTGATAACAAGTGTAAATGGAAAAATGCATAAGACAGCTTTAGAGAATTACAACCCAGCTCCGCTTATGTACCATTCTTGTTTTGCACGACCTATAAAGAGACATAAAATAATTAATGCTGAGTCGACAGAAGATTGCCAGAAGGAAGTTGTTGAGGAAATATCAGTAGAAACTGAGGAATCACAGCCCAATCAACAGTCCTCTGGAAATGCGTCCAATCCAACAACAACAAAACAGAATCTTAATTGGATGAGATTAAATTTTTGATTAGATCTACCATCATCTGCGTTAGCGAAGCATCTGTGAGTATAAGTTAGTTTTTATTTATATATTAATGTAGAATGATTTTAATATTGGGTTATGCATTACAGAGTTGAAAGGCATGAATCATTTGTTTTCAAAGAGAAAAGCAAGATTATGCAAATTGAAACAGAAGTTATAAAGATGATCTTACAGAATCAAGATAGTGAATTAATTCAAAGTATAAGAAACATTGAATTTAATGATACATAAAGCTGTTGCCTTACGACACTCGATCAGCTTTCAGTAAATTTTCAGAATGTATGTGAAAAAACTAGAGATATGTATGCGCATTGGATGAGAGAAAGAAACAGTCGTGTAACAGGATCCATATATTATGGACTTTATACTTACACAAAAAAAAGAAGAACGTACTTTGTTATTTATTCATCATTTGATAAAAAACTATTTTATTTAAGAGTAATGGGATAGGATGCATTTATAATTTCAATGCTAACAGCTTTGAAAAAAATGTATTATAAATATAAGTTGCATGCAGTTTGTTCAGCAAAAGGCAATTCTGCTTAAATTCATGCGGATCGATTTGTTGAATTAGCATAGACTGTCATAACCAAAGTGAGAAGTTAAAGACTATGTTACCTAATACACCTAACTAAGAAACATTTGTATTTAAAGTACCTGTGATTAATAAAATGAGTAACTTTGTCAGTTAATAAAATTAGTTTATTAATGAATAAAATGTTTTATAAAAATTGAAATTATAATTTAAATAAATCATAATTATAAATATAATTTATAAAAATCACTAATATGTTTGTTATTATTTGATTATATAAATTTATACATAAGTCAATAATTGCTTATTCTACATTTATAAACTTGAAATCTCTCAAAATTGGTGCTCTCATGTTAATTGTAAGTACCGCAAACAACAATGAAAATATCTTCTATAAGTGGCATAAGCCTAGAAGGCAGAACAGATCCAAGTATTTTAAAAGTTTTAATCCTTTGATTGGATCTTTCAAAACCTTGAAAACTCTTTGGTAAATTTTTATTTATTTTAGGTATTTTATTAGGTAAATTTTTATATATTTTAGGTATTTTATTATTGTAAATTGCGCGAGAAATAAATACTACAAATAAATACTAAAAATAAATACTACAAATGAAATTGAAGATGAAAACTAAGGCAAAACTGTTGAAAACACTTTTTACTTAATTATATACCGACGTTTGGTCACATTACTGGATACCCTTCTCAAGTGTCTACAATAATAACATAAAAACTGTAAATAATACATAAAATAGAAAAATATACATTTATTGCAGAAGACATTTGGTAAAAACGAAATAAGAATACAAAAGAGAAAGAGAGAAAGACTTAACTACACACGACGAAGTATAGTCAAAACGAACTGTTTACAATTTAGCTTTGTGTGAAGTCAAGATCGCTGCTTGGGCATCCTCAATTTCTTTTTTCGTGGAAGGTGTACTATATTTTGAGGTCTCGTTTCGTCTCCGTTTTTTTCTAAACGTGCTTGTAGAAATATACACAAAATTTTCGGTTAAGGTCGTCGAATCACATCGGGTTACCTTTTATTTATTTCATTATTATTTTTCAGTTCGTTCGATAAAATGCTATCAGTGCACATCTTTGCTCCAGGAAAAATGCAAAACGAATCCATCAGAGGAAGTCTTTATCCGCGAATGTCTAACTTTAAAGCAAGACAGTCCTGTACTGATAGAATCCCTGAGTTTAGGTATAGATAGTTTAAATTTTTTAGGACAATTGTAGTAAGTATTATGTTAAATTAAATTATATTCCTTTCTTAACAGTAAACAAACCCATTCATAAAAAACAATTTCGTTCTGATTTTTCAGAACAGAATTGTATCATATATATCGATAGGGGCTGTGGCCGAAATCTATCTCAGATGTGAGTTTGAAGAAAACGATTGCGAAGAATAAGGATAATACCTTTACAGATGGAGATGTTACAACATGTCCGACCGAAAAATGTAATTCAAGTTAATTTGATCAAATTTCAAGAATTTAATTGTTGCGTAAATTGTAAATCTATTTGGCTATTTATATATTATCTAATAATAATAATAATAATCTAGTCAGTCTTACATTAGTCATAACTGTCATTCATTCTACTATATGTTGCTTGGGCACAGTTTCGTAATACATTTCTTTAATATTAAAGTTAATTCTATATAAAGTTTACGCGTTTACAAAGATAGTAATTGTTCCAACTTTTATATCCCCTCTTTCCCACTTATTTCTTACGCTTTATTTAAATTGCTATCCCTTCCTTCAACTCTCGAATTGATTCATTTTTTAAACTTTTGCTGTAGTAGTATAAGTCGGAAAATGGTTCCTTTGCAAGTAATTTTGTTCAATTTACTTTTTATTACCTGATCATCCCGGTAGTGTCCACTTCACCAATCATTTCATTGCCTACCCTGATTAAAAAAAAATATTAAATCCTATTGGATCCTATTAAATTCCCTATATAGTCCATGTATTAAGTCAGTAAAAAATCCTCATTAAAGTCGATTCAACTAACAGCTTTTTAAAGGAATGAATGGGTTTTTTTAATCAGGGTATTTCTGTGATATGTTTAATACTTTTCGGTTTCTTTTTACATAATCTGCAGTTTTAGTACATTATATTAGAAGGGAGAAAAGTCGTTCTTGATTACCCGAGGGCATCATCGACTTTTCTCTCGAGTTACATATAGTATTACTTATTCCCATCTTAACTGTGGCCATTTTTTTATTTAAGTGTGTGTTTAAGTGTATTATTTAAACAATATTTAGATAAGTAAATTTTCTAGACTAAGTGACTAATTACACACTGCATGCGTTATTTTCTCTAAACATGCTCGAGTGTGCGTTATGAAAATAACGCCCTCACGGTGTACCGATGGTAGAGAGGTTATAAAGGTTATATCATCTCCACACAAGCATTTTTTTCTCCATTTTCACATTTTTCTCGCTACGCTCGTGCGCTAACGCGGCCGCGTGCGCTATTGGCAATTTACCGCACTCGTTACGCACTGTACTATTTTGTCCCGCAAAAAGTAAAATTAGTTAAAGAAGGGAAACAAGTCTAACTTTGGTCTCGCTTTTTAGGGAAAAAAGTAGCCATTTTGGTTGAGATGGGAATAAACATCTTTATTCCTATCTCTACTATAATGGCTATTTTATAGTCTGAAAAGCGGGGCAAAAGTGGCGTCTGATTCCCTCTTTTACTTTATTCCTGCGTAATGCGGGAATAAAGTAATTTAGCGGGAATAAAGTACTTTATTCCCGCATTATGAGGGAATAAAGTAAATTAGAGGGAATAAAGTAACGTAGTCTAATTTTTTACATTTATGGTGAATTGAGTTAAAACTAACAAAATTATAACACATAAATACAAAATAACTTTTCAAATCTATGAAATGGCCACAGTGGCGATGGGAATAAATACTATATGTAACACGGGACTAAAGTCGATCATTCCCTTGGGTGATCACTGCCCGAGCGAGCGTAGCAAAGTGAAGTGAAAAATCGATATAAAAAAAGCTAAGTGCCAATGAAATGGCAGTGGTTCTAAAAGAAAAGGTTTTTAATGACTTGTATTACAATAATAAAGACTTTTTATGCTATCCTAAAATACCAAAAAATGCCAAAATTATAAAAACGGATATCTCCAAAAATAATTGTGCAATCTTAATGAAATTTTGTATATATATTCTTCATAACGTAAGCGTCTAGCTAGGCTGTCTAAGCATATATATTTCAAGTTGGTTTGTCCAATCGTTTTCGTAACCTGAAATATCTTTGAATCTTATGAACAGTTTTTCTTGACCAACGAAAGGGCTTCAGAAGTTCAAAAAGCTACCTCTGTGCGAAATTTCATAAAGATTTATTGATTTTTACTCCTATTATCGTGCGATAACGAAAACGCACTTTTTTCTTCAATAATTTTTTTCTCGTTAACCTATTAAGATAACCTCTTGAAATTTTTTTAAATTTTAACAAGAAGAAGTACTTCTTATGCTTTATAACTGGTAAAAATTTCGTGTAAATATATTTTATTCCCATCTCTACTATAATGGCCATTTTATAGCCTGAAAAGTGGGGCAAAAGTGGCGTCTGATTCCCTCTTTTACTTTATTCTCGCATAATGCGTATAATAATAGTATATTATGCAACAAGGGAATAAAGTGGGCTGTGTGCTCCCTGCGCGAGAGTTGTCGCCTGAGCGAAAACGAGGGCGGCAAACGCGCAGGTTCGCACAACCTACTATATTCACGAGTTCAATATACGACTTTTTAACACAACTATCATAAAGTTCGTACTCGTTTCTCGCTGAAAAGGGAAAGAAGGCTGCATATTGATTCCCTAACCGCACTCTCGTTTCCAGCACAACGCACTGTTTGTGCGTGGCGCTGGAGACTAGGGTGGGGGTAGGGAATGAACGTAGCACTTTTTTCCCACTTCGGCGTGAATAAAGTACGAACTTTATGATGGGGTGTGTTAAAAAGTAAATTAGCGGGAGTAAAGTAACATAGTCTAATTTTTTACGTTTATGATGAATTGGGTTAAAACTAACAAAATTATAACACATAAATACAAAATAACTTTTCAAATCTATGAATTGGGCACAGTGGCGATGGGAATAAAGTACTATATATAACACGGGACTAAAATCGATTATTCCTCTGGGTGATTATTCCCGGTGAACTCACCGAGAATAATCTGCGACTTTAGTCCCTTGTTACATAATGTACTATTATATATCCCTTGTTACCAGTCTTACCTATATTCTCATATCTCAATCTTGCTCACTGTCTTTATTGCCCCCTTAATTTTCCTAATTTTCCAGTATTTGTCCCTCTCTATGTCATTTTTTCAATTTTTATAAATAAAACTATACTTTGATTTATCTATTTAAAAAAAATATATAATTGAATTTCCTGTTCTACTATTTTTATATTTTAATATTTGTATGTTTTAATATTTGGCCCTATTTTTTCCTCCATTTCTCTTGTTTCTTGTCCTTGCATCATCCAACTTAAACTTTCCCATCTCCTGCATCATGTAGTGCTTTTTTAATTATTTTTCCTACTGAGACGAATTATTATTTTTTATTCATTCAACTTCTTCTCTTGGACTTTTTGCTGGTCATCTTTTCTTATCCATTTTCTGTATATTAACTAAATACTTTTATGCTCTTTTTTCGTTTTTATTTCAAATTCCTTCTTCTCGTCTCCAATCTCCAAATATAGTTTGGTGCATTTCTATTAACTTTCATTGCCATTTTAACATATCTGTACACTTTTGGTGATTCCCATCTTCTCCATCCCCATATCTACCTTCGCTCCGTACAAACAACCCAATTTTACTATTATGTCTAGCAAGTACAACCTTCCGCTTAAATTTTCAACTTGAGCTCTTTTGTAAATTTCCAAAACTGTGTTGATTGTTTTGTCACTTTTTCTCCCATTTTACTTGTGTGTAAATGATATGAGTTGTTGACGTCAATCAGCACCCTAAGTATTTATATTCTTTCACTATTTCTAGTTTTTCCTGATTAAATTGCCGCATTTAGCCTTCTTCCTTTTCCCGCCGTTCTTATAGATAACATTATTTTCGTTTGGTTAGTATTAACTCTTATCTTATTTTTTCGCCTAATTTTCGCATTCTGAATGCGGAAAACCTACACTTTGCGTATGCTATATCTAGGCATAGAAGAAAATCGGTTTGCACATACTTTTAGAAAAAAAAGCATAGGTGCTTACCACACTCGACTTTTTTGTTAAATACGACTTGTATGGGAATCACCTACTTTTCGCACTTGTTGCGTAATGTACTATTAAATAATAAAAAATTTATAGATAGTAGATAATAGGGGAATATCTTAAGCAAATACAAAATAAATTCAAGTATTTCAAGTCACGTATGTGATAATATTTCAATTTTCTATTCTAGTATTTATTTTTGTAAAGGCCTTGCGATTATAACAAGAATTTTGTTAGTTTTCTCGTTTTTTCTAAAGTCACAGCAGTAATAATGAAGGCATCTCTATTATTTACTTTGGTTATATTATTGTCATTTTTTAAAGTACAATGTTTTTTATTGGGTTGTCTTTATGACTACGACAGTGAAGATTCATCCGACAATTCGTCAGGTAATAATGCATTATACCGGTATTTCCTCCTCCTAGGGAAGCTTTGTAATAGTAAAACCGCTGCCAATATTGGCACGTTGCTACCTCGAATTGATATATTTATTCCGTGGGTTAATTTTCAATACCATCGATTAGTATTAAAAATTGAAAAAAGATAATGTTATGGAACAATTTAAAACAAAACATAAAATTTGAAATGAGAAAAATATTTTTCTCAACTCAGGCACGAAATAGGGCCTTTTTCACGTGTGAAAAAAGTAGGAGAGAAAATATCGTATTTCGAACGTATTATATGAAAGTGGTAAGAAATATCCATTTCTACCCTAAAACAGGTGAGAAATGAAAAACTGGTGAGAAATATTCATTTGTACCCTAAAATAGGTGAGAAATGAATATTTCAACCTCCCTTTAGAGAGGTATACATTTAAACGTATTTTGATTTCCATCTGCGTTGTATTTGACTTGAAACGCCCAATCCTCTCTCCGACTCACACACGTAAAGAAAGCTCTGTCATGCCTTCGTTAAAAAAAATACAGTGTCCCGCGTGTACACGGGAAGAATAGTATATTACGTACCTAGGCCGGGAAGTAGGATATTACATTCGAGTGTAGATTGCCGTCCGAGGCAAACACGCGAATATGATATTCTATTTTCCGGCCGAGGTACGTATACTGTTTTTCTTCATACCCTGGCTCGAAAGTTCGCCAAAACATACACGTTTTGCGGCCGGGAAATTGCAGGTTATAGTCTCGTCATATACTGGAAACACGTGACTGTAATATGCAACTTCCCGGCCGCAAAACGTAGATGTTTTGGCGACCTTTCAGCCGGAGTATGATGAAAAAGCTGTTTCAGACTCGGGTGAGGTTCTGCAAGCTCTCGTCTCTGTCGGACGCCTTCTGTGCCCTCGACTCCGACTTGCGCGTAACCATTACTCACTTCTCTCGCCTTGTTGCACAATGTACTATTTTTCAACATGTTCATGAAACGGGCCTTTCTTCATGCCTAAAAGTCGGGTGGAAAATCGCCCATTCCGAGCGTGATTTGGGAAAGAATGAAAAATAGTAGATTTTCTTAAAAGCGCGCATATTTGAAGTAAAATATTATCAATACAATCATTTTTAACTGTGTCGTGCATGACTCGAAATGCACGATCACCTACCCAACTTGCATGCATATAAAAAAGCCCTTTTATGCATTCGGTGAAAAAATACGATGTGTAACACGGGAAGAAAAGCTATTTCAGACTAGGGTGGGGTGTTTTCACCTCCCACCTCACCCACGCTTGAAATAGCTCATTTTCTCCCGATGTTGCACATGTACTATTTTCCAACTATGTAGGAAAACAAAAACAAAAAGTATTTTTTAACTTCGAATATCTCAAAAACCAATTGTCCAATCTTAATCGAATTTTACGCACGTGATTTGTATGTGCAATATCCCCTCTAAATTTCAAGTCTATCGATAAAGCGTTTCGAAGAAAAATATCAAAAAAATTTAACCTCAAATAACTTCATAATTTATAAACTGATATTTCTGCCCAACGAACTCATCCACTAGATATGCAAGCTCTGTCTCTCGGAAACGATTTAAAATATTTTTCTCTAGTTACCGTTTGCCAAAGAAAATCAATTTTTTTTCAGATTATTTTTTTTTTGTCCTAAAAAAATTAAAAATAACTTTTCAAAGTTTAACAGATTTCAACACTATTTATACATAATCTATATGAAAAATTTAGATCATTACGATATCTATTTTTATTTTTGAGATATAACCTATTTACGAAAAATTACGTTATCATCAATAACTAAGAACTGAGTAGTATTACCATTTTTTTCAAATTGTAGAGAATGTTATCTCGCTTCTTCTGCATAAATAATACTTTAGTATAATTAGCTTTAAAGTATATAAAAATCGAAAACTAGCTATAAAACAAAAGCAAATCGAATTTAAAAAAAGAAATATTTACCCGAAATAAGTAATCGAAAACAAAAACTATAAGCCCTGTCTTGGCAAAATCGGTCTAATGAGTCCCGAGATCTGCCCATATCTGCCCATACACATCCACCCACCTACCCATACACATGTATGTATGTGTGTCTGTGACACACATACATCACAGACACACACACACACACACACATTCATACGGACATTCTTTTTAAACAGTGTTTGGTTTCAAATGTCGTACACAACATTTCTGTAATTTTTTCTCGGAAATTGTCTTTTCGAGAAAAACGCGATAAATGGAGGAAAACTATCTGATCACTTTGAAATTTCATTAAAAGGTAGTTTTTATATGGGCAAAAATGTACAATACTTTTAACCATTGTGTGACTTTTTTTAAGTAATTTACTGCTGCTATTAACCTGCCGTGCTAAGCACAGAAACTAGACTGAATCCAAAATCTTTAACCTTTAGGCTGCGGGGAAATTTCAGTACAAATTGACCTCTCAGAATATGTAAAATGTATACATAATATCACTGGATATCTCAGATAGAGTCGCTGACCTGACTGCTGGTCCATAGGGGAAGGTGGGGCACAGTGAGCACGTCGGGTCAGTTGGGCATTTTAATATTAAAGCCGTAAAGGGTTCTTTAAAAATAAATGTTCATAAAAATGCATAAAGAACTATACTAGTTTTTATATTCGAGTGTTTCATACGAAAAAAAAACTCATATGAATTAATTTCATAAGGTTTCTGAAATTCGGAGCAGTGAAAATACGATGGCTTGATTTTTGGCTTTACTGACAAAGAGCGAATATATCTCGGATTAATATGAAACGAAATGCATTTGAAAGCTTAAGTTTTAAACTTTCAAGTACATTTCTTGTTTATCTCGATAGATATTTGTAAAATATAAACCAATGATTTTAAAACCCGTTGTTTATGGGGCACGCCCCCCCCCCCCCCCCCCCCGGGGGGCACGGGGAGCACAAGCGACGCGCCGGCCGACGGCAGCTGTTATTTCGGAGCGACAGTCTAACATCACTAGCCTGCAAATAGGAGCAAGATTGCTATGATCTCATCCACTTTTTAGTGTTGAGTTAGATTAATTAAATAGTTTTAATAGTACATTTCGACACGGGTGGGGAAGTCGATTATTTAGCTGGTGTGATTTTTTGCACGAGTGAAGCGAGTGCGAAAAAGTCACACCACCTAAATAATCGACTTACGCACTAGTTTCGAACGGTATTTTATACCACGAGCGCCGAAAAATCATATCAAAGTTGTGATTTTGAGGTTAGAGTGGTATAAAAATAGTTTAAAATATTTTTATTAAAAAATTTTTAGTTTTAAAAATAGTTTTAATCCAAATTATTATGCATTAGAACGTGCTACTCGTGCCCCACCCCCGTGCCACATGTGCCCCACTAGTGGGGCACGGAGAGCATTTTCAAAGGTTTTACTTTCCGATTGTATATTACAAAATATAAGTCAATATAATTTTTTTTATTGATTGACTCCGTTTCCTAATGGTATTGACTATTTATTACAATTTTTTTTAGAATTGAA
This sequence comes from Torymus aiolomorphi, assembly GCA_036365515.1. NCBI lineage: Eukaryota > Metazoa > Arthropoda > Insecta > Hymenoptera > Torymidae > Torymus > Torymus aiolomorphi. The sequence goes on along the minus strand of CM070875.1, from coordinate 188,337,023 downwards.
ATTCATAGATCTTTAATATAATCATGAATTAAAGTTACGGTACCCGTGACGCTCCACCTTCCCCTATATCGACCAGCACCGTAGGCAACGTAAAGTACAATGTAAAAAAATTTGTCTCTTTTGTTATGAAGATTTGAGAGGGTATTTTTATGTAATTTCACGCGTTGAATATGAAAAAAATAGTAACAAAATTCTCGCAGACACCCTTGACCTTGAAAATCACCATTTGAAGGTCAAATTTCATTCCTACCATAAGTCAAGTTTTTAGACGGTTTTCGTACGTAGTTTGATGTGCTGAATACGTAAAAAATAATAAAAAAATTCCTGTTGATAATCCTGACCTTGAAAATTTCTATTTCAAGGTCAAATAGTATTTCTCGTATAAGCCGAGTTTTGAAAAGGCAGTCGTACGGATTTTGATCTAAAAACTTCAAATATTCTTTGTCTCTAGAGTGGTCCATATATCGACCACCCCCGCAGCTAAAAGGTTAATGGAAACTAGAAAACAATCCCTGTAATTGGTATAAGTATGCAACGCACGGCGTAATGCGAGGATGCATAAAACTGTCAAAAAAGGTATCTTTTTGAAAAAGGTTTTATGCATCCCCGCATTGCGCCGTGCGTCTAGGGTAGCAACTTTTTCAAGCATGCCCCGAGATAGTCAGATAGCACCTTCTAGCGTACGCTGAGTTAGCCCCTTTTTCGAGCTCGCGACGAAATAGCACTAAGGATCCTTTACTTTCAGAGGTATTTGCCAATGGGGAGGGGGGGGGGGGTGAATGCGGATTGGTCAGGCGTAATTTCCGGTCTGATGCTTCATATGTGTGTATGTACGTGTATATACACTACTGCACACTAGCTGCGCACACGTCGCGCTTACGCTCGTGACTACTGTTACAACGTTATTTTGTTGCAGTGTTATTATGGAACTACAGTAAATAAAGCTGAAATTGTGATCTCCAGCGTATGTTTGTGTGCATCGTTTCGCGAATCATAAACTAGAGATTTATACACACTTCAATTTCTTGTTGTACATGATAAGTTAATTCAGGTTAGAAAATGTATTATTGTCCAATAAGAACACATATATTCTTGTAATTGTACATGAAAAAAAGAATTATTCTTATTTTATGGAATGTGTCTACAATACATTTGACACCACGATTTCTACTTATACAATTTTTTTACCATGAATAAACTTTTACACAATGAACTTCGATAATATTCTTTACAAAACATATAATCTTTTCTCTAATAACTTTCAATATTGTTTTTACGAACATCTTTTATCATTAACATATTCAATTTAAATTATATTATGTTGAATGCCGTGTATATTTGAATAGCGCGGGCCATGTTCAGTTCGACGACTTCCTGTAAGACTCTCCCCACCACGGCGTCGATATGGCAAATCCCTCTGAAAGTAAAGGATCCCTAAATAGTACCTTCTTGGAGCGCCCTCTGCAGAATCATGAGTTCGCAACTTCTTTGAGCGTCAGCCACGATTTTTCGAGGTGAATTAAATGGTTAGACACTTTACTTGTTTCAATAGGTAACACAACAGCTTTGATTGCCGGGTGTTGGGAGGCGCATGCGCGGGAATGAATATTTAAAAAAGAATTCGTATTCTGTGTTGTAAGTGTAGAAATAACTATGTTATTTATCTTATTTGAACAATTTCCCTAAACTACTTAACTGCACAGTTACCGGAATAAAGACTTAACGTCATTGTTTTGTTTGTTTATACAAAGAACAAAATAGTATATTACATACCTCTATGCTAACTCTTCCAAATGTGATGACAAGAAAATCATTTGTAAAATCGGAAAATTGAAAAGATATAGGTGTATTAAATTAATTTTATGTTATTATTAATATATTGAACAATATATTTATAACTCTCATAATCAATTATGTTCTTATATTGCATACACACTGTCAGAAAGCTTCTATACATATATATAGACATGATGTTTACATTTTGAGTTTCAAAACATGGTGTAGCTATATACTTATATGTGACAGCTTTTTGACTTTCATTCTATAATGTATGGAATAGAAAAGGACAAACAGAAGAACCAGGTTGGGCGGTAGTTAAAATCAGCATCTGCGATTAAGTATGTACATATTTTTGGCCCATCATGTTTTTCAAGCATCTTTTGTTAGTGTTTTTGATGCCCGCCCGACTTTTGCAAAACCGAGGCGAAGCCGAGGTTTTGCAAAAGTCGGGCGGGCATCCAAAAAGGCAGAAGTCGAGCCTTATGTTCCGCGATATGTAAAGTGGCGCTGAAGCAGGCCTCTTATATATGGCCGAGCCGTAGTTAGCAGCTAACAACGCTATTTTATTAATTAATATTAACTATTTGGACGTACTTTCGGCTGGGGATGAAGAAAAATAGTTTTCTGCCCTTCGGCCGGAAAGCACCAACTTCCCGGCCGCTGCGCGAAACGAAGTTGCCGCTTTCCGGCGCCGTCGAGCAGAAAAATAGTATAAACACCTTGGCCAGTAAAAAAGAAAGCCTCAGATCACATGTTTGTCAACCTCGGCTTCGCCTCGGCCGACAATTACATGTGATCTGAGACATTTCTTATTTTACTGGCCTAGGTATGTAATATACTAATACGACACTTGGCCGGAATGTTGGGTGCCCTGGCCGGCGCCATTTTGATGCCCGAGGCGAAGCCGAGGGCCAGGAAATCCAACTTTCTGGCCTTGTGTCGTATTAATATACTACTAGCAGCTGATAGTGGGGTTCGAAAGATATTCGATACTTTTGTAAATGTCTAAATTGTTATGACTCATCTCGCGAATTTCGATCTTACATATGAAGTGTCATGACAGAAATTTTAAAACGGCGATTTCTCGAAAACACGTAAAAGTCAGTTAAGTCGTTATTCCTGAAAGCCACAGAATATATTCGAAATTCTCACTATATATGAGTAATTCCGCGGAACGTTTTCAAATTTGAGTTACTTTTCGATATCTTTAGTTATACTCATTACGCAGAATTTTTTAAAGGTTACAGTTCTTAAATGGGGTTAGAAGAACATCATCTTGGTACCAAAACCCGATGTAGAATCGCACAAATTACGTATGGTAAGGAGAAAGGCTATAATTAAAGACATACTCAAGTAGTACTCGTACAAATTATTACCTTCTTTATGCGATTTCCAAAATGGTTTTTCTTTAAATGATTTAATTTTTTTTACAGTATTAATATGTAATTTCAAGAAGTCAACTCCAAATGTATGTGGCTATTAATAAACAACTTATATAGTTAATTATATAAGAGTTAGCAGATTTTTGCAAAAATTGAATCTTTTTCTTTATGTGGCTTTTTAAAAATGGCTTTGTATTTGTTTAAATCTTTATAATGTCAAAACCTTTGTTTTACTATAACGAATAAAATTATTTGTTTAAATTATAATTAAAGTAGTCAGCACGTTGGCGGTACTGCGTGCGATGCGCTATAACGCTGCGCCACGTCGATGTGCATGCATTACCAAAAATGTGCTAACGTTCGTCGACAATTTACCAACTAATACCTTCATATTATTGCTAAATCTTTTTCCCATCTTAAAGTACATAGCCTAAAGAATATTTTAAGCCTTATATATAATTGAAAAAGATTTTATGTTTATTGAGTCATAAAGGACCAATAAGTCAAAAAGTCACTATTTTTCAAACTTTAGGAATTTTTTTCTTAGAAATGGTGGGTTTTACGAAAAAAAAACTTATTAAAAAGACACTTTTGGTTCGAAAGTGTCCAAAGAATATGAAAAATTTTTTTAAGAATGAACAACTTCAAATTTAGTTTTTTCTTTTTTATTAAAAATTGTTAATAAAAATGGATGGTAAAGTTTTTCGCATAAGTACCCAAGATATTCGTGTTCTAGGGGTCAAAATACGTTAGAAATCCTGGATTCATCCATGGACCTCGATCGCCCACGGTCACCCCTCTAGCAAATCCGGACTAGTGATGATGTTTTAAGAATATAATTTATTTAAATCTTTTCAGTTTAAGGTTTAGCACAGTTTACATGCGGTTAATCAATTTATTTTAAAATTTTCTAAATGTGTAAATAAAAGGAAAAATTAAATAATATTAAATTGAAAAACTAAGAAAAATCTTCAAAATAACGTGAAGTGAACATAACACGTGTTCAATAGAAATGTTAGTATTATGTATTGCGTTTCACAAGGTTAAGCATAAAAAAGGTCTTTGTAAAGATATCTGATAATTTCTTAATTTCTTAGTACGTACATATACAAGAGTTTCCGGGATATACAGAGTACAATGACAAATAGGGAGTATTCAATTTATGCAAATTCCTTATTGTTTTGATTTGTATAAAAAGACTCCATAACGCTACGTTACATTAGTTGTTTAAACGCCTGGAAACGTGAAACTTTAAACATGAAGCAAATTTTCATTTTTACTTTTTTTATTTTATTATCTTTTTACGAAGTACATTGTCAAGAGATTCCAAACCGTGAAAGTACGATAAACGTTTATTATTATATGTTGATATTGACTTTTACTATATTTAAATACTAAATTACTTGTTTAGAACGAGGTACCGGACAAGAAGACAATGACAATATAATGCGACAAATAATTAATGAAGTACATCAAGCACGTCAAGAATTGCATGAATACAATCAACAACAAGTTAAAGGTAAAAGTATCGAAAAATTTAATATTTTTAAGTCGTTTTTGTTATTATAAGGTTACTAGAGGTAGTTCGAACATATACATAATTTGACCACAAACATACACACGTTTCTTTGGATCCACTGTATGGGAAAACTTAATGAGATTTATAAGTAGCTAAAAAATGTGAAAAAAAAGGATTTTATAAATTATCTAAAAATTTTCGAAATCTTTATAAGAGTATTACTGCAAAAAGCAGCCGCATTATAGCTATAGAGTTAGTTTTTTATCTAGCTCTTACTAAGGCTAATTTAGGTTTTGGTGTAAGAAATTTTTTCGAGTAGTAAATAGATTGTATTTTTATGTATGTTTATACATTTTTGTCGATTTGATATAAAAAAAAAAAAAAAAAAAAATGAAAAAACTTGTTTGGATTAAGCCGTTGTGGTCATATGGAGTTCAGAAGACCTCATGCTGACGAGAATAGGACAGAAAAACAAAAATGTAAACGAGGAAAAAACAGAAAAATAAAAATGCAGTGCGCTTTTTGCCTGCAGCCCCTGCGCGATAATCACCGTATGCATGTGTGCACCGATTGCGACGCGTCACAATTGCGACCGTTGCAACGGTGAAGAGTATTGTCCGAATTAACTACATATATCGAAGCATAGTAAAAACGCTCTTTTTATATTTTGGCTTCATGTAAAGTTAATATTACTTTTGGGAGATCCTCATTTGTTTTCTTAGTAGAAGATGTACTATATTTTGAGGTCTCTAACCGTTTTTCTAAACGTGCTTGAGAAACATAAAAAAAAGGTTCACTCATGGTGGCCGAATTACCTCGAGTCACTTTATTCTTCAAGTTGATACCAGTTTTACTATAATTATTTTAGCAATAATATGTCACTCGACTGTTTCTACTTATGAAAATGATATTTCTTTAACAATGTAAAACGATATGAAATAGTGAGTTTTATTGAAATTTTACTTGTAACAATTTATACAGAAACGTTTTTGAACTAACTGCTATTTACTGGTCTGTATGATAATATAAAAAATAAGTAAAATTTAGGTTTGAAAACTATTTTGGTTATTAGGTGGGATTACACATTATTTATAAATGTAAATTTAAAAAAATTCAATTAGTATAATGATTCGAGTTTTTAACCGCATATCACAATGTTTGCCGAGGACAATAAATATCCTCTTTTTTCAAACAAAGTATGTAGAATTATCCAAAATAAGTAAAATGTCTTACGAGTATGGTAAGGTACAACGCCACTATTTCATATCAACTGAAGTTTATGAAAATATTCTGTAAAAAACATAAGTAATATGAAATTTCAGAAAATACAACACCGTCTTCCACACCAACTACGACCACTACTAGTAAGTTACCATTTTTACCGTTGTACTTTGAACGAGTAGAAATAGGTGCAAATGAGTTACCGGTAATCCTTTGCATGATTGTGCATACTGTGTGTGTATCAAGTATGATTTTGATACGTCAATTGTAAAATTTTCTCGTCGTATGTAAATTATTACATAGCTTTGTGTAATAGTACATTACATAATGAGTGGTTAAAATAGGTGATTTAGTCCTGACGCCCAGAGGGTTCCCGTGGCCGATTGAGGTCCACGGGTACACCAAGGTTTTTGTTATGTACTTTGGTCCGCTGAAGACAAATTTTGAGGGTGGCTTACCACCCTCAAGATGGATCATTTCCTGACTTATCAGGAAATGATCAAAAACACAAGCGATTTTCCGGAAAAATTAGGAAAATTCTCATTTTCAGCTGTAAAAAATAATATTTTCATATTCTTTAGGTTATTGTATGAAGAAAATGTCCTTTACTATTCATTCATAGATTCATAGAATGCATAGTTTCTGAGAAAAAAAAGAGGAAAGTTAAAAAAAGCGTGCGCGACACGCTCCCATGACGCCATTCTCGCGGTTAATATTGCCGCGCGCGCTTTTTTTCAACGTTCCTCTTTTTTTTTCTTGGAAACTATGCATTTTACGAAAAAATCTAAAACGACATTTTCTTCATAAAATGACCTGGAGAACGTGAAAATATTCTTTTTTAGAACGGCAAATGAGAATTTTCAGAAATTTGCCGGAAAATCGCCGATAACTAATTTTTTGACCATTTCCCGGCTTATCACCCTCGAAAATTGTGGTCAGCGGACCAAAATACATAAGAAAAACGTTGGTGAATCCGTGGAGCTCAATCGACATCGGGAACCCTCTGGGCGCCAGGACTAATTTTATAGCAAGAGTCGGGACAAAATGAGACGAATGTTATAATCACCTTATTTACAAGTTGCGTATATAATTTTTTGTACCGCAAGCACGATTTTCGCGTTTTTTGAACCTATTGAAATAGAGCTGAAAGCGACCGCTTGTCGACCAGCAGGCGGTAAAAACTGAAAAGCGCCCGCTGCACGCAGTAGCGGGCGGTAAAAAATCGAAAAGCGCCCGCTGTTGTTTTTGAATGTAGTTTTCAAGATTGTTTGAGAAAATCATCAATATTTTTAAAAAACACAAAAATCTATACTTGCGGTACAAAAAATATGGTGTGCACCCTCGCTTCGCTCGGGCGACAAACTCCGCTCGTGCGGGAATCACCTACTTTGCGCACTCGTATCGTAATGTACTATTTCTTAACTGGGTGCGTAAAATGCCACATTATAGAGCGCGTTCAGTTAGCGTGCGAAAAATAATTTATAAAAAAAACACACGCAAATGCGTGTGTAAAATAGAATTTTAAGCACGCCGTTAGGAACTAGTTAGGAAAATACATTATCTAACAAGGCAAAAAGTCGCTTTTGATTCTAGTTTATATTTAATTTAATTAATTCATTTAAATTATTTAATTTATTTTTTATTTTTATTTAATTACTTTATTTTAATTTAATTACTTTATTTTAATTTAATTATTTTATTTTATTTTAATTTAATTTTTTTTTTAATTTTCTTTTTATTTGTTTTTTACAAGTATAACTTTGGTCCCGCTTTTCAGGGAGAAAAGTTGCCATTTGAGTTGAGATGGGAAGAAAGAATATTGCATATAGCATGCGACTATCAAAATTGAAGAGCAAACCTTTACACCACATGTTAATTGTGAACTTATTTATTTAAGGCGGTCTTACACCTAGTTGCTTCTGAGGCCAACATCAGCTAAACAAAAAAAGATGTAGTTCAAACAACATACAATACATATACTATAATTATACACTATTTCTGATAAAATGGCATAAGACTTAATCTGTAGACAAATTTTACTCAAAGATATATCATTTTCAATTTTTTGTCATTGGCGTTCCTTTTTGAGAAAACTATTCCTTGGCTTTTCATGGAATAAGTTCTAAATTACTTGAAATTCATGCAGTTATGGCCCCAAGAGTTGAAAATATAAGTTAAAAAGATAATAAGATTTTCTGAAGCAAATAATTTTTTTATGAAAAAAACTACTTTTGATATGAATTTTATGAATTTTTATGTTTTTTTGTAGTTTTTAACATTTATAAATTATTTGCTTCAGGAAATCTTATATGTTCAACTCTTCGGGTCATAACTACATAAATTTCAAGTAATTTAGGCCCTGACTCATGAAAATTCATGAAATACTTTTTTTTAAAGTAACGCCAAACTTTAAAAAATTTCATTTTGAGAAATAAGCCTACAAAGAAAAATACCATAAAACTTCAAAAATAATCAACCATTAGTCCCCCCCATTTTTCCCCCTTCTTGAAACTCACTTCCCTGTATACCTGGAATCGATTCTCTCATATAAAATTGTTACAATAGAAGCTCTGACTCTATTGCTAACAATCTGCTAACTAACAAATTGCTGAAAGTATAAATTTTTATGCACAGCACAATTTCCTATACTGCAAACGAAAATTCACTCTCCAAACGTTGTATTACGTGCACTTCAATGTTGCCAACAAACTGACGATCGTCAGAGCGTTTATTGAGAGATCACGCGCCGAAGAAAGAGAAAGAGAGACAGAAAGCGCTAGATACTCGAGAGGAAAGTGCATGGAGGGAGTATATGTTTATGTAAAAAATTTTTCCCCTTACTGGCCTAGGCGCACTTATTACGGGGTTGCACTGTAGATGCATTTATTTTCATCCGATCAGAATTATTATTACTTTTTCCTTAAATTTGATTTTTCCAAATTTTTCGGTGTAAGCCCGCCTTAATAAATTAGTATTTATCTTTGTACAGGGGCAAAGCACCCCTCCCCCTAAACGGAGTTTTCGCTCTGAACTCCGTGTTACGCGCTCTTACATTGTCAGATTTTTTGAATCCCTCGTGTAAAAAAAAGTTTTATGACCACGGTGCATGAGTTTAATATTGGCCATACTATCTTCCATATAATACTCATATCTGTCCCATATTTTGTTTTCTCAGAGAATGGGATATATATATATATGGGTATTATATAGGAAATAGGCCCATATTTTGCTCCGGCGCCATGGCTACATATAACGCACATATTTCCCATACATAGATATACATTTTTTTTTACACGGACCAATATACCATTTCCAATAAAGTATACAGCATTATCTTAAATAACAAAACTGACATATCAGCATGGAGAGGACTGTCATGATATCATTTCATATCAACCTAATAATAGTACATTACGATACTAGTGACACTTTACGACATGGCGTGTATAAGCGCCCGAGCGTAGCGAGTGCGCTAAACGCCGTGCCATAAAGAACGACTTATGATACGTGTATTGTACATTATTTTATAGCACTGACTGCATAAATCCGCCATGTCACGCCTATTCATGCCATGTAACGGATAGGCGTGACATAAATGCGGATTTATGCCACGCAGTGCTATAAAATTCATGAAAATGTTTTATAAAATATATAATGACATAAATTTTCAGGCTCAACGACTCCTGCACCTCCTCCTACAACTACGGCCAAGGATGATAATAGTAAGTTACCACTTTTAGAGATTAGCGCGAATAAGTAATTTTTTGCATGATTGAGCATAAAGCGTGTGCGTAGAGTGCGATTTTCGATACGTAAACTGCACTTATATTCATGTCGTATATATGTGAAGTATTCATATATATCTCTATATGAAGTGTGCGTAAAACTGTGCGTGTAACGTGTACTGACAAGGGGAGCACCAGAAATGCGGATCCTGGATTTGGCTGACACTGTAGGAGACACTTCTTTATGACAAATAATGAGACACGTGTCTCAGGGTTTTTGTGAATGGGCCTTTTGTTCCGAGATCCAAGCTATTTTATGTCTAAAATGAACTTTTTTTTATGAAAATGGGGTCTCTTTCTCTAGTAATGGCTTTTTAAATATTTCGATTATGTAAATAGACTAAAAAGTTTATAAAAGTAGGCAGAAAAAGTTTTAGCTTAAGCTTTGTCTCATTAAAAAATGTCGATATCTCAAAAAGTTACAGGCTGTCAAAAATAGAGTAAGAAAATGACTGATAAAATACCACCTGTTAAATGCTTGAAAATATAAGAAATTTTCAGTCATTTTCTTACTCTATTTTTGACAGTCTATAACTTTTTGAGAAATCGACATTTTATTACGAAACAAAGCTTAAATTAAAGCTTTTTCTGCCTACTTTCATAAACTTTTTAGTCCATTTACATAACCAAAATATTTAAGAAGCCATAACTAAAGAAAGAGACCCCATTTTCACCAAGAACAGTCCATTTTAGACATAAAATAGCTTGGATCTCGGAACGAGATAAAAGCCCATTCACAACAACCCTGAGACACGTGCCCCATTATTTGTCATAATGAAGTATCTCCTAGACATTCAGACAAATTCAGGACCCGCATTCCTGGTGCTTCCCTTGTGAGTGCGTAGACTCGACTTGAGATGCTTGTTTAGCGTGCGTAAAGTGTTTACTTTACGCACTCGAAAAAAAAATACGGGTACTGTACTTACACTCTAAACAGGCATCTAACGTGGAATTTCTCGCGCGTTATAGAAAATAGTAAACGCAACACGTGTCTAAAGTAGGCGTGTCGTACACGGGTAATTTGTCACCCTCGCTGCGCTCGGGCGACACACTGCGCTCGTGCGAGAAACGCCTATTTTACACTATAGTTGCGTAATGTATATACGTTTACCGAAATCGAAGTGCAAATCATTACATCGACATGCGAATTGTGAACTTAGGTATCTAATGAAATAGCATTTTTTATTCTTGTGTATAGGGGCAAAGAATATCCCCATCCCCTCCAGCGGGAGAGTTTCACCCTGAATCTCATTAAGCTCATAAGGCATCTACTTACGTCAAACTTCTTATTTTTGTACACTCTACTTGTAACACATTTTACATACAGTTGTGCAAAAAAGTTTTATTATAATGTGAATAATATTTTATCCATCTATCTTCTAAATTAAATGTGAATAAAAAATATTTCGTTAGTAGCAGTTTAAAAAATATTGTGACATATTAGTATTCAATAATCAAATTTAAAATTGGTTTTGGATGAGCCTTATAGAGCTGACTCTTGCAGCCGATAGAAATAGTACATTACGCATGAGTAGCGTATGCTATTTTTCACCATAGCCTGGCCGAAAGTACCGCTTCCGCTCACGGCTGAAAAACACGAATGTGGTATTTTAGGCCCGGGTATGATGAAAAATCGTATAAAAATCGTAACAGGGGCACTCGCCTTCGGCTCGGGTGGCAATTTTCACGCGCTCTGGACTGGCTAACCCTTTACCTCCCTAGTTCCCGCGTGAAAATATGATATGAGATCTCATATGAGATTGCAAATGAGATCTTAAGATCTCAAATGAGATCTACATGAGATCTCATATGAGATCTATCTGCAATTTTCTATTAAATAAAAAACTTAAGCCGTTAGATCTCGTGTGACATCTCATATGAGATCTCATATGAGATCTCATCAGCAATTTTCTATTAAATAAAAAACTTAAGCCGTTAGATCTCATGTGAGATCTCATATGAGATCTCATCTATGATGAAAAGTTTTAAATATTTTTTTATTTCAATTATACAATTACCATAAATACTATTTGCATGTCTTTAGTGTATTTAATTTAATTTGTCGTAGAATCGACGTGTCAAAAATAAGGCATACCTTGTAAGCTCGATTCTTAAAAAGTCATTGAAGTGATCGACTCTCACAGTCTTATACACTCGACATTGACAACTTGTTTATAGGAACAGTCGGCGGGTCGCCACGTATCGGCGAGTGACGGTAATAAGGAATGAGTCTGGGTGACAAGCTTAGTACCGCCACTGACCGATACGTGGCGACCCGCCGACTGCTCCTATAAACAAGTTATCAATGTCGAGTGTATAAGACTGTGAGAGTCGATCACTTCAATCACTTTTCAAGAGTCAAACTTACAAGGCATGCCTTGTTTTTGATACGTCGATTCAGCGACAAATTAAATTAAATACAGTAAAGACATGCAAATAGTATTTGTATAATTGAAATAAAAAAATATTTAAAACTTTTTATCATAGATAAGATCTCATATGAGATCTCACATGAGATATAATTCCTGAAATTTTTTCATTTAATGGAAAATTGCAGATGAGATCTCATATGAGATCTCATGTGAGATATGCCTGAAATTCGTAATAGGATCTCATATGAGATTTCATATGAGATCTCATATAGATCTCATTTGAGATCTTTTTAAGATCTCAATTACAATCTCATATGAGATCTCATATCACATTTTCACGCGGGTTGCGTAATATACTATTTCCTCACAAGTTGCGGAAAAACGAAGTTTCCGCACGCCGTGAGAAAAGTATTATTATTTTTTTTAACCTAGGGTCGCAATATGCCACTTTCGATGCCTGTTTAACGGGGGCAAAGTGACCGATTTTCGCACTAGGGCGCAAAGAGATTTACTTTTGTGCCCTCAGGCCGGCTAAACAGGCATCAAAAGTGAAATTTTGGCACCCTCTGGTTAAAAAAAATAGAATACGCAACACGGACGCAAGGTGATTCACGTCCTCGTCGATATCGACAATTTCGACTCGGGCGTGCATCACCCACTTTGCGTATGTACTATTATACCCGTGGGTCAACGATGATAATAGAGGTGTTTGAAATTTCGAACGTTCATAGTGAACGAAAGATTTTTGCCATTTTCAAATGTAGCCGAATTTGGCTACTTAATACATTTAAAATCGGATAATAATTGTATTTCGTCACTTCTCACTCTTGCAGTCACCAGTAAACCACACTCCGGGGAATTCTAACCAGAATTAGAAACTTTAAGTTAATATTTCGTTCATTATGAACGTTCGGAATTTCAAACACGTGATAATAGTTGCATATAAACGCGGTAACGCGCTCGTAGAAAAAGGTTTTGTGGCTAATATATTGCCCATTGTATAGCCATGACGCCGGAACCAAATATTGACCGTACTATTTTCCATATAACATCCATATCCTGTTCCATATTTTGTTTTCTCAGAGTATTAACCATATATGGGTATTATATGGGAAATAGTGTGGCCAATATTAGGCTCTGGCGTCGTGGCTACACATGATACACATATTTCCTATACATAGTGTTACGAGTGAACTATTGCAACTTTTAATAATAAAAAGTGACGGACCCGGGCTTGAACCAGGGCGGCCGACTCGCGAGTCAGACACACTACCAACTATCCACAGCCAACACCACTTGTAATTGTACTCCTTGCCTCTTCTTATTCTGCACATTCGTACGTATATCTATCCGTAAGAATGGATATAAATTTTTTTTATGCGCGCCGTTATGCTAGTAATGCATTTTACACACAGCCGTGCAAATATCCCTTTTCCAATAAAGTATACAGCATCATCTTAAATAACAAAACTGTCATATCGGCATGAAGCGAACTATCATTGTACCATTTCATATCAACCTAATGAAATTAATAAAAATGTTCCATAAAATATATAATGACATAAATTTTCAGGCTCAACGACTCCTGCACCTCCTCCTACAACTACGGCCAAGGGTGATAATAGTAAGTTACCACTTTTATCACATTATATTGTAGATTATGTAATAAATGCATGTGCACTTTTTCACGAGTAGAGATTAGCGCGAATGAGTAATTTTTGCATGATTGAGCATAAAGCGTGTGCGTAGAGTGCGATTTTCGATACGTAAACTGCACTTATATTCACGTCGTATATGTGAAGTATACATCTCAGCGTAAAGTATTTTACTTTATGAACGTCGACCGAAATCGAAGTGCAAATCATTGTATCGACGTGGTGATTGTGAAGTTAGGTATCGAATAAATTCCCGTGTAAAAAAATTGGTCTGGCACTGGTCTGGGAGAAGTCTGGCTAAATTAGTCTGCACTGACAGAAAAACTCTCATAAAAATTCCTATGTTTAAAAGTAAAAATTCCTATTTTTCTCTGGCAACTCGACCATAAGGTCGGATTTTAGCAGAAATTGCCATACAACATAGGAAAAATTTCAAGTCTAACATGGGAATTTTGTAACTGCGATTCAAAGAGCGAAAAAATTATTTTACCTTTATTATAGAATTTGGGAGGGAGTGGTAACCGCATTATTTTTATTTTTAAATATTTTAGAAATTATTTTTGTATTAAACATGATTAAATAAAATTAAATAAATAAATTAAAAAATTTTGATGACATCGGGAATCGAACCTTGGACCCTTGACATGGCAGTCGGACGCGCTAGCCACTCACCTATAAGGACATATGTGTTATTTAAATTTGGAACTTGTATATCTACAACCATAAGTTATACGTGTTAATTTTACAACAAATTGTATTTTAACTCGAATAATTTTATACTCTTTTAATATAATTTATTATTAAAAATGTTCTATACACACAAAAATAAAAAATAAAAAAATACTTAAAAAGTATATTGGATTAGAACGCACACTCAGTTGTTGCATTTAGCATAGCGCTTCTGTTTTGTTTCGACATTGCCAAGGTGGATTGAGTTTGTTGACATGTATCAGTCTGAATTTTTCCTATGCTGACATTGGAGGGGTCGATTTTTCGTGCACTCGCCGACTGTTTACGATAGATCGTGTGAATTCTTCCTCTAAAACTCTCACAATTTTTACCATGTTGACTAGGAAAAATGCACGAATAGCAAGCCCCAGTAGCCGCGTGTAAATTTTTACCATGTTAACATAGGAATTTTTACTTTTGACATTGGACTTTTTCATATTAAAAATAGTAAATATTTGGGTTTTGAGCAGTTGTGGTCGAGTTCCAAGAGCAACATAGGAATTTTTCCCCGCGTTTTTCTGTCAGTGTGGCTGAAGTATGGCTTTAGTCTGGCTACAGCCACTATGCCAGACTTATAATTTTTTTCACAAATAAGTCTGGCAAAAGTGCCAGACTTTTGCCAGACTAGAAACTACTTTCCCTAAAAAGTCTGGTAAAATGCCAGACTTTCGCCATACTTTTTCCCAGACTTTCAGCCAAATTTTTTACGAGATTTACGTTTAGCACAAACGTAAAATTGGGCAGTCTCGTTGTAGGGCAAGTTAGAGGGAGGCTGGGCAAAACTTAACGTTACCTATAAAGTTCGAGTAACCAACGGCAATGATCAGCGCAGGCGACGGCGTGTGGCTAACCTGCATGCGCAGCGGACGACGAGAAAGTCTCGGAGGCTGTAAGACGGCGCAGAGACGTGACAGCGGCGTAGGGAACTATCGCTCTCGACCTCTGGTTACACTTATGGTACACACATTTCCATCGTCTCCGTCATCACCGTCGCTGCTGCTAGCGCTCTCATAAATATGACGTATCACATATAGATTGCCATCTGAGACAAAAACATTTTCACAAAGTATATTATTGTAACATAAATTTAATAAATTTCGTAATAAAAATACTTATCTGATAAAATCGACTTTATTTCAGTTTCCCGTTTATACGCTTGTTTCATTAGTTGATAATCAATTCGTAACCCCTTGCTGCTGTGAGATGAAAATATTCCATCTGAAGTCCAAACAACGTGAACCTGTCATATAATGTGTTTTGTCGATAACCTGAATATGCAGCCTCCATATGTAGTTTGTTTAGCTAGTTTCATATTATTTGGACTCACGCAGCAAGGGGTTATGAATTGATTATCAACTAATGAAACAAGCGTATAAACGGGAAACTGAAATGAAGTCGATTTTATCAGATAAGTATTTTTATTACGAAATTTATTAAATTTATGTTGCAACAATATGCTTTGTGAAAATGTTTTTGTCTCAGATGGCGATCTACGTGATACGTCATATTTATGAGAGCAGCAGCGACGGTGATGACGGAGACGATGGAAATGTGTGTAGCCACACGCCGTCGCCTGCGCTGCTCATTGCCGTTGGTTACCCGACGTTGCCGGCCTTTGGTACAACTTTATAGGTAACATTAAGTTTTTCCCGGCCTCCTTCTAACTTGCTCTACAACGAGACTGCCCAATTTTTCGTTTGTGCCAAACGTAAATCTCGTGAAAAATTTGGCTGAAAGTCTGAGAAAAAGTATGGCGAAAGTCTGGCGTTTTACCAGACTTTTTAGGGAAAGTAATTCTTAGTCTGGCAAAAGTCTGGCACTTTTGCCAGACTTATTTGTGAACAAATATTATAAGTCTGGCATAGTGGCCGTAGCCAGACTAAAGCCATACTTCAGCCAGACTAATTTAGCCAGACTTCTCCCAGATCAGTGCCAGACGAATTTTTTTTACACGGGTTAGCATTTATTCTTGTGCATAGGGGCGAAGAATATCTTCCTCCCCTCCAAGGAGAGAGTCTCACCCTGAACTCTTTTAAGACGTCTATTTATACGTCCAACTTCTTATTTTTGTATAATCTATTATGCTTGTAACGCATTTTACAGATTGTTGTGCAAAAAGT
The DNA here is from genome assembly GCA_036365515.1 of Torymus aiolomorphi. Lineage (NCBI taxonomy): Eukaryota > Metazoa > Arthropoda > Insecta > Hymenoptera > Torymidae > Torymus > Torymus aiolomorphi. Next base: position 188,320,461 of record CM070875.1, on the reverse strand, counting down.
TTTATTATAACGTGAATAATATTTTGCTTAATAATCTATTATATTTGTAACGCATTTTTCAGACAGTTGTGCAAAAAGTTTTATTATAACGTGAATAATATTTTATCTATCTATCTTCTAAATTAAATGTGGAAAAAGATGTTCTATGAATGGCAGTTCAAAAAATATTCTGAAATATTAGTATTCTATATTCAAAATCAAAATTGGTGTTTGATGAGCCTTATAATGAACGGAACACCCCCAAATAGTCGCGTAGAAACAGCAGTATAATATGTGACCACGAAGTACCAATCGCTAAAACCAGTTTTTTTTATGTTTTCGAGATCGCTGAATACGAATCTGGAGTTACTTTTTTCATTAAAGAGGGGCAACATTGAAAAAAATGATGATTTTGTAAAAAATTAAGAAAAAATTTTTTAATTTTTTTTATACTTAACTCGTATTTCAGGTAATTATAAATAGTTTTTTTTGAAATTTTAATGGCTCATTCTCCACGGTATTGTCCAAAAAACAGGCCCCACCCGAAGTTCGTAAAGCAGTTTTTGACTGAGTAGCGATTTTTCAAAGTTGTGATGCCAGGTTTTATGAGTCCTCGCATATTATCGCAAAAGTTGAGTGACGAAGTTTCGGATTTCGGATAACTAATAATTGGGTATTGAAATATATTAAGAACTCTTTGGCAAATCAACGAATGGAAGCAAGTAACAAAATCTATAATTGCTTTCCAAGATGTAAAAAAATTTGGATGGTTAGTAGAAGGCGACAAGTTTCAATTTGATTATTATGATGGACCCACTGTAGTAGAAATATGACAAAAATATTTTTGTTCCTGCAGCGGAAAAAATGCTTGCAAAACTGTGATCTGCTCTTGTAATAATGATTCAGCTATTTTTCAGTTAACTTTATTGCTAAAAACGAACATTGCTCGTATTTCATAATTATCTACCAATCCGAAATAAATTATGGCATTTACACTTCATAAAATATATATCTTAAGTAATAGTAGAACTTTTAGATGAATTATATTAGTTTTGCATTATGATTTTTACTAAAAATGTTTCCATTTAATTAACACGTTAGTTATAAAATATGGTTAATTTTCTACCAGCGTAATTTAATTGGATTATTGGATTTCAGTAGTTTTCATTTAATTGCGTTTTGTAAATTTATCATATTATATTATTTATATCATTTAAATATATCAATATACAGTTATTATGTAATATATCATTACCATATAATATATCAACTAAATATACTATTCAAGAAATTACTATCATTCAAACACCAGTGTACGTCAGCCACGGTGAGCCTTGCCCGCCGTAAGCGCGTGCTCGAACTGAGCGCTCAACTTTGAAATTCCATATTTCTTTTTTTATTTGATATAACGAGCTAAAAATTTACAGAAAACTTCTTTATATACTATATTTCAATACCCAATTATTAGTTATTCGAAATCCGAAACTTCGTCACTCAACTTTTGCGATAGTATGCGTGGACTTGTAAAACCTGGCGGCACAACTTCGAAAATTCGCTACTCAGCCAAAGACTGCTTTACGAACTTCAGGTGGAACCTGTTTTTTGGGCAGTACCGTGGAGAATAAGCCATTAAAATTTCAAACAAATATTTATAATTACCTGAGATACGAGTTAAGTATCAAAAAGTATGAAATAATTTTTTCTTCATTTTGTACAAAATCATCATTTTTTCAATCTTGCCTGACTTAACTGAAAAAAATAACTCCAGATTTGTATTCAGCGACCTCGAAAATATAAAAGAAAGTGGTTTGAGCAGTTAGTACTACCGCGGTCACTACTCGATCATTTTAGGGGTAAGTCCCGCTCGCCTATAAGATTTGATTCTTGCAGCCGAAAGAAAATATTCTTTTTTTTTTATGCGCCGGAAAATATTGGCCATACTGTTTTCCACATAACACCCATATCTGTGACATATTTTGTTTTCTTAGAGTACGGGAAATATATCATGGGTATTATATGAGAAATGTGCCCACATATAACGTACACATTGTCCATACATAGACATAAACTTTTTTACGCGGTTGCATGTGTGTGCGTATATAAATGTGTTGTTTTAAGCTAACCTAAAAATCGGTTTCATAATAAAAAAAAACTAGATTGTAGTGATATCATGAATTAAAAATAAATAAATTAAATACGATTATTTTATTCAAACAGGTAAAAAATGAGGTAAATAAATAACCAGCAGGCAGAATGAAACAACATGTCAATTAAGATTAGTACACGTATGTTTTAATGATGTAATTGAATTGTCAATTATTATATTATATTTAATTATAAAAAAAAATCAATAAAAAAAATCTTTTTTTCTATTTTATATACCGTAACTAAACGAACCCTGATCACTGAGGTAAGCATGAGAATTGGAGCGCATGGCAGTTAAATATTCTTATCACGTTTCAATATGTATGGTAATTAGGGGGTGTAAATGAAAAACTCGAAAACTTTTTGTTTTGTTTAAGAAATTCTTGTAGTTAAAAAAAAATATTTTAGATTTATATTATTGTAATATTTTAACATATATCAAGATAATTTCACGTTTTTAGTCAGTCCGAGTATTATTAAGAACTCCAAAAAAGACTCAATTTCATTTGCATGAACATCTTATGTGAACTTATATGTGATTTTGTGCTTCTGTTTATCGTTTGGTCGTTAGAAAATGTAGTCATTTCGCCACGTTATTTTATTATTCATACCATCTATACTTATTAAAATTTATTTATAAAAATAAAAAGTTCGAGTTTTTATTCGCACATTCATTATACTATCCGCATTCGTTTTTACTATATAGTACACCCGTAAGTTTCCGCCAAAGTCACATGGCGACAGGGCTGGACGAATGCCGAAATATCTCATTACGATCAAGCGCGATTTTTTCCAATTATAATATTACTTAACTCACACGAAATTTCCATAAAAAAAAAATCATGTTAGGGCAATTTTCTCAATCCTCCGTCATCGTTTCGACTCTGTCTCTCCCAACTGAGATTTCCGCGCAATTTCCAAACAGCGAAGAGAACAAACGAGAGGAGGGAAAGAGAACGAAACCCCGTCATCAACGCACATTCCATAATGCAATGGCAATTTCCGCAGGCTCCTTCGCGTTTCGCTTCGATTTCTCTTCCTCCACCTCCTTCTCCTCCTCCTCCTCTCAAACCCTCGGCGTGGGCGCGCGCAAGGGGCGACATGGCCGGTGGCAAACAAGCCCCGCATGTTTTCGAGCGAACGAGCGAAATGTACAGGGCGGCTGCAGCGAGAGCGAGAAAGAGAGCACAATGGGACCTCTCGACAACAAGCGCCGTGCTGGTGCGCTCTTTGGCCGCCCGCAGCGTAGCGCGGCGCGTATACGCGTGTGCGCGTACAAGTGCTAATTAGCGCAAAGAGGGTTAGTTTATACCTATAAGGGCGGAGCCACGAGTCGGCCAATGCGGATCGCGAGTGCTCGACAACGACGACGACGATGACGATGACGATCCTACATGCATGCGTGCATTAATGGAGCGTGCGCGCTTGGGGGTCGCGAGTACGTCAAGGCCTGCCTCGGAATTTCGTGATATCTTTGTCGCTAGAAGTTCGCGTTAATTGTTTGCGCGCGCTCGATTAGCGTGATTGTGGGTAAATGAAGGAGGTAGGAGTTGGTGATGGAAAATTCATTTAACGAGGAACTTATACACAATGATGAAGTTAGCAGACTTGGCAGCTACTAGGAATAAATATGTTTCAGTTGGCTTCCGAAACAAATTTTTCTTACTTTTTAGATTAATTTGGTTTATTAATATATCAACAATTACAATAATTGAAAAAATTTTATTCGGGGCGCCCACCTGTGCCATATTTGTCTCTGACAGCTGCCGAGTCTGAGCTGCTAACTTCAGTGTCGAAGGAACTACAGGTTCAACGTTTATATTCGAGACCTTAATTGATGATTACGTAATGATTATAAAAGGATAAAGAAGTTAGTTTATAGATTATGCTTAACAGTAAGATGCAAAATAAATTATGTAAGTACATGATAAAATAAAAATATTATAGGAAGAGTCAAATTAACAAAACGAAAAAGTACAGGAACCGCAATTTTAACTCTGAAGCGATGCGGATATATTACGTGATTCATCACATTTGTGAAGAGATGCGAATCATGTACACAAGGACATGAATGGAGTTAGCTGACTAGCGGTACTTGGCAGTCATTTCAGATGCAGAGATTGAAGAGGTGTAATCTCAGTCCTCCGTGACTGAAATGAAAAAAGCTTTTATCTCCTCATTGCACAGGACACAGAATTTTAATTATTAAGACTAATTTACTAAATACTGATAAATATATTAAGTAAATTCATAATCTGTTTCATCTTTGAAATATTAAATATGCATTTCTGCCTTTTGATCTGTCACTAAATTATCAGAAGTACGTTATATTAAAAAATAATCAGGAACTGGATTTTTGGCTACAATTATATGAAACTAAAATGAAAGAATAATAAAAAGCACACTCGAAAACTTTTAAGCATCTTATTAATTCCAACCCCATTTCTTCGCTAACGAGTACCGAGTTTTTACCGAAACATTTCATCAGCTCGGGGCCGAAGCACCGAAAAAACCATCCTCTCCGTACATAAGTACATACATACATAAGACAGTACACACACGAAGGCGGACACGCGACCTCGTCACCCGTAAAGCAAACAACGCGCGAATGGACCCAGAAAAACCATCGCGCCCGACAAATCGCGCGCCGCATTGTCTCCGCGCACCCTTCACACGCGCAGAGAGATAGGGAGAGAGTGGAGTAAGAAAAATGTACATGCCGCGTGTGTATACAAGTATTAAGTACACGAGCGCGAGCGCGTCCGGGCGGAAGCATCTTATCGGCCATCTTCCCAGAAGAGAGACGACGACGACGACGGACGAAACACTATCAATCCACGGGCGCTTTTTCTCCCCCGGATCCCACTGCACTCGTTCGGCTTAAAATCCTCTCGGAGTAAGAGAGAGACGCGAGTGCGTGCATGTAAACGAGGGGGGGGGGGGGAAGAAGAAGTCAAGCAAACAAAAAAACAAACAGACAAACAGCAGTGGCATTCAGCGCTCAGGATTGTCGCGTGAATATTGCAGAACGCAAGAGCGGCTGCTGCTGCGACTGCGAGCCATATTCATTTCCGAGATTGGAACAGTCGAGCGCGCGAGTGCCCTATCGTGTAATGGGGGTGACGGCGCGCATCGCGCGAGAAGTAGAAGAATAAGAAGAAGCGCGTGGATGGATTTGCCACGCTTTTATATGTATATATAAGCCGCACTGCTGGTTTTCTTTTATACTTCGCAACTTGCAACTATAAATTGTTGGTTCTTATGCTGTGCTGATAGGGACTGGTATTTTGTAAGAAATATATTTTGGAAGTACGCGAAAATAAAAGTTAATTTGGTGTTAGATGTCGATGTTGAGTCCATTACGTTGAAAATTGAAAGTTTCTCAAACTTACCAACAAAGTATGCCGATATAAGAGACTCGGAAAGAATTAAAGCACTTACCTAAAACAGATAAAATATTTTATTAAATATTATGGAAAAATTTATATATATATATATATTCGTAACTTAATCTTAACATAAATATTTTTTAACCGGACAGAGTGCAAATTCATAAGAATAAGTAAGTAATCTCTTGCAGATATACGTAAATTTTGTATATATAATGTGATAATGTTATAGTATTTTTCTGTTCGCTTGGAAGATTTATTTTTATATTTATAATTTTTTTTCTTTGTCATTTATTTTCGGCTTCAATAGTAAGCATATTTTTGCTTCCTCATAGAGGAAGCTTTGTGATAGTAAAAAAAAAGTTTATGAGATAATGTGTTAGAAATGTTATTTAGCAAATTTGGAATCGAAATACACTATTTTTAGAAAATGTCCGTATGGATGTGTGTGTGTGTGTGTGTGTGTGTGTGTGTGTGTGTGTGTGTGTGTGTGTGTGTGTGTGTGTGTGTGTGTGTGTGTGTGTGTGTGTGTGTGTGTGTCCGTATACGCTGATATCTCATGATCTACTCGACCGATTTTAACGGGAGAGTGATCATTTTTTTAGATTTTGCTTCCACAATTGGGGTCAATATTCTATTTTTGTAAAATTAAATTTTTTTTTTATAGCCATTTTTTAATTTTCAAAATTTTTATTTTCGATTTTTTTAATATTTAGAACAAATATTGTTTATATATCATGAATTCTCTGTATGTAGGATAAAATTATCTACAATTTAAAAAAAAAAAAAGTCGGTAGCTATATTTCGTCATAAGTTATTGATGAAAACGTAATTTTTTGTAAATAGGTTATATTTCGAAATTAAAAAAAGATATTAACATGAATATTTTTTTGGTTATAAAGGATATTAAGTACTATAACTTACTAAATTTTTAGGTTTTTTTATTCATTATTTTTTGAGAAAAAAAATAATGTATAAAAAAAAGTGATTTTTTTTGTCGTTCAATAACTATAGTAAAATTGGCTTAATCACTTTGAAATTCTTTGTAGGGGTAGATTTTGTATACCAATCGAGTGAGTTCTTTGGGCAAAAGGATTGATCCTTAAATTTCGAAGATATTTGAGGTAAAAATTTTTTTCAATTTTTTTAAATCGTTATTTCTCGAGAACGGCTCTATGTATCTAAATGGGGTGGGTGGTATTCGAAAGAGAATTAAATTACCTATATTTTCTAAAAAAATTAATTCTCTAGCTGTCACGGTTCTTTTGTTATTTATAAAAACGTAAAAATTGAAAAATCAAAAAAAAATGAGTTTTATATGTTCAACTATTACAAGAGTAAAACTGTCTTATTCGCTTCAAAATTCATTGTAGAGGTATATTATTGATAGTTCTCGGATGAGTTCTTTTGGCAAAGTGATTGGTTCATAAATTACAGAGATATTTTAGGTTAAAATTTTTCTAGACATTTTTAAAATCTATTTCTTGAGGATTTTTTTTTTAATTTTTTAATTTTTACATTTCTGTTAATAACAAAAGAACCGTGATAGCTAGAAAATGAATTTTTTTTAGAAAATATAGGTAATTTAATTATGTTTCGAATGCTATAAATTACATTCAAATACATAGAGCTCTAAATATCAGTTGCAAATTTATAGGCAATTATGATATATATTTTATGTATGTGAAATTTTGTGGAAATGTATAATCTATAAAAATTTGAATAAATTATGTTGGAGTTTTGTTACTTCTGTCTTTCTGAAATATTAAATTTTAAATATTGGAATTAAAAATTAATTAAAGGAATCAGTAAATTAAGTTTGAGAAAGCTACGTGCCAATGAATTGGCAGCGATTTTTTCCATCTCGAAACCATTCCCAAGGAGCTACGTAGACTTTAATTTGCCTGGACAAAAACAACATAATAGTACCATACAAAAATAACGTTTCATATAAATTGTAATAAAAAATATATTAGATTCGATTGCAATATAAAAACTATTTTATCATTAATCACAAAAATTTGTTTATCAGGTATAATGTCTTAAAATTTTGATAATATTTTACTTTTAAAATAAAATATTCTCTTGTTCTTTTTTATAGAAGTAATATTTACTACTCACTATTTTCTTATTATTAATACCAGCGTTACGTGAACTAAAACTTATAGGATTAGATACGTCATTAGCATATCTTTTAAAGTCAAGATAAATTAAAATAAGTTCATTACTAACCGATCTTGCAACCTATCAGAATATCTGCTCATTAGCTACAGTAGAGAAACCGGATGAAGCTGTTTCTTAACATTGATATTTACTGTTTCTATTAGTTTATCTATTTATTTATCCTTTTTTTATTATTTTGTGTGCAATTCATATCAATATTACAACTAATTTCAATAAATCAAGATAAATACATTAACGATTAGAGAAAAATAATATTATCAGGATAAATTAATTGAAAAATTATTATTCCGAAACAACTGCAATTACGAACGGAGGAAAACAAAATACGAAAATCAAATAATTCACTATTTTATTTCTTACATACATAATTTTGCACAAAGAATACAAAATTTCACGACGCGCTTTCGCTATCAAAAACTAAAGGTCAACTAATTTAATCAACAGCTGCATCGATCTCCTGGCAATGAGCTTCGTTTGTTTTTCAACCTTAAACATCAATATAATTTTATTAAAACAATCTAAGTTGTATTTTTCTCCACTTTGTATACATCTTGCAAAATATATTTTATAATCTTTCTATCTTGAACAATTATTTAGTTACTAACTTCCCTTTACGATAAATATTTTACCTCAGCATAAATTGATGTTTTACACATTTCAAAAATTTCGAAAGCCTTAATTTAAAATGACAATTAAAATTCCTAAACTTCTCTTAGAATATTTATTATTAAAAAAGAATAACGCTTGCGAAAAACTTGAAGAAGTCCAATCGTTTGATTTTGAAAAAACCCTCCCCAATTATTATCCTTTGATAACAGAAAAAAACTTTAATTGTTCATACAAATTCCAAACCATTCCGGGCGCACTTTCGACCTGCACCTTCCCCCACTTATATATAGTCGCCGCCGAACCCGCGCCCCTTATCGGCTTTAATCGCGACGGCATCACAGCTCGGAACCAGATTCGCCGCTTATAAGGTTCCGTCACAATAAAACGAGTCCGAAAATGACGGTGGCTGCGCGCACGCGCGCAGGCATTTCCTTTCTCGAGAGCCTTTCAATTAGCCAAAGCGACGTTCCGCGATAACAGCAGCAGCGCAGCAGTAGCAGCAGATCCCCTGAGAGCGCGTCCGCCATTGCTTTTATCGCTCGGCCCATTAATGCATTCGGATTAAGCGACTTTTTTTCAGAGTGCCTTTTTGGGGGGAAAGGAGGAAGAGGAGAGAAGGGTTTTACCGAATGGCTCACGGCCGAATGACTTTATAGTTTTAATGCGTCCGCGTTATCGATCGACGCGCGGTTAAGAAATTGTCACAGTGCAGGGCGGAAAAGTGAGATTGAATTCCGTCAATGGAATTGATTTTTTTGTATCTTTTTTTCTTCTCTTTATTAAATACTTTAAAAAAATGATTGCAAATAGAAATTATTGCTTAGATATCTTAAAATAAAACTTTTCCCTAATAGAAATGTTAACCAGAAACTAGCTATTTTTCAGTTAACTTTATGGCTAAAAACGAACATTGCTTGTATTTCATAATTATCTACCAATGCGAAATAAGTCATGACATTTACACTTCATAACATTTGTATTTTAAGTAATAGTAGAACTTTTGGATGAATTGTATTATTTTTGCATTATGAGTTTTGATAAAAATTCTTCCATTTAATTAATATGTTAGCTATAAAACATGCTTAATTTTCTGCCAGGGTTCATTTATAATTATTTGAAGACTGAAAAGCATTAATATTCATAAAAAATGCCATTAAAAAATTATTGCTAGCACGTTAAAAATTATTTGCATCTTGCGCAACATTACCTATGACTATTCCTCCAACTCCCACCGGAGAGCCATTAAAAAATGATTAGCCGTGTACGCTATCACAGATCAACGTCAATGCAGCAGCTCAAAATCAATCGTACAGAGCACCGCCAGCCCCATCATCATTGCTCCATCGAAATGAAATGCTCTCATCGGTGCTTCAGCAGTTGTCAGGCTGATCAGTAGCCTCCCCGGAGAGAAAGAGAAGCCAGGGGGAAAGTCTCCACGACACAACGGCGGAAGCGCGCACAAAAGACTGTGGGTATTATATACGCCAGGGGAGGGGAAAAAAAGGCGCATCGCGAGACTCGCACCGGCGAAGGGAACAGGGAAGAAGGAAAGAAGAGGAGGCTGCGAGCATGCGGAGGAGAAAGTGAAACGCGCGCGCCGCGACTCATTAAGAAATCGCGATCGAGGCGCACAACCCCTTGCGCCCATTATTATGTCGAACTCGGGGGATATATAGATGACAATAAGGATGCGTGCGTCGATTGGTTTCTTTGCGCTGCGGGCCGGAAAGCGAGAATGAGAGTGAACTTGAACGAATGAGAGATGGTTTCTTTTTTCTTTGGTTGTGTATAATTAAAACGATGGTGTTGAGTTGGTGAGATCCTAAAATATTGATAAATCGAGAACCAACGATGAAACATTTGATAAAATAAAGTGTTTCTTTGTCTTCTCTATGTATCTCACTTATTCACGTTTACTGTTTTTTTTATTAGTCAATTTCAAATTTGCAGTGCTATTATCGAACGATTATCCGAAAAAAAACGAACACGCGAGGTGCACATAACGAATTCACGAGCTCAATGTATGAAAAAAAAAAAATCCTCAGCGAAATTCCCGATTTTCTCGCTCGCTGCCGCACGGACTCGTCCGCATGCATCCTCTCAAACGCATTAGCGGTGAAAAGCGACAAAAAGAGCCGTGTTTACCGATGTTTGGCTCCATTCACGGCTCATCCTCGCCGGATTTATTTATTGACTGCGCGCATGCACAGCGTGCGAGTATATACGTACGCGCGACAACACAATAATGCACACATACGTATACGCTTAGCGCGAAGCCCCGACGTGTAAATAATAAACGAAGCCGCAGCCTGTACGTGCGTATACATGTATGCAAACCGAGAGAGAAAGAGAGATAGGAGCGTGCATGTACCCTCCATTGACAAAAGGGACGAGAGAAGAGCCTCGGCGCGCGTCAAGTACATTTCATCCATATGTTCGGCGAGGGCCCGTGCAATTGACTCCCAGCGAGCAAATAGCGCGTCGTATTGAGCGTGCGCAAGCGATTTGTCGATGCTCCGCGCGGCTGTAGAGGAGAGGACGCGCGCCATTGTGGGAAAAAGACAAATAGCTCGAGGTTAACGCGCGCGCCCGCAGCTGAATGAGGCTAATGTCAGCGTTTAAGGGAAAATACGAGGCAATGAATTTCAAGTTTGACAGCGGGTCGCGCCAGCAGAAGTTCGATTTTAAATTATGGCGTCGCGCGCTGGGAGAGATTTATCGGTTGGTGCGGTACTGGAAATGTAAAATTGAATGTTAGCGATAAAAGTCATGTATAATATGAGTAAGTCAAGATCACCGAACTATTTTTTGAGACAGCCGGCCTTACCGGGTTTGAATTTTTCACTTCTATATAGGTATCATATAGTGTATGTGAAAAAACTATTTGAAAAGAGCGAGTGAAATAGTTTTTTTGTGACACAAACCTTAATAAAGAATGTTTGAAATTCACTCGTTTACGTCGAGCGTGGACCATTCAGTCAATTTTCAAAAAGAGAAAATATAACTAGAGAAAACTGTCTTCACGAAGTAAAAAGATGACATAAAATATATCATTATGGTTTCAAAATTTTATGAATATCTTATAGCTCCTACATAACAGAACTAGTTATTTCAATAAAATTGGTTAGTCGATCTATCTCTGTATCTGTAAATAAATTTTTTTTTCCTTTATAGGTGTACACAAAACAAAGCACATTATCGCGACTGACTGACTGATGATGAATCATACAAAAGCAACTCTCTTGAGTCTCGGCGTGATTCAAAAAATCGCGGATGCGAAATCAAGTACGCACCACCGTGAAAAGAGAGGGCCGAAGAAGAAGAGAGAGAGAGAGCGAGAGAGAGAGAGAGAGGAAGAGAAAGAGTTAGGCACTCGAGAGGCACTCGTGCGAGGAACTCGAGAATCCGCTGAAAGGGTAGAGTGAGAGGGGGAGGAGAAAGAGAGAGAGAGAGCCAGGAGGAGGAACTGAGAGCTGAAAAGGAAACTTGAAAGTTGACGAGTGTAACTGAGAGAGGCTAATGTTGATGTGATAGAAGTATATCTATATCGTACACGTCACGAATGACAGATGTTGCTAAGACGGCTGTGAATTGTATTCGTTGTTTGGTAAGTATTCTTATACTGATAAATCCTTAAAGGAGTTATAGGTATCGATGAAATTTCATGTTATTCTGAAATAAATCACGGTTCAATTGTTATCTCGTAAAAATCATCGAAATTTGAATTGCGTATTCACTTTAATATCTTTCGAATTACAGGAAAATACATTTTATCTCAAATGTTAACGACTTAAAAATACAATATAGAATTTACATAAACTGCTTATACTTGCAATTCTTTACTCCACGTTATAAGTGTTTACCCGTAAAAAACGAACATCGCAGAAAATCCAAAAATCTCGCATTCCAATGGTCCATGAAAACTTCAAGTACCTATATATAATACACGCGCAACACGAGTACATACATACGAGTACATACGAGTACATACAAGTGCTCAAAGAAATGTAAATTCGAGAGAAAGTGCGCGCGTGGATACAGCATAGTATTCCGCTCTGAAGAAGAAAATCGGAAAGTGGGGGCAAAAACCTCTGCAAGGGCAGTAGGACTTTCGAGCGAAGGGTGCAGCATGGAAGTGAAGCAGGTGACACGCGGAACAGAATCGCCAAAAGCTCTTCTCTCGTATCTACACATACACGAGGGTACACATACGACACGCAGCCGGAAGCAGTTGGAGCCTCGGTTGACGAAACAACGGAGGGCCGAAGGAAAGCTTAAGGAGCGCGCGAGTGAAGGATATATACGAAGGGCTCGGTGCTATTGGCGGGCCGCGGGGATTCGTCGAGAGTCCATCCTGGCCAAAGGGTGGAGCGCTCGAGTGCACTCGCGCCGCGAATGGGCCACGCACGCGCAACGGGGCCCCATATAGCTCGTTCAAGTGCGATGGGCTCGAGAGTGCACGCCAACCCGGCGCTGCTCTTCACCGCGAGCAACCTCGAGTGGGCCTCCCTCCCTCCCACTCGCTCGACGACGAGAAAAAAAATAGAAGAAGCTCGTTAGTGCGCACACGCGAGGTTCGCCATTTTTCTTATTATACTCGTTCCCTTCGATTTGTTCGCTTTTTTTTTGTCCCTCTGCCTTTTGTGTGCCTATCGTGTATACAGCTTCGAATCGTTTTCCGCGACATACCGGCAAGAGTGTACACACGAGTATGATGTGCGGCGAAACCAGGGTTACCCTCTCTCTCGAGTATATGTGCAGGGCTCTCGGCCTACATTTTCGCGAATAGCATAGGCGCTTATACATATTACACACGAGCATGCCTCGACGATATCGTTCTTCTTCTCGGCGATTCGTGATCCGGTTTCGGTGCTCAGGTGCTTCCGCTCCCTCTTTCTCTCTTCATTCCTCTTCTTCTGCCCCTCTTATTGTTTTTTTTCTCGTTTTTGGCGTATCGCAGGCGCTCACGTGTCTCGAATTCGTTTTGAATTGGGAAATAAGCACGTACAGGGGGCCGCGAGGAACTGGAGCGAGCGAGTGAGGCTACTACTTGTTTCGCGATGACTTTCTCTAGAAGCCTCTCGTCATGTTTTTAGTGCACTCGCGAGTGGGACAGGCGCGCAGTCATTTTTTTTTTTTCGACAATGTACAATGATTCGGGGAAGGAAAATAAAGGAGCCAAGAGCCACTCGCCTCGTCAATTGTCATGAGATGTTCGTGAAGTGCGGGCTTTAGAGTGCATGCTCACTCACCTGAATCTCGCGCTAATTATGCTTAATGAATAATTAGGGCTAATCTTAATTAAAATGGAATTTCGGCTGAGCAATTATGAAAAATGGGGTAGAGAACTAGGTTGAGGTTACTATTGTTTTGTTTTAATTATTCACGAATGCGAAAAAATTGAATGTTAGTGGCTCATTCGTGAAAAAATACGATATTTATGAAAATAATAATTTGTATTGCCAATTTAGAATAACAAGTAGAACTACTAAGATCTCAAATGATGATAACATTTCCTAAAACTGTACGAAGCTCTGCGTTATGATATTTTAAATAATGAGACAAAGAATAATTTAGAATTCAAAATAAATTGATTAAATTACAGTAGTTTATGTAAATTTAATATATACCGACTTCATTTTTAATTATAAATAACGGTATTTTTTAAAGTAAAATTGTGGATACAATTATCGGCTATTAAAATTGCCAATTGCATTTATTCCTTTTTCCAAACGACACTACCCTCGTTATTTTTCTTAAATCTCAGAAGCAACCACACAAGAGTAAAATCTGCAAAAGTATAGGGTATAGGGTTAAAAAAGGGTCACCTATATATACAGTTTACGCAATATCCCAAATTGTTCCATCTCCCGTACACAAGAAGCTGATTGTTCTCCGAAGATGCTGTAATTTTGGAAACTGCAATCGAGGAAGCAGGACGTAACCAAAGAGCGTGTGAAAAAAGGTAAAAAAGGTAGCCAGAGAAGAGAACCCGCTTCTGTTCGAGCTTCGCTCGGTGTCAGACAAAGTCTGCGGGACTCTCCCCGACATTCTCAACGCGGTCGTGAGTCACACTTACACATAGACACCGCTATATGGAGAGGAACCAACGCACCGCCACCACGAAGAGGATGGAGCTCAGCGGAAATCACCTGCCCATAAAAAAGGCCCACCCCCCGTCTCGGACCGGCGCGCCGCGTGTAAAATAACGTGGCCATAAAGTCGCTCTCTGCCTCTCTTTTTCTCCCTTTTTTCAACCACGCCATTGCCTCCTCCTCCTCCTTCCCTAGCCGCCGGAATGGATATTGTTTCTTCGTTCCTTTTAGCCCCTCGTGCTTCTCGCTTTTAATGGCTTTACCGTTCTTCAAATTAACGGGTGTTTATTACGCGGAAATTGATATTGATGAACGTCTGCGTCTGCCTCTTCGAGTGCATTAGTTCGAGATTTTGTGTTATTATGTATATACTATGTAGGATGAAGTTGTCGTTTACTGATGATGATCATAGAATATTGCAGTGACTCTATGATTTCCGTGATGCGTGAGTTTATCCTCAGCAGGAAGAGAACAATTTTACTTTTGTGTATAAAAGAATAATGACACGTATTATATATAAGGCGTTTTAGAAAAAGTAACATATTATTTTAAACCGTTAATAAATTTCATTCGATAAATAAAATTTGGCTGTCATTAAAGTCCTTCACAAGAATCGTACAAAACACGATAGCTTTCACAAGATATTTCGTTACAGTCGAACTATTTTTATCACGCAACTGATTTTAATAAAGTTTCTTTCAAAGCACAACATTCCAATTCCCTCCCTTCGTAAAACCAAACAGCTTAAATAAACCGTATCGTGGCCAAACCACAGACCAGCCACGCATCAACCCTTCCCTCCCGTCGGCTTGCAAATTACCTCTCCCCTATATACAGACATTAATCTCGCAAACCCAACTACAGCCTCGCACTCGCGTCCCTCCGTAAAATATTAAATTCAATGTACAATTGTCGCGCGGCCGGCGCATAATAGCGCGGTAATCACCGACGTATACCTTATACACCTATATATAACCAAATGCACCCCTAATTTCAGCCGCGCGCGGCGATAAACCTCGGCCTCCGCACCACCCGGATTGATCCCCGTCGCTCTACGTATATGTATACGGCCTTGGGCGGGAGAAATAACGTCTCCCGCTGATGTATGTAACACGTGTGTAAACGCGAGCGCGCGCGAGGAGCACACCCCGGAGGGCGCCTACTAACTTGTTCGTTAATATTAAAGCTCCTGTGGGGATTGGCGTGCGGCGGCTGCGCTGATGCCTCGGCCCTGTATACATGCGAGGGCGAGAGACGGAGAAAGAATCGGCATGTGCATGACGGTGGTGGTAGGCTCGATGGGACGAGGGTCTACATGGTGAGAGGAGGAATGAGCATTCACGCCTTCTTTTCGCCTGTAGGTACGCGCTGTTTTCGTGGTTTCTTAGCTGGGGGATAATGTTTCGGACATTTGACAGTTGGAGCATGTATTATAGTGAAATGGATGTGTTTTGAAATCTTAGTTGTGTTTTTTAATTAACTTTTTGAATTTTGAAATTAGGTACCGAACTTGTTAGTGAAATTTTCTTATATTGCCTGTATTCTTTTTGTCATGTGCAAATAAATTTTTATTCTATTGTGTTCTATTCTAAGTGTCTATAGATGGAATTATGGTATGTACAAAAATTAACACAAGTTATTTGAATCTGCCGAACAATATTAATGTAATATTGTTTGTATTTTCTCTCATGAAATACTAATTAAAACTATTAAAAATGATTGAATTATTATCATTTATTTTGTCACAGATTATCTACAATATTCTTTCGGCAACCGTTTAAATATCTATAAAACAAACTAAAGTAAGGTAAACACAGTATCATGGCATTGTAGTCTGTCTCACTCGGAATTGGATGTTACATAGTTGAAAGGGTTTCAAAGGCTTCAATGACGACTTGGAACACAAAACTTTTTACTATCGCAGTGTACGCATCAGACTCGAATTCCAGGGCTTCAATAAATAACATCAAACACGCAGTTTATCAAACACGTATTTTCTCACCAAAGGCAATTTGGATTTTATTTTGATATTTTTTGCATTCCTATTTTAATTAATACATACAAAATGTAGTAGTAAAACTTTATGTTTCATTTTAATTAAAATCTACGCTACAAATGCAATTGTAACTTAAGCGTATTTGAAATATCAATTGTTATATATTAGTTTGCAGTCGTACATAAAATCATTTACAGATGACTTAATCAATTATAGTTTAGTCGCATCTGCCTCTACACCAACATCCTTAAAAACCAAATCCTCAACTTTTTCATCAACCATCTTGAACAATTCGCGCGCTCGCTTTATCAGAAACGAAGAGCAAAACCCGCAAGATCCGCCGCCGCGCGAGGTGTCAGCGGTGCAAAATCGTACATGTGTGAACAGCGCCAAGTCGGTTTAGTCGCGGATATCGATCTCGGCCGGCGCACATGGGGAAAAACACGATACGACGACGACGTCCGTACTACCCCTTTTTCCTCTCTCTCTTTCTCTCGTTCTGTCAGCCGCGAGGGAAGCCATCCCGATTTTAAAGCGAGCGCCGTATGTGCCAGCGCTCCTTAAGCCCCCCGCGAAGCGGTTCTCTCGTACTCGCCGGCCGCGAGAGCTATACCGCCGGCAGGCCAGGTAAAAAAGTTCGACGATTCTGTGGGCGCAAGCTCTCAGTTTCTTTTGACGAATGTAGTCGTTACACTGCTCACAAATTGTTGTGAAAGAGTTGAATGTTTTTGGTAAAATAGATTTATGTGCCTTTCACCAATACCAGCTATAATAAAAGTGTGCGTGTGTGTGTATGTATGTGTATATATATATTTTTTTTTTCTAATCATTTTTTAACTATATTTGTGTATCTAAACAATTATAAATTATATCTTGTAAAAGTAATGATATAATAAAGTTGCCGAATTCACTTATTTGAAGCTATTTGATATGAAATCAATAGGCCGGAAAAATTACTTTCATCGCTTTAATAGCAGAGACAGATAAGATAAACTCAATCTCTCGGCAGTAACGAAGGGTTCGTCAGGCCCCCATGCGATTATATCTCCGTTTCCAGAACATAAACCAGTTTCTTATTTCCTGATTTTCTCGTTAAATTCATAATTCACATCGCCGAACGGGAAATCTGATACTTATATAAATGAAATATACTAAAATTACAAACTTATATGAGATGTACCATACAATTTATTCATTAATTAATTAGTGAATTATCAAAAGAAAACTAATTGTTATGTAATTCAAATTATATTATTATTTTGTGATAAAATCTGTTTCTTCTTTAAAAAGTGCTATTCTTTTTAATGTTATATGTTATCACCGTATGTACATGATGTTACCTGTTGTTTTATTAATTATAGACACTGCAACAACAGCCAAGAGCTCAAAATGCTTTTGTAGTGAAAACAACGAAGAACAAAATGCAGCCCGACAAAAGCCCCCGTAACACAGCATAAATTAGCCGAGAGGGGGATTTTACATGCCCGCCTAATCCATCATAAATAACTCGGTGCAGATGCGCTGTATATATATGCACGCGTGTACTCACTCGCACGCCTTGCTCTCATTCTATTTCTGGCCCCTAAATTATTTCGAAACGATTGTAATTCGCGTGCAATGCGCCACCCTGCGTAACCGCGTTCTAAATCCTATTATACATTATTTTCTCTTTCGTCGCTAATTACAATGATTTTGTAATATTTTAATATGTTCGATTATATTTGAAAAATTTGAATAGACATTCAAAAGTAACTGTACTACTAAAGTGAAGGTGAAAAAAATGAAAAATGAGAGTAAAATTTCGTGAAATAAGTAGAAAAGTCAAGATTCCATCTGACATGCGCTAAGAAAAATATTGAAAAAATTACTTTTTAAATAGTTCACCATAGACGTAACTGAGTTTCTATTTAAATACTGAGAACTTTGCAGTGTGTACGCGTTTTCATTTTTTATCTGGGGTACGCATCAGCAGTAGTTTTTTAATAACTGTGTATGTATATTTATTCGTTTACAATATTTATGAAAATACTTATTCTAGTACATTATGTAAAATCTCACGTGGTATACTTATAAATAATTAGAACATTTTTCTCAACACATTCAAACGTAATTTAATACGGCATATTTTAATACATTTCAGAGAATCCATTTATCTGCAATCCGCCTGCCACAAATAAAATAATTCGCGCACAGTAGGTACATACATTATTAATTACCAAGTCCTCTAATCCATTTTCGGTAAAAACGAAAACCAATATGTTTGAAACAGGAAAATTCAAGAGCTATAATAAATTATTCACGAGTACCACTAATCCTAAAACGAAACTTAATTTAATCTTACAACACCATTAAAAGGTCCCGCAAGGCACCGCTACATCACGACAGTAAAGAAAAGCTAGTACTTTTAAAGCAAATTGCCTAGTAGTTTGAAAATTTCATAACTCCGATATGCAAATTAATAGCCCAGGTCCCCTGCTCTTTACGCCACCAATATATCTACGTACTATCTTCTTCCTTTCGCATACATATACAACGGTTCCTGCTCCCTCTCATACCTAAATATACCCTTCTCCCCACGTCTCTCTCTCTCTCTCTTGTTTTCTCGTCTTATCTCCGTGTATCTTCAGCCCCCCTTTGCGTAATACGCACTTTACGCGGCCAGACTACAGGCGCGATTCCCGTCTCGTTTTGCCCCTTCGTATGCGCGTCCTTTTCACCACCTTGTCCTTTTAATAGACACAAAACACGACTCCTCGGCTGCTGTAACAACGATATTCTCACATTTTCGAAATGGTAAAAACAAATTAGACTTTTTTTTATTTAATAATCTTAACTGATAGCTAGGCTCTAACTGAAAAATTCTCGAGTGTGGGTAACCTTATTCCACGGGCAAAGTCTTCATTGACGTTCGGAAAACGAGACGAGAGATATGACGACTCGGCAAAGAATATACGTAACCTACTATGTGCACTCAGCACTGCGGTGTTACCTAGCGCTGCAGCGAATTGAGCACAAGACTAAAGTCCTCGAGTTCATAGACTCGAATTCCGTTACCGCATATTTTTAAAAACTTTATTAGCATTTTTATTTTTAATATAAATAGGTAAGTAAATAAAGACAATAGTTCAAAATAATAATAATACACTATAACGATTTTCAAAAAATTACGCGAATTCTCAAACACACCGAATAGCCATAGTCCACACAAGTGTCGGTGATTTTCCTTCTACCCTCTGTTAAACAGACCCTGAAATCCCAAAAACGCCTGGCGAGACGATGACGGACACGCGAGACAAGAGCAGCGGCAGACGAAAGAAATATCAAAGAGCAAGCGCACGCCTGTCTACGCGTCGCGCGACTGTGACCCGACGTTTTTCCGTTTCTCGCGCGCCGCTCGACTGAATAATGCAGCGCTGCGACTGCGGCTGGACGTCATCATCGCCGTGACCAGCCGCTCCTTCCTTTTTTTCCTCTCTGTCTCTGGAGCCGCTTCTGATGGCCGCATGCGTCTTCTGGGGCGGACTTTTTCATGTTAAATTCATTTCGGATTCCAAATGTCGCGTCGGCGCGGGCCGTTGTCTCGGTGCGTTTTGCATTCTTTTTTTTGCGATCTTGCGGTGCTCCGGTTTGAGGTCGATGTCATAAACTGTCCGGTAGTCTTTTTGTTGTTTTCATATACATGTAAATTATCCGGTTTCATATGCGTATTCATGTAGTACCTATTAATCAATGATAAAAAAAGGTTTTAATGGACTATATTTTCATATCCGTACATATTTGTTTTGAATAATGTGAATATGGAATTTGTGGCGTTCCATTTCTACATTCATACGAACAAAAAAATATATTAAAGTCACTTGATTTGCCTTCTTAAAAAGTACATAGTCACTATATAATAACTCAAAGTTACGAGTTTAAACAACAACAAAAATTATCCTCCAAAAAACAGTTTTTTTTTTTCAAAAAATTATAATCACACTTCGATTCTCTATACCTAAATGAAATGTTCCCACAGCTAATCCATACCAAACCTGCGGGTATACAAATAGCCAAGCTTCCTAATTAAGAAGCGAGTGCGTCCCCGAAAGAAAGCCCTCGAAATCTAATCGCAATCATCGCGAATTACTGTATAAAAGTCAAGCGCGGGGGCGACCGCAAGGCGCTTATAATATAAAAGAAAATCTACTACACTCTACGTCTGCCGCAGCGCGGGGTGCGCGTCGCCCCCTTGCGCACATTATTCTGCCTCGTTCTCTCTCTCTCTCTCTCTCTCTCTCTCTCTCTCTCTCTCTCTCTCTCTCTCTCTCGCTCGCACGACTAACGGCAGCTACGTCGCCTGTACGTCCCTACCCGTCGCGGATGGCTTTTGTCGAAGCTAGTGAGAGAGAGGGACGACGGCTCGTCTCTTTCCGCGCCATCGGCTCGACTTGTGTCTCGCGGCGGCCGTAAATTAGGCCCTACTCACGGGCGCGCTCTCTAAGTAACGAGATCTCCAAAAACTCGCTACTCTGTCGCGCACTTGCCTGGTAGTAGTAGTAGTAGTATTATTATTATACGGCTCGAAGATCGGCGCACGCTCTCGGCTCTCTTCGATGCCCGCGGTGCTACGGCGGCGGCAGAGGGGCTTACTTGCGTTACTTGCGGATTAAAAGTAGCCGAGAGAGAGAGAGAGAGAGAGTATATATATATATATATAGAGCTCGGGCGACCCCTCGACTACTTGCTCTTGTGTGTGTGTGTGTATGGATGCGAGTGGCGAGGTGTATGTGCTGCGGGGAATCGCGGGAGGGGGGATGGTGAATGAAAAGGAAGAGAAGTGCGAGATTTTTGTTTTAGAGAGAAAGTTGGGTGATGTTGCTGAATTATTGATGAAATGACAAGAGCGCGGGTCGAGCTGAAATAAAGCTAGACTTTTTGCAATGCGTTATTGTTTGTTTTATTTAGAGAGTAGAAGGTATAAGCTATAATGATGTGAAATTATTGTTTTAATATTTATATCTATATAAATATTGAATAAATTTGTAGTTATATAATGAAATGAGAATTACTGTCTTTTTCAGTAGCAAATATACCTTATGCAAACAAATTTTTGCCTACTCAGTATTTGTATACTGAGTAGGCAAAAAAGTGTTGTGAAGTTTTTATAAAAATTATACAATTTTTTATAAAAATAATTTTTATATGTATTTTTTACGAGAATTTTATAAAAAATGTTTTTTTTTATAAAAATTTCATAACACCATTATTTTATGGTATGCATTTGTCTGGCATTGAGATTCAGGGCAACGTCTTCGTCCCGTTTGTCGACACTGTAACTAATCTCGGTGCTGTAATAGATTCGAAACTAACGTGGAAAGTTCAAGTGGATGCAGTTAGCCGAAGGGTTAACAGAGTCCTATACGGACTCAGACGGTTTCGATCCTGCACCACCGAGATGTTACGTAAACAGCTCGCAATTTCTCTCGTATTATCTCATTTAGATTACTGCTCCCTAGTATACCTCGACGTGTCGGGTGAACTTCAAAAGAAACTGCAAAACTTACAAAATTCATGCGTGAGATATGTAAGTGGTGCTAAGAAAAACGAACACATCAGCCCATATAGGAATAAGCTAGAGTGGCTTGATTTAAGAGAGAGAAGGGTATATTTTGCAGCGGTGTTAATGTACAAAGTTATGAATTTGGGTCAGCCAGCGTACCTAGCTCCCTTATTTCAAAAGTACCAAGATAGAACCTCTAGCAGAACTAACTGCAGAGAACTTATAGTTCCGCCATCGCGAACTGACGTTGAATTCGTTCTGGTCCCGCATGGTACGCGTCTTTGGAACTCGATTCCTCGCGATATTAAGAATATTTACTCGGCGAGTAAATTTAAAACAGCGTTTAGGAAACACTTGGCACAAAGGTCATGTGATGTCGACTGTATATCTGTATAAATAGAATATAGACGTATACTGCTATTTCTGATAACAGTATCAAAATCAGTTTGAGATTAATCTTCGGACGTACATCGGATGAACAAAGCAATGTGATGAACACAATCTGTAAGCGCTAGATTGATGAACAAGAAAGTTCAACTATGTGATACTTCGTGACTTGGCGACTGCCATTGACCAATTTTGTGATGATTATACGACTGCGATATACTGTACACAAATGCCAATTACGTTCAATAACATTGAACCATCCTGAGTCGGGTTTTCCTAATAGGATTTATCCCATGAGGTTTGCCTATTAGGTTTTCCCCGTCTCACAGACATAAGCCTGGGCGAATGCGGGATAGTAGACTGTAACTTAGTTATTTTGTAATGCACGAATAAAAACTATTCTATTCTATTCTATTCGTACTATTTAAGATTTACAGCTCAAAACCAATCGCGTACAAACTATAGAAGAAAAGAAGATAATTTATTAAAAAATACAAGAAAAAAAAAATAATTTTCAATTTTTTCATCAACAAAACCAACCCCGCTGAAAATCTTGACAACGAAAAACCCATATATAGCCCGACAACACAACCCCAGTGAAACAAAAACCTCGCGGAAGATAAGAATCGCCTCCTGTGAAGAGAACGCTCTCGCTATCAGTCCGAGTGCATCCAGCTCGAGACTATTAATAAGTACGCGCACCCAACCGCAGCATCATCATTTCTTCACCCCTTCTCAGTGCCTCTCTCTCTCTCTCTTCTCCGCGCAACAGTAGCAGCAGCCACCGCAACACAGCAGCGTCGAGTAAGTATAAAAAAGAAAAAATTTTTTAAGCTAATGAGTCGCGGCCCGCGCGCGCCCAGCGGGCGACAGATAAAGAAGGAGCGCGGAGGAGTGAAAAGAGCGAGCGAAAAAAATATGCTCTCGCAACCCCCCCGGGCTCGCTTGCACTCACTTCCATACATCACAAATGGACGCGTTTTACGTGTGGCTTACTTCTCTCTCCTCGTCTTCTTCTTCTTCTTCTTCGTCGTCGTCTCTCCACTCTTCTCTCTCTCTCTCTCTCTTTTCTGTGTCCGTGAGCGCGCCCGCGTGAAAGGCGAGGAGTTTCCGGGTCTCATTCAGACGCCTTTTGTGAGAATCGCCTCGCCACTCGGTTATTACCGTGCGTGAATAGCCCCTCGCGCGTCGCGTGCAGCGCGCGCTACACTCCTCTCTCACTCACTCAGGCGTCCTGGTCCGTCGTTTTCTCCCTCCTTCCTTGAACTATATTCCAAAAGCTTGCGCGCGTATGTTTTTTTCGCGTTTTTCTAAACGCAGAGGGGAGTGAGAGAGAGAGAGAGAGAGTGAGCTTTTACCCGAGGGCAGTTGCGAGCTTCTCGCGCGAATTAGCCGCGGAGAATTCAAGAAAATAGGCCTG
Organism: Torymus aiolomorphi; assembly: GCA_036365515.1. NCBI lineage: Eukaryota > Metazoa > Arthropoda > Insecta > Hymenoptera > Torymidae > Torymus > Torymus aiolomorphi. The sequence goes on along the minus strand of CM070875.1, from coordinate 188,296,718 downwards.
CAACAGTCGAGGGTTGAGTTTGTATAAGTGTACATATATGTATGTAGGAGAGCCGTGAGGGGAACTGATTCACATAGACGAGAGAACGTTAACTGCTGGAAAGTTTTCTGGTTTGTGTGTTTTATTTTCTATGTGCTTGTGTGTGTGGGGTTTGCCAAACGTATGTAAGGTACCTACAGTTTGCGTAAAATGCCGAGGGAAGAAGCGAATGCTGCTGCGGGGGTCGCGTCTTTTTCTTTGCTTTCTAAATGCTTATTATAACGCAGACGTGTCTGAAACTATAAATGCGAAAAATGTTATTGTTTACGCACGAACGTTTACCTCATTGTTCCATAAACTTAGAATTTTGATATTTTCGTATACGTTAATTTACAATTAAATTTTTTGCAACAATTACGCTCGCCAACTAAAACCTGCATTTATACTTATGTGTTATGATTACAAGCAATGTGCAGAAATTTATTAAATAGCATACAATTAATGTTTTTTATTCGACCTGTGTACGTTCTTAATCATACAATTATACTCACGTCCGCAGAACATTCGAAGACGTAAGGTAAAGCTTTCCTGGCTGATACTTCTCCAGTTGATTGCAGAAATTGCAACTCTCGCGTTCGAAATTAAATCTAATACTTGGTTGCGTTCGAATGGACACTTTTATTTTGAATGGGAATGATAAATAGTCCTGAGAAAATTGCCTGACAAGTCAAGTATACTTACGGAGTTGATGAGTAGCAAGAATGTGAGGAAATAAGAGAATAAGAAATAGGAAGTTATAACGCGAGATGAAGTAAATAAGTAAGTAAGTACACGCAGTCCCGTAAAAAAGGTTTGTGTACTTTCAATCTCAAGTTCTTATAGTAATTAAGTCTCAAAATAAATTTGCGTTATGATTAAAGGTAATTCCAAATCTTTCCTACATTTATTCTATTTGCGAACCAAATTGTAATAATTCTCTTCTCTATTTGGAAATAAATAGAAAAATACGATATCCACCACGCTTATGTGGGAAAATCCACAATAATTATAACTATAGGCGAGTATTTTGAAAAGGGTACCTTTTTAGACACCAGACAGTTTTGTACGTATCCCCAGACTGCGGCCTGCGTTGCACACTAATATGAATTACAGGACTTATTTTCTAGTTTACATTGAAGATTTTACATCCAATCTCGTTTATGTGCTGGGCACGGCAAGTTAATAGCAGCAATAAATTACTTGAAAAAAATACTCGCCTATAGTTAAAAGTATTGTGGATTTGCCGATATATAATCAATTAATTATACATTTCATCTTACACCTAAACATCGAAAAACCATACCAAACATCGGTACGAGCTATAGCTACGTATACATACACACGCTCTAAACGAAACCGAGATAAACGCCGAGAACAAAAGGACGAGTCGCGCGCGGTTCGGGAAAACAGCGCCGCGTAATGGACCGTCGCCGCGAGCGCGGGCGGAAAGGGAGGAGCGAGCGACGACCGAAAGAAGGTGGGGGGAGGGGGGATATAGCTGCACTCTCTCTCTCACCGGGTGATCTATGGGCGTAGATAAACCACGCGTTCAACAAGTGTGTTTCGGGAGATAGGACGCGATGGACCGTGGCACGCGCACGCCAACGTCGTATGTATATATGCGAGCGCATGCACGCCGGGCGCGCTGATATTGATAAATTTTATTTTCCGTGCTTTGTGTGGTATTACAGTGGTGGTGCAATGCTATATTGTGGTTTTTAGTGCATTGTCGTGCTGTATCGAGATAGCGCAGAGCCCTTTGCGTGTATTTTTTATTTTTATTTTTAGAGCTGTTGGTTTTGGATAGTTTTGGTGGAGTAAGTGAAAATACATAGGTTTGATTAATTGTTGGTTTCATTTTTATTTGAAATTCAAGAAATATTAAAGAGCTTACAAGAATATAATTGGTAAATAAAGCGAAATTTCAAATTTCATGGTTGCATGTACTCGATCAGTTCAGAAAAATGCAGGATTGATTGCTACTTTATCAACTCAAAAATCCAGCACATCTAGATTGTGCCCAATTCACTTCCACGCTAATAATCTCAAATCTACTCAACTGACCACCTTCGTTGATAATCTCGCGATAATCTCCACCCGCGCGATTCCTTATCTCCGAATCCAGAACCTCATCCTCCCCTCTCATACATATACCATAACGCGAGCCAACATCTGTCCCGGCGAGCGAATGAATCGATTCACGAAAAATCCGCGCGCAGCTGAGGTCGCTCCTCTTATCCGCGAAGATCTCCCTCTCTCACTCGCACACGCGAGCCGCATCGGAATCTCCGAGAGTTCTGGCCTCCTATCCATATCGCATATAAATCCGCCACTCGTATATGCGCGCCTTCCCGTACATGCGCTAGCGCGGGTAATCGGGACTTTGAATTACGGCTGGCATAGCGGCAAGTGTCGAGCGATAATTCAATCCGAGCGCGTGGCAGAGGAAATATTTCTATACGCGAGCTGCGCGTGATGTGCGCGCGTCTGACCGCGAACGGCTGTGGAAACGGTTTTTCGTCAGGTAGGTAGACGAGGGATATTCGCGTGAATGGATAGAAGTAGATGATCGACGATGAATACGGGGAATTCGGATATCGATAGGTGCCGGCCGTTGCCGTTGTTCTTTTAGGTCAGGAGTGGCGACGAATACGCGTTGGATTACGATAACTTTGTGGAATGTGAGTTTGACGAGAAATCTTGAACTAATACTCATTCAACAGATAACGTTTATTTGGAAACAAAACGCGAATTTCAAACCCTTTGCATATATAAATACTTACAGACTTAGATACTTTTTTGGAGATTACATTAACATTTTCCATAACATGTTTAGGAGTGAAAAATCAATCATTAAATTAATTTATCAAATAAACATATAAACTTTTATATTCATTCACGTAAAATTGCAAAACAATTAAGAGCTCACTTTCATTGCATTTAATATCATCATCACGACTCAATCCAACTTTTAATTTAGAAACCATCAGTCGAATCAAATCCCCAAAACAACTTTATCCCTATACATAAATTATAGAAACCACAATCGACTTCTCCACCGGTTATCATTAGAATCATCCGAACCGCACTAAAAATCTCCATATTACAAAATCCCTCTCATCCGCCGCGATCGGCGTTCGAGAGACCACCCAAACCGCGCGCGCACACCGCCGAAAAGGAAGGAAAAGAAAAAAAAAAGGAACCGAAAGAAAAAAGGTCGCGTACAAAAAACTGCGGCTTCGTCGTCTTCTCTCTTTCTCCCATGCTCGTTCGTCTCGCGTTCATTCGCGCGCGCGCACTTCTTTCATCCGGCATTACACAAAAATCATCGTTTTTTCCCTTGGCCCTCGTTCGTCGCTTATTCGATAAAGCAAACCGCAGCGCGCGGATCGTTGCGAGGCGGCGAAAGAAAGGAGGGAACGACGACGATATATACAGAGGGGGAGAATACGGAGAGCCAATTAGGTATCGCGCGCGTGCGCGCACTCGCAGCGATATATACAAAGAGTCGCTCGCGGTTTTCGAGTGTTATTTATTGTTTCGTAAATAGATGCTCTTACCGCGGCAGTGGGAGTAGCGCGAGCGTGCGGTATATATAGGCTCCCCTGCGAGTGGAAGCGCTTTGTTCTTCCGGAAAAACTTGGCCATTGTAAACATAATAATTGGCCCGTTCGCCCCATATTTCTCATTCTCTATACTGCCTCGTTCGCTCCCGTTCTTCGTTCCGTTTTCCTATACCTCGCTTCTCCGACTTTTTCGGTTTTACTCTCTCCCTATTGTCTTTTCATTCGATATCGATTCCATCGTCCATCTCTTTTTACGTATTAATTTTTTAATACATCAATTTGCACAGGAAAACTTGTCATTCCTTATTTTAATTTTGTAGTTCATGTGCAATATGCGAATTTCGATGAAATGAGACAAAAATGCTTTGATAGATCAATTTGTATATTTTTCAATTTCTATATTTATTGATATAGCAATCTTCATTCTTCGTTGATGATCGTCATTTATCATTAATAGTATAAAAGTTAGCTTATAGTTAGATCTATTGCATCTTCATTGTTTTATTATATGAAAAAGTATCGTTTTATTTATAAAAGTGCATCTGATCTGAAAAGTATTTCCCATTTATTTATTTATTTATTTTCAACCAAAATTTACATGAAGTAAAATCCCGCAGAGGTAAACGCAGTTACCTGTTTGTCGGGCGGTCGAGATTTACAAAAATTGAACTTAAAAACTAGAAACTAAGACTAACGATAAGATATTAATACAACAGTTTTTATAATATATCTAAAATTGTCAACTAGACGAAAATATAGTGCAACCAATGCGTTTTTAAAAAAAAATATATATTTGGACTTAAAAACTTTTTTTTTGTAGTGACACAAACAAGTATCCTTAATTTGTAATCAATTTATTATTCATTTATCACTAAATATTTTTGGTAATCCACTCTTTTAACTTATTTTTCTTCAAAGAAGTATCATTTAGTATTGCACTTAACAATTATCTTATAAACCAATTCAAGTGAGTAGTTGCAAATGGTAATTTTAACCATTCATACACTGAAAAAAAAGTACAGGAAAAAGTACTAAACGTTCCATAAAAATTACCATCTTGTGCAGGGAACGCGACCACAGACTGTAAAAACCCAAAAAATTACCATACTTTATAAGAAATTTTACCAGAAATATAGGAAAATTTACTATACTTTATTGTAAAATTTACTGTAAAGTATGGTAATTTTTCGGGTCTTTACAGTCTGTGGTAGCTTTACGAGACAGTATAGTAATTTTTCCAAAACTTTTTTCTCAGTGTATAACTTTTAATATTCAAATTTTAAGCCTCCTTTCTTTAAAACAGCTTTTGCAAAAACAAAATCAAAGTAGAAAAAATTACAGAAAACACATCCCCTTACAACTGTAAAAACAAACGCGTCACAATTGAAAGCGCATTAATCTCTCTTTTCAACAACTCCCGGACAAGGCGGCGAAACCGACGATGAATACGATTATACCTTATATATATATACCTACCGACAAGCGCCAGCATACACGAGGCGCGTCAGGTGGTCGGCGCTCGACACAGACGCCGAAAGCGCCCCCGGGCTCGATTTATTACACCGGCGGCCGGCGCGTATAACAGAGAACGGAAAATTCATCTTCCTTCGAAACGCGTTAGCCACGGGCACAAAGGCTCGTCCCGCGCGCTTGCGATGATTGATGGACGGATCTCTCTCCCGGTGCGGTCGATCGCTGCGGCTAACCCTTGACTGTATATACGGTGATGTAGGTCGGCGCCGGCCGAGGTGACGAACGAATTAAGGATGTTTTGACTGAGTGGTCTGTTTGCCCTTTCGTGGCCGCGTGCGCCGTCGTCACCGCATACAGGCCGAGTGTAGAGTGAGTGATTGGTGATCTTTGGCGCAGAGTCGATGACAGCAGAGCTGGAGTGGAAGTGGATGTTTGAAGACGCGCGCTTATTTGTCATTGGTATGGTGCCTTCGAGGGATTTAATTAGCGTTTTATGTACGGGGGATAAGGGAAGTTGAAGTGAGGGTATTAGAGTGTTTTGAGGTGATGCTTTAAGAGAGTGTAATGTTTTTTTGGTGTTCGACATATCAAGTGATTGTAAAAGGGCTTTTAAGATACCGAGATTAATGTACCTTTTACAGTATGCGCTTGAATGATAAAAAATGATGAATGTGACGAGCTAACGCTTGCGATAATACATAGCATATTGACAAACTACTGTATCTTGAAAGATTGAATAATTCACACTATTATACGAAAACTGAATTAGCGTTTGATTTGCGAAAACGTTATATAAGAAAGACATAGTATACTATACATAGAAAGAAATTCACGTGCGATTCTTTTGAACGTCTCGGAAAAACTGTTTGCTCCTCTTGAGCGTCAAAGGCGGAAAGGTGACGAAATTCGTCTCTTTAAAGCTTTTCAGCGCGCGCGCGTCTGCGTGCAGTGCAAACGCTCGTGGACATCGTCACTTTCGTCGGAGCCCGAGGCGAGCCAGCGAGAGCTCGCAGCGAGACGCCGCGTCCAAGGACAAAGGGCCGTCGCTCGGATGCGCCGCGAGACAGAAGAATAACGCGAGGCGAAAAGTCTCTGGGTTACGCTTGGCACAGTTACACCTTTAATATTTTTTAATTTTCATTTTCATAATTAACAAGCGCAACAATAAGAGAATGGCTCGTTAAAGGGTTTACCATCAAACTTTGTCAGAAGTGTCTGCCTTTCTTTGTAGGTACAGTTTTCATACCGAATTATGTTATGTAAGCAGGCGCACCTGCGCGCCGCGAACGGATCAGAGCGGGATGATGTGTCCGACGCGAAATCGAGCGGGACGTAATCTGGGCGTCGGTTGTCGCAGAAGTCGAGACAAGAAGGTGCTACAAGATTTTTTTATGATAAGGGTAAATGGTTAGAATATTGCCAAAATGACTTGTTTTAGTATTTAATTGCAAAGGGAATATTATTTTCAAATAAATTCCTAAATATATTGATATTATGTTAACATTCTTATAACAACATTCAAAATCTTAATAATACATTCAATTTATGATTCTGAAATACAGCTATATACTATACATTATTAAGTCATACTTCACTTTTATCCGCTTTCAACAGAATGCATACTCATATATTAAGCCAAGAAACTGGAAAACAAACAAGCCTGCTATACCTAGTGACCATAATCTCTAACCAGTAGCCAAAAAAAGCTTTTAAAATAATGCAAAACAGTACATTACTTCAAATTATCGTAACTAACGTCGCATTATAACTTTTATTCAATATCAGACAACACAACGTCCAGCGAAAAATTCCTTGAACGCGCGTTTAATAGTACACTTCGACACGGGTGGGGAAGTCGATTATTTAGCTGGTGTGACTTTTTGCACGAGCGAAGCGAGTGCGAAAAAGTCACACCACCTAAATAATCGACTTACGCACTAGTTTCGAACGGTACTTTATACCACGAGCGCCGAAAAATCATATCAAAGTTGTGATTTTGAGGTTAGAGTGGTATAAAATATAATAATGTCGCGCTCGTCTCCCCGTATAAAAATGAAAAGGAAAGGCTGAAAAAAGTAAAAAGTCGATCTTTCGGGGAACTTTACTGTTTTTAATTAAAGCAAACGTACGATAACGCGCGATCGGGCGCGTAAATTCGACAGAACGCGACGGCGACTGGCGCCGCGCGATCCGGGGCCATATTTTAACGAGCAAGTCGGCAGCGACCGCGTATAAGATGCGAATGTCGCGCGACAGGAAAAATCAAAATGTTTATTTTGCAAGTATTTTACGAGCGTAATCAGGCTAAAAAGTTGGATTTCGGCTGGGTGGAACGAAATTCGAGGGGTTTTATGGCACTGCGTGAGACGGTAAACAGAAGTGGCGTTTACGTTGCACCTGCTAATTAGTGCTGAAAAATTTTTAAGAGCTTAAAATTTGAGAATCTGTCTCTTACGTAAGAGATCTCTTACTTTCAGGTAATGGCTATATTTTATCCTTTATAAGATCAAATAACCAGTAATTCGAAAATCTTAAATTAAATTAATTAATAATATAAACTATAAAACATTGAAATAATAATCCTTAAACAACAAAATATCACTAAATCGATTCGATAATAAATCCCATTTATAACACACGGATTACAATCCCACAGTACATCAAAACGCTGGGTAATAAACTTCCGAAAAATCGTTAAACTGCGCCGAACGACGAAATAAAGAAGCGCACGTGGGATCAGCTGTAATACCGTTACACCCCAGCCTCGCCACACGGCCAGGAAAGAAGGCAGGGAGAAAGAAAGAAGGAAAGAACGATAAATACTCGCGCGCCGCGCTTACCCCGCGTATAATCATCGCCTCGGAATTTTGACTTACTGTAAATTAGAGCCAATATCGTCTAGGGATAGAGGAGACGTATATATTTCCACCGCCGTCTTCAACTATACACGCCGCAGACCGACAAGGCCATAAGTACCGAATCGAGACTTTGACCCGAGGGGTTAAGCCGCCGCCGGCGGCCGGGCGCACGGGCAATTACGCAATATATTCCCCCCCGGCCGTACATATACCCGCGCGTCTCTCGGCTAGGGTGTGCGGTCAGTATTATACGCGCGGCTGTGAATCGGGAAAACCTTATTTTCGGGAGGAGAAATGATTCACCGCGATCGTAAATGCCTTCGATTAGACGTCCGGTCGGCTACTTTCGCTCTCCCTTCCTCTCTCTCTCTTTTCTCGTTTCGCTTTATAGATATATATATATATATATATACGCGCGTGTGCGGACGGGGGTAGGGGAAGGCAATAAAAGGCGATGTCCTTTTTACAGGGCCGAGAGAGAAAGCGAAAGTGCGCGCCGCGGTGTATAACGTTATATATACATAAAGGCGCGAGACGCGCGCGTGTGTAAGTGGAAAAGTGCTAGGCTCTCTTTAATAGGAGGATCTTTACGGATTTAAGGAGATTGTTAAAGGCGCTTTATCGGTTGCTGCGAATGCGGCAACGCCGGCGTTACGTGCGAACGGTTTCAATTTCTTTTTTTACGGTTCGCAGGAAAGTGCGTATTGTGTGCGGCATATTGTTCGTTGCTGTTCGTTTATATTTAACGTTTCTTAGATACTTCACGTTACAGTTTTCAGGTATGTTATCGACTTTTTCTTTATATCCGATAAATAAAATCAATGTTTCATGTATATATATGTTGAAATAAAGTACGATTCTTTCAATTTTTTTTTTTTTTTTATAAAATAGTATTTTGCGATCCAACGTAGCAGGAACTTCAGGATAGTATTTCCTTTTTTTGTAAATCACTTGCACATGGTTAGATATCGAAAGTGAACGAAACATCCGATTTTAATCACCAGGGAAATCTGCTAACGAAAAACATTATATTCCACGAGGACTCAAGTCACAGCGCCTATCGAGGGTATATCGCTCAAAAAGCTTTCTGTCCTCCCGTACTAAACTCGCGTTTAAAACCCCAGGAGACTGCCGCGGCGACAAAGACGCTGCAGTATGCGCAATCGACGCACTCGCCTTCTTCTATACCCCATCGGAATCATCGTAATAATGCGTACAGAATAAACTGCCCGCCGTAATATATATTATACGGTCTTACGCCATCTTGCTGCGCTACAGATCGTCGTAAAAAAAAGGACGCGTATATATTTCGAACGGAAGGGGGGGCGCCATTACCGGGCCCTCTAAAAAGAAGCTCTCTCGTTCACCCTCGTACGTGTATAATACGAATCGCGCGTATATAGAGGCCTCGAGTCGCGCGCAGCGAGTATAGTAGTGCCTCCGCGCGAAGGAAATAATAAAATTGCGCCGCTTTATGCGCGGCCCCGTGTATTACCGCGATGCGGGCTCTTCTCGAGGGGAGGAATATGCGCGCCTGTGCGATGTATGTGTATATAGGTGTATATGAATGTATGTATTATAGGGGTACAGGCGACGGAATTTTTGAGTATTCACGGGGACGGATAGACAAGGCGGATCCTCAAATTTGTCGTGATTTATTGGACGCCGACGGTTCTACTGCATATTGGGGGGGGGGGGGGTCCTGTGTTCCTGCAAGCGAGGTAAATATTGCGTATATATTATGCTTGCTGAATGACTTTTCTGTCTGATGGCTTAAAAAATGAAGGTGTATGTAGTATAAGAGGGAGTGTATTATACACGTGTAAATGAACTTGTAATTTAATATTCGACGTGATATATATGCGCCTATGTTGTCATCATGGATTGAAAGTGCTATTTATTTTGTAATACATATAAATGTACTTTGTAATATAATTAACTCGCACAGTCGTACATGTTTATTACATCATTTAAACTCACGTTTCTAAAAAAATTGAAATATCATAGTAATTAACATTAAAATAACTTTTCTAAAAAATAATTAATTTGGGGGCCAGGTTTTACGCAATATTATCAATTCTAAAAATGTATTAGTATACTGAAGATGCATTTAAACATATACATATACCAAATTACGATTACACCGTCCTTTCCACCGTAATCTCCACCGTAATGTAACAGATTACATAAACTATTTCATGGACACACACACACACACACACGCACACACACAGACACACACACACACACACACACCCGCACACACTCACACACACACACACCCACACACACACACACACACACACACACACACACACACACACACACACACACACACACACACACATTAAAAGGTATACACGCGAACTATAATTATATTATTCAAGGCCACACCAACTCGTAGAAAACCGTATAGCCATGATGAATAGAACTTTGTTTCACAGCCACATATAGCGCGCACGATTACATTCGCGCGCGCGCGCGCGGACAAGCGAATTCTACGACGATTACTGCGTATAATCTTCTTACAAAGAACCCGATGGCACATCGGTAAATATAGAAGCGGCTACTACTCTACAGCCTATCCGCCACGCTACATCAAAGGAAACCGCGAAAACGGCCAATTCCTAATAGCGTCTAACGAATCACGCAGCGGCAAATGGCATAAGTATATACACGGCCACTATGTATATATATATATATATATATATATATATATATATATATAACGATCGCGCAGCGGCTTCCGCAAAAAAGCAGGGGAATCTCGTTAAACAAACAGACCGCGAGCGTATAGGAGCCGCGATGGCCCGTTAATAATGTCATAAAAGATTGGCCTCTCGCGGAAAAGGTCGCCCTCCTATAACGTGTCATTATAGGCAGCGCAATTGCCCCGCGGCCGCGCGCGAGCTCACGAGTCTCTTTCGCGCGACACGTCCAGAGAATAGAAGGGACGGTGAGAGAGATCTTCCGAGAAACAACACTTCCGCGAAGTGCAAAATTGCCGTTATTATATACCTTCTCTCACGCTGTGTCTCTCCCTCCGGCTCTCGCTCTCGGTTACTCCTATACTCGGCTGTTGTACAAACAACCTTGGCGAAAACCCGGAGGATCGCGCGCGACGATTTTGAGTGCGGAGAGTAGGTAAGTACGCGCTTTTTGTGAAAGAGAATGTCGTTACACACGCGTGAAAAGTTACATGTTGTACTGTTAATTCGCCCGGGAGATACGTCAGTTGTTTGTCAAGTGAAAACTGCGAGGTCGCATACTTCGGGCCCATTAACTTTCATCGTTGCGGGCGAAATTAAAGATGTACTGGTTATAAGGTCCCTGCCAAAAGTTTGTGAATTCGATAAACTGCAATAATTAATTGTATACGATAATTGACCAAATTTAAGTTCTTGTGGGTGATTCGGGAGTATAATACGAATATAACAAGCTTTGAAAATTGAAAATCGAATAAAAATTGACAAAGTTCTGCTATTTTTTATAGTTACAAAAACCAAATTATTACGTAAATTTTTAGTGCTGAAAATGAAAAAGTGCCAAACTTTTAATTTTCATTCGATTTTTAATTTCTAAAGTTTATAATATTCCTGCCATGATTTGTAATCGATCGCGAGCATTGAAAATTGTCTATTTATCCTACATAATTTGTTATTGTTGTTTTAATATTAATAACTTAATTTTTGGCAGAGACTGTACGAGAAATAAACTGCAATAACAAATTATGTAGGATAAATAGTCGATTTTCAATGCTCGCGATCGATTACAAATCACGATAGGAATATTATAAGCTTTAGAAATTAAAAATCGAATGAAAATTAAAAGTTTGGCACTTTGTCATTTTCAGTATTAAAAATTTACTTAATGACTCGGTTTTTGTAACTATAAAAAATATCAGAACTTTGTCAATTTTTATTCGATTTTCAATTTTCAAAGCTTATTATATTCGTATTATACTCCTGAATCACCCACAAGAACTTAAATTTGGTCAATTATTGCATACAATTAATTATTGCAGTTTATCGAATTCACAAACATTTGGCAGGGACCTTATAGCCAGTACATCCTTAAATGGGTTTGAAGTTTGCAACGTTTGAGTGCAACGAAATAAAAAAAATTGATTTTACTCCAAAGTTATATGGATTAATTTTAATTTCGTATGAAGATTTAGTATTTTATAGTATGAAATAACTTTATGACAAAGGTTTAGATCAAATTTTGTACTGCCTAGTAACTTTCATTAATTGTAAAAATTATTTTGTTGCATTCCAACGATGCAAACTTCAGACCCATGGAATTAAGCATTCGCTACTTGCTATACTCTGTTTTTCATACTCTCTAAAGTTGAATTAGTGAAAAAACCACTAAATATTAGTTAAAATTGCTCCACCGAAAAATTAGTGAATATTCACTAATTCTTAGTGGAAATATTCACTATTTAAAATAGTAAAATTTTAATATCATCATATTCGAACATCATATTAGACATCATATTCGACTTTACAGTTGCCTTTAGACCATTACGGTATCCTTTGATTCCAGTTTCCACTTCAGACGTCAACCGAATGCAGCTACCAATTCTAAATTTCCGCATCAAAGATTTCGTAACTCCAATTTGCATGCAAGTTTTGAACACAAAACTGCGTCTTCTCTATACACACGCAGTAATTAGTGGCTGAATTTCCACGTAGACTCCAGACTTCCTTTAAAATCATCCCCACCTAAAAAACTCGTGTTTTACGATAAAAACAAATTCTGTTTGACAATTCTGAAGTCCTAAATTTCACAGGTCTTCGAAAACTACGCTCCACTTTGGAAGCTCCCAAACATGCACTTAACGGCCATATCGTTACACACGGCGGCCCATAAAACTCTGCATTTAACGAATTTATTTAAACTTCCACGAGCGCCCGCGGGCAAACAATAACATTATCCTGTGTGCACCTCGAAGCGCATGATCCAGTAGCACCGACGCGCGCAGGCCAGAACTCATAACGGAAACCCGTGTAGCGCTCATGCATGCGGCGTGCTAAGAAAAGACGCGCGGGTCGGAAGAGAGGGACGATAAGGGGAAGTTAAGGATCACAAATGACGCAGCGCTCTCAGCGATAACCGGCGCACTATAAACTCTCGAAATTGCTCTAATCTCGTACCACCCGCTCGGCGTGTCTTCTGTATTTTCTTTTTCGAGGCGTTTAGATCGTAAACGTGTCGGGCCGAGGGTGATCTCGTCGGCGTTTACCTTGAGTCGATTCGTTTCTATTTGCATTCGCCGCGTGTGGAGGCGAGAGATGCAAGGGACGACGCTGCATCCAGTCGGAAAACTTTGTGCGTGTGTGTATGGGTGTGTATAATATAATCTGAAAGCGCTCGCGGCGGCGTTTGCGCGCGAGAGTTTGTTGAAATGTTTTTAGGGGTGAAGGAGTTCCGAGAACCTGCACGTCGAGCTGATATTGTTTTTTCATAATGTATATTCAAAATATACTGTGCGGTAATTAATGGGTTGACTTTACGTGTATACCCAGGTTGCACTTGATGCGTATAGGTTCGAATATAGGAACGAGTAAATCGTAGAGGTTAAAAAAAAATATTAATTGTAAATATTATATATAAGATTTTGATAAAAATGGAAATTAATTAATTGAATTTGAATGTGTACATTATTTTGTATGAATTTACGTTGTAATAATAAATGAAGCTTTGGTACGAACATATTAAATGAGAACGTTAAAGTTATATAGGTACATAGTCGATGGAATCGTACATTTTTAATGCACCAAAAGTTATAAAAACCGAGTGCTCCTTTGTGCGATGAAGTTACGTTGATATTATAGGCAGAAAAGAATGTATAATACAGGATCCCTAATACCCTTATACGAGGGATGCGATAAAACGTAAAGATGTTTAAGAAAAATTATAAAATAAAAAAAAGGTGGGTAATTATTAAATATTGTTTACGTTCTCATAATTATTACTAATATTAAATTTACTTTTTGTTAATAATAAGTCAGTTACGCGACCATTAGATCTTCTTTTGATTATAAAATGTTAAATTCATTATAAGTTTGAAGACATCGTTTGAACCAAGTAGATTATTTATATAGTACAACTTTTTAATTTTAAATTAAAAATTAAAATCCTATCTACCTACACGCTCTATATTTACCTCAAGAGCATAACATAAATAGGTGTGAACTGCAAGGGACATCACACCAAAATGTACCTTAAGGTAGTTCTTACCCAAGAAAACGATCGTTAAAAAAGTATTCTATATAATCTATTGCTCAAATATTATATTACAAGTGATAGTAAAATCCAAAAGTAGGTTGCTTTAAGTAACAGAAAAAATTTTTCAAATATAAATTATATACATTAAAGCTTAAAATTTGCTAAATAAGGAAAAATATCACAAAAAGTCATGAATTATTTTTGTTTTTTATTCGATTTTTTTATTAAAAACGCTATTTTGTTTCTCTAGCGTTCCTCGATAAATTCACCGCATGAAATTATCAACAAATCATTTTACACAAAGTTAGAGAAATTTGTTTAAAAAAAATTACAAAAACTTAGCAACTAATAGCTCTAACTTTGTGTAAAATGATTTGTTGACAATTTCATGCGGTGAATTTATCGAGGAACGTTTCAGAAACAAAATAGTGTTCTGAATAAAAAAATCGAATAAAAAACAAAAATAATTCATGACTTTTTGTGATATTTTTCCTTATTTACCAACTTTTAGGCTTTAATGTTATATAATTTATATTTGAAAAATGTTTCTGTTACTTAAAGCAACATACTTTTGGATTTTACTATCACTTGTAATATAATATTTGAGCAATAGCTTATACACAATACTTTTTTAACGATCGTTTTCTTGGGTAAGAACTACCTTAAATCCACACATACTTCACTTGCACCACACTCAAATCCAGCTAGCACATAATAAACCACTTTTCGAAATGAAAATTTTCCTTCAAGTTCGTATGTATATAAGTACAGGCGAATCTCGCCGGGCTTGAACACGCCTAGTCACCTCGCGAAATTTCTGGCCGGCCAGACACACTTTTTACGGCTTGATTCTGAATGCGCGCCTTCTACTCGCGTATTTTTGGCGCCACTCATCTCTCCAGCAGTCTTGTATATAGAGTAGGTAGGCCACTCGCTTCTCGGCTATTTAGCTCTGTATGCGTTTCCCGCGCGAGCTTTCTCATTCGTAAACAAGAGGGCAATGCCGATCGTTGTAATGTACTCTGAAAGTTTGATTGTTTTGGAAACAATTATTTTACGTTAAATGAAAATTATGTTACAATAAACAAAATAGTATATAACGCCTTGCTAAAAGATTATACACGAAAATCGATATCTTACCGGGACCATTGAAAAAGCGCGCCGCAGCTGCTTCAATTTTTTATTACCAGCGATCATAAAAGTGTGATAGGCCATAAGACCTTTTATTAGACCTTTCATATAAAGACCTTTATTTGAACTGCCGCACGAGTCTAACGCTGTATATATACATATACATACTTGCGCGGAGCGCGAAACTTTGATGCAAGAGAGAGAGAGAGAGAGTAAAATGGCGCTTACATTCGAGGCCTTTCAGACAAAATAAAACGAAATTACAATGCTAATGCGCCTTTACAACGTACGAGCATTATATAGAGAAGGATCGGGACGAATTTTCGAAAAAGAGCCATTAAAATTTTTATAATTCACCTCGGTTTATGTGCACGCGCGCGCGAGAGGGAGAGAAGTCGCTAAATAATAAATGGCGCGAATTTTATTTCTTTCTTTTCTGCGCCTACCTACCTAACTACATCGCACAAAGGAGCACTCGGTTTTTATAACTTTTGGTGCATTAAAAATGTACGGTTCTTTCAACAATGTGCTTAAATAACTTTAACGGTCTCATTTGATGTGTTCGTTCCAAAACTTGACTTATTATTACAACGTAAATTTATACAAAGTAATGTACACATTCACATTCAATTAATTTAACATCATTCCTCATCTTGTAAAACCGGCAAACATCATTACGATCAAGACTTTTATAGGAATTCCCGCATTAAAGTTTTCGTTACCCTAGTAGAAAATAGACCCACTTTGCCGGTTAAGATGTTAATCAAATGGAAGATGACCATCGAAATTTAATTAAAACTATTTAAAAATATCACTACCCTGGTGGAAATTTGTCTATCAGAAATGGCCACAATCTCAATAAATAGGTAGGAAAAATGGCTAGTAGGAAAAATAGGCCCCGGAAAACGCTTTTTCTCCCATTATTCGCACATTTAATAGATTGGACATAACCTCCAAATTTTCGTTTTAAGTTTACTTAAAGAATTGACGTTAAATTGGGCGGTATTCAACTGTAACTTATAGCTCGCTAAAATATAAACAATATGAGCAAACAGAAAAACCATTTACAGCAGTCCTCTTGAAAATATTACGTAGAATGTATTTATTGCCATTAGATTCTGTCTCTCTCACTCCTTGTCATAACAACAGGCCTTCCACTAGCCATTTCCAGACTAAAAAAACTGATCAGTTTTAATACCTTTAAAATACTCAAGAACAAGTTTGTGCTTGTCTTCGCAAAACTCATTCTATTTTTCAATCTATTAAATGTTCGAATAATAGGGAAAAAAGCGTTTCGCCGGGAGCTAGAAACTGGAGAAGGGAAATTCCCATTTTATAGCAAGTTTCTAATATAAATGGCCAGTTAATAGTTAGAAAATGTTTTGGATTTCCACCAGGGATATATTTTAAAGCATCTATAATATAATATTTCCACATGTATAAATAGTTATTCTTCGTTGACAATATAGTAGAGCCGTTGGTTAGCATTTCTACTAGGGTATGGTTATGAAAAAGTCCCATACATACTCCCGTGTAATTTCAAACCTTAAATTTTTGATATATTTATGTTCAATTTATCACACAATCATTGTTCTGAAATTATTAAAATAATATTATTCCTTATCGAATCGTCTGAACTTGACTTAATCTTATGTTATTACAGAATGAAAGCACAGAGACGAGGATAGAATAAATCAGATTTGTAGAATCAAATATCTCGAATGACTCAGAGTTCGACATGGCGCGCGCAGTCTCGCAGCCTTATTGCGGATCTCGGCGTGTAAGTGTTTACATCCTTCCTAGGGCATCGGCGAATCCGCCGAGTGATGGAGGAGAAGAGACGTTTTAGTGACCTTAACTAGTAAGACGCGCAGACCTCGCGCAGTTCATTGCGTTCATAACGCACGCATCTCCCTCTCTCCGTTCGCGGCTCGTCTGCTCTACATTTCGCAATTGCCGTGACGTCTCTAGTGTGAATTTATTTGTTCGAATGCACGGCGCGTGGGTGTCGATAAGCTTAAGGGAACTACGAGGTTAATGATTTATTTGCATATACTTATAGAATTGTTTGATAAATGTTGCCAAAATTCGGTTATAGAATTTTACATATTATTTCTGCGTACACACACACACACACACACACACACGCGCGCGCGCGCGCGCACGCGCACGCACAATCTGAAATGCTACCAAAAATGTTCAAATGAAGTGTGAGTT
Organism: Torymus aiolomorphi; assembly: GCA_036365515.1. NCBI lineage: Eukaryota > Metazoa > Arthropoda > Insecta > Hymenoptera > Torymidae > Torymus > Torymus aiolomorphi. The sequence goes on along the minus strand of CM070875.1, from coordinate 188,279,221 downwards.
ACATGTATTTAATAGCGGTATATTCAACTTATATATCTACCTCGCGAAAAATTAACGCGCTGTAATTGCAGCAATCCAAAGTGAGTCCATAATGTGAAATAATGAGTAGTAATTGAGCGTATTTAAATATGAGCTAATCGCTTAACTCTTAAAAACACGCATGCAGACTGAATTTATCGCCAACATTATATGCGTCATGCATGAAATGAGACATTTTATAGTTTGTAATTGCCGATAAAGTTAAACCCCACTCGCAACGTCACTGAATAAAAAAACTGTGCTTCAAGATTCTCTTTGAGCGTCGCACGTATACGTTCGAAATTCCGTTCTCGAAGTCGCGTATCAATCGGCAAAAGTCTTAAGCCCCGGCACTTGAATATTTAACGACTTTTCTCCGAAAGACAAGGGGAAATCATTAAATACTCGCTCACAAAAAATAATGCAAACGTCACATACTTCTTTTTCTATTCTAGGATATGTGAGTGCACTTTTTACGACGGAGATAAACAAAATTTTCGTTTAACGACATGATGACAGGATGTCAAGAGTTTAGAGAGAAGTAAAATTGATAGTGATTACCGACGATTTGAACGTAAAATATATACGCATATATATCTTTATATATACCTATCGAAGGCGACTTTTTGTTCGGATATGACAAGGTTACGTTACCAAGTGATCCCTATTCAAAATATTTCTATGGACTTCGTCGTAGCAGATGTAGTCATTTCTCAATAGAGCTCAATGCGAATAATAATCTGGTTAACTCGAAAATTTATCGCTTGAGTAAATTTCAGGCTGCAGTCGAGGCCATATTTAAAGTTAAAGGATGAACAAAATATAATTTACCTTCGAAATGGAAAATATATTTTACTATTCCAAAGTATGTATACCGTGTACAGTGACAAAACAGATAATAAGTAAAAATGAAAAGATTAGAGTTTCGCAAAAATTGCAATATTTCGTTAGAAAATTTCCTAGAAACATGTAAGCAAATTATATTCAAAAATTTTATATACAGTTAAGTAATTTTTTCTTCATTTTTTAACGTCTATGGTAACTTATGAAACAATATGGTGATTTTTACAAAAAAAAATTCTCCTCTTTCTCTTACTATCTACAAGCCCAGTTTAATTATAAAATGCACGGTAGATTATTAATTCAAATAATGAGCCCTACCAGAGGACATAAAGGAGCAAAAGAGACACGTTATTACAGGCATTGTAAAAATGAGTCGCGAAGCTAATCCCGGCTAACGGCAAAAAGAGCGAACGAGGCGGCGGCGGCAGACGCGCATTCGTTCGACAATGCGCGCCGCGTGCTGTGTAAGTACATGTATACGCCCGCGCACGCGAGGTGAAAAAAGGACGGGCGCGCGCGCGTTATGCGATTTTTAATCGCCCTCGTAAAGCCGACGCGTAATGCGCGAGACTCGCCAATCTCCTCGTTGTTTTTCGCGCGCTCGCTGCTTAATAAACCCGTTTATTAAAGTCCCTCGTTGCCTTACGCGCGCCACGCTCGTCCCATGATGGTTGTATTATGTGGCGCGGTGCTTGCGGACTTGACTTTTTCCCGCTCTATATAAGCAGTCGGTGCGTGAGTGCGTAAAAAATTTTAGTTCGGCGGTGCGTGAAAATGTGTGAAAACAGTGTAAGCGGTTATGAGGGAATAATGTTTGAGTGAGTGTCTGATGAGGTAATAGTGTGGTTTTCATATGTTTGGGGGCGGAAGTGTAACGCTTATAAAGTAATTTTAAAAATATTAGAGATGTATAGGTATATCTTTAAAAATTTGCCCATAAATAAAACTGAAAGCTTTTTTTTCTATCATTTTTTGTTCAAGTTTTCATTAGTATTGCAAAAATATTGAAATTATATAAAATTAATGTATATATTAAAATGTAAAAAATTACATTATAAATCTTTATCTTACAATGTATACGGACTAATTTTTTCGACGATTCGATAAGTGTGATTTCATCCATAATTCAGAGTATTGTCATTTTTTTTTTTTTTTGCTGATGTAAAAGTTAAAGAATTAATTCACTTTCTCAAATATGTTCTTTTGAATATTATATTTTTCTTGGACTCGAAACCTTGATTGTTAAAGACTAATAATAATCTTCCGGAATCAACCAATAAATAAACCGCAAATATTAATTTGATTTGTCTCAAAACATTCAACACCATTACTTCACTTCCTTCCACAAATGAGTGAGTTACAGACTAGTTCACCCACCCACATCGTTAACATAAATTTACTAAAGTGCCTAACACATCCTTCAAATTAAACCCCATCTTAAATCTAAATCTTCATAATTAATATCGCGAGCAAAAATTACTATACCCGAAATCACTTCAACCTCACTTATTCTCACGCGTTCCCTCATCCACATATACCCTCGCCTCATACTTCACGCAGCGACCGCATTCTCTTCGTCTTCCGCCGGCCGAAACTTCCTCTTCTCTTCTCCCTCCCTCCCCGTCCTCCCTTTTAATTTGTCTCTCCCGGCACTCTTTCCCCCTCCCACTCCTCTCTCCATCTTTCATTCATATATGCATTCGCACTTTATAGCCCTGCCTCCTCTCTCTACTCCTCCGGACCGCGTCCCAGCTCATTCTTCAGGGCATCGGACTTCGGTCCGCTCTCTCTCTCTCTCTCTCGCCCTTGGCTGAGTTACGGTCATTTTTTACGAGCCCCCTTCGGCCCCTTTTAAAAGGCCCGCGCGCCGACTTCTCTTTGTCGCCGAACGCACCGCGCGGTAATGGCCGTCGCGACGCGGAAAACGAGAGCCGTAAGTGCGTTTGGACTGCACAAACTCGTGGGGGGTGAAATGGCGCGCGTCGACGACGGAAATGCTTGTAGGGGGGAGGGTGGAAGTTAGCGAACGTCCGGTGTGGTTGTATTCGCGGGAAATGCGGTGCGCGCAATTTCAATGGCCGCACCTGGTTACAGATGAGCGTTGTGATGTTTTTCTAGAAATATCAGGTGAGGATAAGGACTAAACGCATTTTCCACAATGAGTTCATTTCCCTTTTATCCCGTTTGAGTTAATGAAATCGACTAATAAACTATCTTTTATCATTTGTTCATGGGAATTATACTTTTAAGAAGTGAATTCAAAGATACGTATAAGTGTCTAGTGAGATATGTTGATGCAGTTAGTTTTTGTTTTTATACCAAATTAATTTAGGAAAATGCGAGAGATAAGGTATATATACGCTTAGTGGTCAATGACACTTGCATCGTTAGAAACTTGCCCTGAGTGGTTTTGACAATTTCAAAGAAAGACAAGTTCGCTCCCGTCCAATTACTGCGCTTCCCAAGCCGCTCTCTTATTGTGAGCGTGCAATATACAAAACGAGGAGCGTGTAAAGGAGATAAATTACGGAAATCACTGTATCGAGCTATAAGATATTGCCTCTTATCAGCGAGTCATTTGTAAAACGAACACTTAAGGTTCCTTGATACATGCGTTCCAGCTCTGGCATTGAAAGGATAAATTGCATTAAGATTATCAAATAATCGGGATATTTTAAACCTGGATTCCTTTCCTCCAGGAAAATAATAATCCCAGTATCGTGAATTTTCCTCGAACGAATCCTATCGAAATGAAAATCTCCCGAGAAAACTGACCACGATAAAAAGAAGCGTAAATTATAGTATTTATATATATAGAGGAGTTTCAAGACATCCCCCGTCGCTTGGAATCGCCGGATCGCAGAGCGAAATCTCAACTGCAGGCCAATGCGGCAAAGAAAACTCTCCCGTAATAAAAAAAAAAAAAAGAAGCCGAGCGAAAATAACAAGTCCGTTATAATCCGCGCGCGCTCTCGCTGCTATATATCCACTCTATACGCTTCTTTCATCCCGGACCAACGTTATACATATATATTATATACACTTGCCCGCGCGCGCAATAACAAGCGGCGGCGGCGGCACGCGCGCGCAAAGAAATCAGAAACGGGCGCCCCGGAGATTAAAGAGCCGCGCCGGTCTTATCGCGATGCCGCGGGCTCAATTACCCCTGTCATTGCATTAATTACTCAGTCGGGGCCCCGCTTATCTCGCGCGCGGCTGAAAAAACGCGCCGGGAATTCGCGCGCCCCCTCGCCGATTTCCGCTGTATACGAGAAGGGGTTGAGGTTGGGGGACGAGGGTATAAGTGGAGCGGCGGTGCATCTAGTAGACAAGAGGGAGAGAGAGAGAGAGAGAGAGAGATGGAGATGCGATTCGTTATCTTTTTAATTATCTCCGCGCATCCCCGAAAACGCTCTCGTGGGAGCAGCATTGCGTGTGCTCGTCCGTGCGAAATTGAAATTTTTGTCCAAGAGAGCGAATCGCGCGGTGATTTGCTTTACGTATATCTGTGTATATCGTCGGGCTAGTTTTGAAGTATAATTTTATTTTGAAACGAAAAATTTTTCATTATAAATTATGTTGTATCCCTGGTGGAAATCCAAAACATTTTCTAACTATTAACTGGCCATTTATATTAGAAACTTGCTATAAAATGGGAATTTCCCTTTTCCAGTTTCTAGCTCCCGGTGAAATGCTTTTTTCCCTATTATTCGAACATTTAATAGATTGAAAAATAGAATGAGTTTTGCGAAGACAAATACAAGCTTGCTCTTGAGTATTTTAAAGGTATTAAAACTGATCAGTTTTTTTAGTCCGGAAATGGCTAGTAGAAGGCCTGTTGTTATGACAAGGAGTGAGAGAGACAGAATCTAATGGCAATAAATACATTCTACGTAATATCTTCAAAAGGACAGCTGTAAATGGTTTTTCTGTCTGCTCATATTGTTTATATTTTAGTAAGCTATCAGTTACAGCTGAATACCGTCCAATTTAACGTCAATTCTTTAAGTAAACTTCAAACAAAAATTTGGAGGTTATGTCCAATCTATTAAATGTGCAAATAATGGGAGAAAAAGCGTTTCATCGAGGCCTATTAACTAGCCATTTTTTCTACCTATTTATTGAGATTGTTGGCCATTTCAGATAGACAAATTTCCACCAGGGATGTTAATGGAAAATGGATAGAGTTTCATCGAGTAGTATCAATTTTATTCATAAAATATAAGAAACATCGTGCGGATATTTTCATAAAACGATATAAAACTATTGAAATCAATTTTACGAGGTACGTGCATAAGTAGCTTTCACAATTTATTCAAGCACAACGTCAAAATGTAAATATATATAACATGATGAAGTATAAATCCTCCTTATTCATACGGAAAATGTTTGCTCTCATTGAAAAGCCCCATGTATGGATAGTTCTCCCAGATTGAATTTTTGCCAAAACTTTATGATTGTAAAACCTACTTTGATCTCGCCAAGTGGAACTTAAATGCATCAACTTATCTAGATGATATTAACCCAATTAACGGCAACATATATAGATTCGGTAAATCTGTTATGAGTTTAATTACAAGCCAACAGTTTGTATAATTTAAAGGGGGCGACATAGTGAAGCGGGGCTAATATAACTTATCGCGATGGCAAAATTCAAATTGCTTGCGAAATTTGAATAGCGTATATATAGAATCTATGACTACAGTTTCGCCGGAAGAAGATTTATATTCCACAGCGAAAAACTTTAAAGTAAACCGGCATCAAATGAATATCTCACGAACAGAAATAAAACACAATAACCTTTACCCATCCAATATACACCATTATGCTTTTATCCAATACCACAGTTTTAACTATTTTTAAACGATACAACATATACTTTTATATTATTTAACTTTCAAACGTAACTCCACCTTCTCAAACCCCACCACTGCTGTATATATATACACCAGCCTTAAAGCTAATCGAATCGAACACGCGCGTGGTCGCAAGAACTATACGCACCGGGCAAGAAACAGCGTGCACTTCTCGCACCAACAAGTCGAAGAAGCGCGCGGACAACAGCGGCACACGAGTGTTCTTCGCCTCTCCTCTTCGACCACGACGGCGGCGGCAAGCGAAATGCCTGGGCTGTCCGATTAATCGGCGGCGGCGGCGAGGAACCAGTTTGTCAGAAATAAAATCCCTCCGAGGCCGGCGGCGGCGGCGCGAGGGCTTCTGTAAAACGCGCGCGCGCGCGCGCCTTTGAGAGCCACGCGCGATTGTCATTATAGCCGGGGTCCCATTTTCCCGAGTGACTCCCGGTAATGGACGATGGCTGGTTTGTGGGAATCCGCGTGGTGTGGATTAGGTGGGAGTATGTGGCGAGAGTGTGAATTTCCTGTGTTTAAGAATCAGATCATTTTTACAGGCTTGTAAGTGGCTCGTGGTTCTTATATACAATGGGCATGAGTCTGAAGTTTGCAACGTTGGAGTGCAACGGAATAAAAAATATACTAATTAATATTAATTTTGCGTGTAGATTTAGTGTTTTGTAGTATAAAATAACTTTATAACAAAGATGTAGGTAAAATTACCATTGTTTAAGAACTTTGATCAGTTGTAAAGAATTATTTCGTTCCGTTTCATCGATGCAAACTTCAGCCCCATCAAAGAGCTGGTCAGATTCTAAATTAATAATCCATTCACAAATTATGCATCATTGTGCATTTATTATAAATGGGGTAAGCTTAATTTATGAAATGGTGTTTTTTTATAGATAACAGGATTGTTTATGGTCATTATAAAGAATGGAAAAGTCGACTAAACCATTGCGGACTGAACATTTTGAAGCTCATTAAATATCCGACGCCAAAAATTTATATTTAATTATCTCATTATCAAGGTAATTATAACTGCAAAGGTGAACAGGAGACTTTATTATATACTAGAGCAAGATTGAAAATATAAACCACTCGAATCAAACCTGTTTCTTATCATCTAATTTTCATGCAAATGTGTATAATATTAACGAAATATTTGTATATGTGGCAATCTAATCTATAAAAAGTAAAAGTCTAATAACAGATTATCATATCCAACTCTTTTATCACAGATGGAGTCTTTTCTGCATGGAATCCTTATTTATACGTGTACCATGCGTATTATCTAAATAAAATCAATGCTTATGCTTATTATACTCTTGAAAATCTACGATCATGGACCAAGTTTCTATATAATATATTTTATACCACTCTAACCTCAAAATCACAACTTTGATATGATTTTTCGGCGCTCGTGGTATAACATACCGTTCGAAACTAGTGCGTAAGTCGATTATTTAGGTGGTGTGGCTTTTTCGCACTCGCTTCGCTCGTGCAAAAAGTCACACCAGCTAAATAATCGGCCCACCCGTGTCGAAATGTACTATGTAAGTATTATTCACAAAAGAATTTTTTAATTTACTAATTACTCATCAACAGTTATAAACTGCCAAGACGGCAAAATAGTGTTGGCACTCAAATTCGGTTAAATCTGAAAATGGCAAAAGTTTTTCGTTGACTACGAACGTTCGAAATTTCAAACACCTTTATTGACGTGTTTGAAATTCCGAACGTTCATAATGAACGAAATATTAACTTAAAGTTTCTAATTCTGGTTAGAATTCCCCGGAGTGTGGTTTACTGGTGACTGCAAGAGTGAGAAGTGAAGAAATACCTTTATTATCCAATTTTAAATGTATTAAGTAGCCAAATTCGGTTAAATCTGAAAATAGCAAAAATTTTTCGTTCACTATGAACGTTCGAAATTTCAAACACCTCTTTATTGTATGGATAACATTATGCTTCGAAATATCCATCACTATAAAAATGCCGCGGTTTAAAATTCATATTACCTGTGTACATTCGCATAGTTTGTAAGCGAGTAGTTCGTTAACCTTCCCATTAGCGTTACTGCCCAACGTTGTGGATGTCGAGTTACTGACCTATACGTAGCTTATGACCATTACTATATGCATAATATCACTTATTAACCACATGTCATCATCATTATAATATAATAAAATTTTTCGAAAATACGAGTTTAGAGTTGAAACCGGTGTAGTATTACATATAGATATCTAAATTATCGTGTTTTCAGTTATTAAAATCCAGTTTCGATTTTCATTAATTATAATGTTACGTGTACTACCTTTCAATACATAATCAAAATAAATATACTTAATTAAGAAATCAAAATAACGAAAATTCGATATAGGAAATGGTTACAACGTCTCGGTTAATGGAGATATAAAGTAATTTCATAAACTGTACTTTCATGATGCATTAAAGAGGATGCGCTAATGAACAAAAATATTATACCTATAGTCTGTGATCCTTAATTACAACACAACTTGTCACCCACTTACCTCGAATATCGCATCAGGTATTCGCACATTTAACACAAACTATAGCTTAATAATTTAATAATCTAAAAGAACCTAAATTTCCATCACATTAGCCCTCATCATCACATCAAGCATCCCTAATATCATCGCCAGGTAAAAAAAAAAATCGTCGGCACCACTAACATCAAAATGCTGCCGCCAAACTCCAAAAAAACCCCCAATTCCGAACCTTAAGCTACACCGGCCTGTCGACGAAATCTCGCCCCCGAAAATAGACACGTCTTCTCACCCTCAAAAAGAATAAAGAACCCAATGTATATAATGATCGCTCCGCGCACAATAGGAGTGGGGGCCCCGCAGAGCTCTGAAAATTGACTCACCACCAATTTGCGCGGACGCCGTTGCGCGCCGCGACAAGCAGCAGCAGCAGCAGGTTGATCATTATCGTCGGACGCATCGCTCTCTTACGAATCGGCCTTATATTGCCCCTCTCAAAGCTGTCCTCTGTCCCTTTCTCTCTCTCTCTTTCTCGCCCCTTCTTATCCAGCGACGTATCTCTCGACACTCCCACGAGGCGCGCGGCTATTCCCCTTTTGTTTTTGTACAGGCGAGGTGAGAAATCGCAGAGCTCTCGCTTTAACTTCGCCGCGAGTGGGCCAGCTGCTGGTTGTTTCGCGACATCTCACTGATGACACTTACGCCGGTTGGCACTTTTTTTCTTTAATTTTCGTAATCGCGTTACACCCGCTGCTCCCGATAAGTATCCGACCGGGATTTCACCTTTCGGTCCGTGTTAGATTATCTCGCCAGTTAATCGGAGGGGTGCACAAAACCGTTTGGCTGTTCCGTCCGACAAGATATCACACCCCAACTTTAATAGCAACACTGTTCACACAACTTCCGCTAACCACGCACAAACTCTTTCACTCGAGTATTATAAAAACCGTGTCGCCAACGCGGTTATATCGGCGTCGCAAAGGTTCCGCGCGGCAAATTCAAAATCTCGCAGAATCCAAAGAGTCACAGACAGCACGCGAACCCTTCGACATAAAAAAATCGGTTCTCCGCGATCTCTCGTCGTGCGTTCGTTATCTCGACACTCGGCTTGTCTCGCTTGCAGCGCGCGCGTGTACAGATGCTGCCCTGTCAGCGCTCGCGTACGAACTGAAGGAAGCGCGCGGCCGACGTCCAAAGAAATCTCGGGGCCGCGGCGCGCGCGCGCGACCGCCGGAGGGAAAGGTATATTACGCGCTCTCTCTCGCGTTGTCGGCGGGGTGGAGAGAGAGGGAGGGAGGGGGCGGGGCCGCGCGCGCGCCGCCGATTCGTCGACGCCCGGGGGTGGACGCCCGTCGGGGATAATTGGGCATTTCGGCACCCCAGTGCGTGCACCGTACCGGCGCACCGACCCGACTGCAGCAGCGCACCTCCGCTGCACTCGAGGAGAGATGCATGCACGCGCGCACTTCTCTCTCTCTCTCTCTCTCTCTTTCTCTTTTCTTTTCTCTTTTCTTTTGCGCACTCACTTCGACTCGGTATGTGGCTGTATGTATGTATATAGCGCGTGGTGCTGCGATCCTTATTCGTTATTGTACCGGGGGGGTATTGTGTATTTTCAGGGGTGGGAGAGAGAGGGGCATGTATGCAAATGGGGCGCGGGAAGAAGGCTGCGCGCTGGCTTATCCGTGAATTAAATTATTATGCGCTGCCGTGCTTTCAAAGTTTTCGTAATTTTGATTTTATTTTTAGAAGTTTTGGATTTTGAAACTTGTGCAAATGTCATTTTAAGGACGTTCTCCGGGTCGAAACAGCAATTTTAGTTTTTATATTTTTAAATAATGTTTTATTAATTTGATAATCCAAGAGTAAGTACATGTAACAAATATATACTTGAAAGAACATAAGACAATTTTTTTCAGACAAATTCAGGCAATAGTCACTATGGTATTGTTACAATTAAAGACAAAAAGTTCAATAAGTTCTTTAAATTTTTTTATTTTTTATCCGATCTTAACGAAATAAAGCTTATTGTGTTCGTTAAGAAATTTCAGGGGCAGTATCGATGGGAAAATTTATGATACGAGTTACCAGTACGGCGCAATATTAATTTGTTTAAGAAAAGCAAGTCAAGTTTTCATCAAAACTTTCTTAAACAAATTGATATTGCGCCGTACTGGTAACTCGTATCATAAATTTTCCCATCGATACTGCCCCTGAAATTTCTTAACGAACACAATAAGCTTTATTTCGTTAAGATCGGATAAAAAATAAAAAAATTTAAAGAACTTATTGAACTTTTTGTCTTTAATTGTAACAATACCATAGTGACTATTGCCTGAATTTGTCTGAAAAAAATTGTCTTATGTTCTTTCAAGTATATATTTGTTACATGTACTTACTCTTGGATTATCAAATTAATAAAACATTATTTAAAAATATAAAAACTAAAATTGCTGTTTCGACCCGGAGAACGTCCTTAAGATTGCGATTCTTCTATATTGAACGTGGGGAGGTCTGCCGCCAGTTACGGTATAAAAACAAAATTAATTATATATATATAATAGTATAACAGTATAATTAACGTGTTAATTAAAGGGAAGCATTTTTAGAAAAAATCATAATGCCAAAATAATATAATTCATCTAAAAGTTTTACTATTACTTAAAATACATATTTTATCAAGTGTAAATTCCATAATTTATTTCGGATTGGTACATAATTATGAAATACAAGCAATGTTTGTTTTTAGCCATAAAGTTAACTGAAAAATAGCTAGCTTCTGGTTAACATTTCTACCAGAGTAGGAACAGTTAAATTTAGATTTTCCGTTTAGATATTCAAAACTTTTCAGAATAAAGTTAGCCGTTGTTTGCTATTTTAAGATGCGCTTTATCATAAATAATATAAAACGAAATTTAATTAAAAAATTTTAAAGTGTACACTTCACTATAATAGTAGATTATTAATTAAAATAGATAATATTGATACTTCAGCGAAACTTCGTGTACCACTCTATCCTTTTTCATCATTTTGCATATTATATTTCCTTGTGCTGCATACATATCTTTTATGAAACTATATAAGTTAAGGTTGAATGTTCATAAATTATTATAAAGGTACTATATTACACATTATATGCAAAGATTACAAACTCATGAATATTTATCTGACTAAAAATTTCATTGATAATTTAAACAATATTGGATACATTTTAGTACATAATTTTTAGTGAATTAATTGCACAATTACAAAACGATATGATTAACGATATATAAGTTAACGTATGTGAAATTTTTACAGAAAGGAAATAAAAGTACCGTGAAGTAGCTGTCATGACTATAATTATCTTTACGACATGCACAGTAGCGTGCAAATAACTTGATATGCATTTACATGCGATCGTTTTAGATATCACAATCTCAAATACCATCGAGTACAATCGTTAAAGGGTATTACAATTACAATTCTCATATTATTTACCTATTCATACAACGTTATTATACAATCAAACAGCATTCCTTCTCCCTCTCGATATGGGTAATTCTATCGGTGGGAAATGGAAAAACTGCAATGCAATATTGGAAAATAATATATATATATATATATATATATATATATATATATATATATATATATATATATATATATATATATATATATATATATATTATAAGCTATAACGGTACATAAATATTTTTTTTTAAACTTATAGATGAAACAGTATTTTTTCTGTGATCTGTAATTTTATAAAATATTTTAGAAAAGTATTTATCATTAAGTATAGAATGAGCACGATAGTTGAATATTTTCAAAGAGAGTATAAATAAAGAGTTAAGTAAATCCATCTAAATTTACCGATCAAACCTCACTTATACTGTAGACAGAGATCCTTAATTACATTAATGAGCGACAAATAACTCGCATAATTAGACGCATATTTCGGATATCCCAATTAAAATCCGAAAAATTCACCCTCGCCGGGGCATTATGAGAAGCGAAGACAACACAATGGATCGGTAATAAGAGAATCGAGCGCAGCGAGATTTGCAGGAGGTGCGCGACGGGAGAAAGAGCGCGTATAACATCGCACGAGCGAGAGGGATAGAGGAAGGATTTTCAAGTCGGATATTATTATATATGTCAGCACAATGGGTGAGGGGTAATTCGATAAGTACGGGGAGAGAGAGAGAGAGAGAGAGCAGCGCATGTGTATACGCCGAAGACTCTCCTCTTTCCATCATGCTGAACGAACGAGCGAGAGCGAGAGAGAGAGAGAGAGAAGCGCGGCGAGGGAATTTCGAGTTTCGTATCGGATTCTCGCAGCGCGAACTGGATACTCCGACTAAGTCCGAGCACGCGCGTACAAGAGCAGCGAGAGCAGACAATTTTGTATGGTTTAGCCGGACCGGCGATTGTTAAACATGACTTTTTGTGTTGTGAGCATGCCAACTTGCGCCGCAGCTCCCTAACGTGCGTGTATATATGTATGTATAAGTGTAGGTTATATATCCAGGCCGGGGGATAGATGCGTTCACGGGCTTCTCGCGAGAACCGGGCGAACGTGAGCCACCGCGGTTGTGTGTGAAGGATTTCGCGTGCTTTTTTGCCTCCTCGTCTTTTTTTAAGCTAGCGCGATGATATTTAGTAGCTGTGGTATATTACTTCTCGCCGATGCGCCGATTTTTATTTTTTGCCAATACACACCGCAAAAATAAAAGAGTGACAAGTTGCGGGCACGGATACAAATTGGCGAGCGAATTTTTTACTGATTTATTTCTAGATTCCTTATTTGTTTCGTCAAGTTTTTCCATTACATTAAATTTTCCCAAATGGATAAAAGACGCATCATCATTGCACCTTAATTTTGACTGAATTATTTCCAACGTTCCCGGAATTTCTCTCAAGCTACTCGTTCAATAACTCAACGAACCGAATAAAATAATTTAAGTACAATGCCATTTCGATAAATCAAGCCCCTTTCACCCCGCGGTCTCCAATTAGGGACCTAATAAATCGGACAATAACAGCTTCATCAGCGCAGAACAATCCATTCGCGAATCATTACCCGTGCAGCCTCCAATTAGCCCATCCGCGCGTTTGTACAACGAATCTCGCTCGCGGAGGCCCATTGGAAGAGAGAAGCAGAAAGGCCGCAATGTGCGCCCGAGATTATGCAAGTGCAATCGCGCGCGGCATTATTATGAGGCATGTGTATATGCGCGCGTGCCTCGCCAGGATTATTATGCGCGCTCGTACGCCGCGAAAGAATAAACGGCTTGACGCTGCGCGTGCACGTCGTCGATTATGTGGCTCGTTACGGAGATGAAAGCCGATCGAATTGTGCTCGCGCTCGCGTGTAATGTACACTAAACCGCGAATTGCGCGAGTATATAGAGGAGAGTAAGAGAGCGTTGAACGCGATGGCTATTACGGCGCGATGCGGCGAGGAAAATATAACGCGCGAAAGCCTTTTCACACGCGCTTAGTGGTACCGGCCGATCTCTGTTAATACGGATGATTAGCCACTATTATTGACTTATCCGCCGGTTGATTGACAATGTATGTGATGCTTGGCTAATAATAAAGTCAAGTTCAGCGCATTATGGTTACTTGTATGTTCATCATAATATAATATATCTTTATTATATAAGCAGCATTAAGTTTAGACTTTATATATGACTTTCAGTTTCAACTCGTCCTATTCTTCATTGGCCTTTGTTGGACCGATGTCATTTTATTTAACATATAACAATAATTTACTTTAAAACACAATTTTTCTATTCATGCTTTCACATTAAATAACTGCTTCTCAAGATAAGATATTGGATTCACCTTCACAACTATAGCGTTAATATGGTACGAATGGCATATAAACAAATAATAGTATATTATGTACGTAACAAGGGACTGAACTCACCCGCGGGAATGAACGACTTTAGTCCCGTGTTACATATAGTACTTTATTCCCATCGCCACTGTGGCCATTTCATAGATTTGAAAAGTTATTTTGTATTTATATGTTATAATTTTGTTAGTTTTAACCCAATTCACCATAAACGTAAAAAATTAGACTATGTTGCTTTATCCCCGCTAATTTACTTTATTCCCGCATAATGCAGGAATAAAAGTACTTTATTCCCGCATTATGCGGGATTAAAGTAAAAGAGGGAATCAGACGCCACTTTTCCCCGTTTTTCTGCCTATAAAATGGCCATTATAGTAGAGATGGAAATAATAGTATATTATGCACCTAGGGAGTAAAAGTAAAGAATGTCCCAGATCGCATGGAAATTGTCACCCGAGCCGAAGGCGAGAGTGACAAACATGCGATCTGAGGCATTCTTTATTTGCTCCCGAGGTGCATATACGATCTTTTTGCCTGGCGAGGCCGAAAATACAACCTTCGCGATCGGGTGCCGGGAGCAAAAGTGGTACTTTTTGCCCGCCAGGCAAAAAATGAATTTATTACTTTGAATAAGTTGCTGGACCCCCATCAGTCAGGCTTTCGGAAAGAACATAGCATGCACACAGCACTTATCAAAATTGTCGACGATATTCGAAAAGCCATTGACCTCAGTAAATTAACTCTCGCGGTAGCAATTGATTTCAAACGAGCTTTCGATTTAGTCAACATTGCGCTGCTAGGAGATAAATTACGCGCACTTGGTTTCTCTGATGCTGGTTGCAAATGGGTCTTCTCATTTTTGACTGACCGCTCACAAGTCATGGTACCTACTACTGAAGGGACTTCTACTCCGCTTACTCGAGTCTCTGGAGTTCCTCAAGGAAGCATCTGTGGGCCATCATTCTTCTCTCTCTTTGGTAACGATGCACCTACAGTCTTACGTCACTGTAGTTATCATCATGCATAACATGAACATCGGCTTCGCGTTGTAGCGTTGTCAACAAACAAATACCGGCGGCAAAACTAAATCGTACCGTTGTCAGAGCTGTACAAATACATTTCCCGCATCTGACCAATAGCGCCGTTACATTATACAAATGAATAGCTGCTTCAGCCGTCTGTAAGGGTAAATGAACACTATTATAAATAGTGTTAGTACAGCAAATCGAAACTATGGTTTCTACAGCCTAAAATTTTTTTCAGTGTATTGTTATACGCCACCAGACGGTAGTCGCTAGCACTTAAGGTGGTTCTCCTCGGAATCCCTAGTAAGAGCAGTGGTAAATGAAGAGGTTACTTAAAATTGTAAAAAAACTATAGTTGTAATGTGATTTATTTATTTAAAATGTAGAGATAGTCAATGTATTATCAATAAAGTGTATTTAACATATCTAAGATAACTTGTTTCATAAAATGTCGATATTCTAGAAACTAGATATTGTCACTACAAACAATTATTGATAAATCATTGGAATCTTTTTCGTTTATCAACCGATTTTAGTTTTCAAGGTTTCATTTTGCTCCTTAAGTGATTTTATGGGGACTTGCCGAAGGAAAAATTAAAAATTATTCAAAACTCAGAAAGTATAAAAATTAGTCATTATGTTTGAGAGAGATTTTTCAAGCGATCTACTACTATACATATGTTCAGAATTGAGATAAGGAAACTATTATTCATCTGCAACTTATAATATTTTAAAAACGTCACATATCATTGATGGTAGATTGTTATTAACAAATTAATCCAATGAACAGTATTTTAGAAACAAATAATTCTATAATAATATAAACATCAAATATGCCAGCAACTGTTGATAATTAAGATTCCGTCTTCATTAGTTTTAGGATTATCTTTGCTTCTTTGAAAAAGGATAACATTTATTTATATTTATATATAAACTTATATTATTATCAGTGAGTATATGTATGTCATGTATATGTGTGATTAATTAATAAAAAAGTTATTCATCCAAGAATTTTATGCTATTACCCAACCTTACATAACGATTCCTTACAAGATCAACTCGAATTTCAAGCCACAGCAGCAACTCGGTAAATTGGTTCTCGAATTACTTATAACGATCTTCTATTTATATTCAATGTAAATTATTTATATTTATTGCGATTTGACAATTGCTTTAGACTTGTATCATAAATTGAAAAGTTACATTTTGTCAGTTGAGCAAGTATCAAGTTACTATAAGTCTATTACAAGCATAAACGAAAATAAGTTGTAATTTAATTAATCATGTGCTTATCATTTTATTAGTTATTATATTAAATAGATATAAATTAAAAATATTTAAGATTTACAATTAACATAATAATTAAATTCTTGAAATTGAATCAAATTGACGTGAATTACACTTGTCGGACTGGCATGTTTCACACAATTGAATATCAAAGTCCTTGCTGGGCAATTGTTTTAAATCTTCACATGTGATAGATTTCGGCAAACAGCCCCTATCGGTAGCGTTGGTGACACCTTTGTATACTGAAAAACCAGAACGAAATTGTTTTAGTATGAATAGTTTTAATTGCTGTTAAGAAAGGGATATAATTTAAATTGACGTAATACTTACTGTAATTAACGGTAGCGCATTGAGTTTCGTATTTACCATCAAACTTGCTCAAAGCATCGTCCTTAATACCTAAAATATTTTATATAAAAATCAATATAATTGGTTAGTTGTAAACAAGCTTTACAGAATGGTTATCAAAATTTTGAAGTATGTATACCTTCGAAACTCAGGATATGTTTCATCAAAGGACTAGGTTTATCTAACCCTAGACAGTCAAACACGTCTAAGTCTGCTGGATTCGTTCGGCATCTTTCGTCCAACAAAGATGTGCACAGATAGCATTTTGTCGAAAGAGCTGGAAAATAATGAAATAGATAAATAAAGTTGTATAAATTACATACTATTCAGCATAACTATAAATGATTTATAAAATCACTACAAAGCTCACATCATTTGAAGTTTATAATAATTTTATGACTGTAATTGTAACCATAGTGAAATATATCGGCCTGTGAGTGAAAGACTAGAAACATAAAGAACTTGAACCAATATGCGCAGCTAAATATAGTTAAATATAACTGGTTTTCGAAGTTCTTTATAACGATATCTTGAAATTCGTAAAGTAGATGGGAATTTAACGAACTTCGTACATTAGCCTTATCGGACGGTATTTATCTGTGTAATTTGGGTAGCAGTGCATCTTCGACCCCGCAGTGCCTTCAATTATTCACTGTATTTATAATACGGTAAGAGAAGTGTAGCTCTGTCTCTAATATTTTTACAAATTATTTGATTCAATATTATACATTTCTTGATTTAAGAACCCATTAATATGATTCATATAAATATGAATCTAAATTTCGCGTTTTTCGTCACGAGTGTTCTAAATAAAAACCATGTTCTTTACGATATAAATAGTGTTTATACTTTAAAATAATTTGCAAATATCACATACACAATATATCAAAATTCTTTTCAATTAACTATAATTAAAAAATATGAAAAATATACATAAACTGGGCAGAACGGAATATACTTTTTATTGTATTCTACAGTTTATTCTGTAAATCGGTTTGAAAATTGTAAGCAAAAAAAACAAAAATAAAAATAAAAACATTACAAATTGTATTTTTATATTTCGATCTAAAAAATGTATGGAATTCATAAATGAGAATTAAAAACACTAAGATTAGCGTGACACTTAGACATTATATCGTCGCTTCCGAATAAAAAGACGCTAACATAGTTGATGTTTATTAGTTAACTCATAAGCCGATTGAAAAAGGTGCGGAAGCCGGTTGAAAAAGGTGCTAACTCGGAAGCCGCTTCAAAAAGGTGCTAACTCAGATGAAAAATTTGTTCACTTAGATTTAAGTTGGCAGCAATGCCGAAAATATATGATGCTTGATTTAAAAAATAAATAATATTTTAACAAAAGTTCAGAATACATTTATATGTTTTCAAGGACGCTAATTACGAATTTACTGTTTAAATATTCATATTAATATAAACATGATGAATTCTATGACGCAATTCATATTTCTTTACTTTATATATAATTTTGACACTATAATTTGCATAAACTAAAAATCTTCTGAGTTAGTAGCTTTATACTCAGAAGCGACGATATAAACCATCAAAGAATTATATTTTTCATAAATGCAGCGATTAAATTTATGTTCTGTATTGACTGAGCGATTTTGCGACAGTTTAAAACTGCATACAACCTTCTTTCTTAAAAAACACTATTTCGATATTTTTTTTAAAATTAAGTTATAAATTGTGTATATACAATTACAATACAGAATACGTATTTATATCTTTTAAGTAGAATTTTTGTTTTCTTTGGAATATATTTCTAAATAAATGTTTTGTTTGACCGAACTTCCCTTGTATGTAAAATAATTATCCCTAATTTTTTCTTGTTATTACTTAGCCAAAAACAATAAAAGTTTATGATAAGTTTACATTACGAAGAGGTAGCGGTGAAATTTCAACTCGGTCTTCAAAAAGTCGCAGGGGCTGAAAATTTTTTTCATAACATATCTTGGCATACTGAATTCAGTGAGCAAATCCAATTTGCTAAAAAAAATTCTTTTCATCACTTTTGAATTTTTGATGTTTGAATATATCAATATTTTTTCAAACCCATACGTGCAGTTGTCGGTTATCACGCAATGTATTCACAAAAAAATTTTGAGCCAAAAATTTTTTAAATTGACGGAGGAGTGGCATTTTTTAAATATAGTGACCTTTTTAACACTATATACATACTTTTTTTGTGAATACATTGCGTAATAACAAATCCACGTATGGGTTTAAAAAATATTGATTTTTTGAAAAATCAAAAATTCAAAAGTGATGAAAAAATTTTTTTTTAGCAAATTGGATTTACCCACTGAATACAGCATACCAAGGTATGTTATGAAAAAATTTTACAGCCCCCTGCGATTTTTTAAAGACTGGGTTGAAATTTCACCGGTACCTCCCCTTAAATTTACGAAAAACTTTAACTACCCACCTGTTTGTACTGAACACAAAAATAGCAGAACGAAGACGAAGATTTTGAACCAGCATAGTTTCTTGAAAGCCATAGCTGTTGATAATCGAAGTATATTGTTCAACCGAATACTTGTGAATGCTTAGCTCATGTTAGAGAATTATATTTAAATAATAGCGCGTATAGATGACAACTGATTAAGAAGTTATCACTTTGATAAAATCGTGTTAAAAACGTAATACTTACGATAATGAAATATTTTTATATCAACGATTAATCTTCATCGATCGATTCTTCGCTAGTAAATAAAGATGTATGTTGGCTGATTTAAATTTTTTTTCATTTTTTAAGCGTATGGAATACGACACAAACTCTTCAATAGTAGTTTTCGTCACTAGGGCGTAAAGTTGAACTTCACGCACCAAGTGACCAATACGCACGAGGGTTGGCGGAGCCGGCCCGAGTGTCGGATGATCACGAAGTCGTAAAGATTTCGCCCGCGTGGCGAACAATATTTTTTTTATAGTATGAGTAAAGCACGTCGTCGCATCGTTTGAGTGTGTAAAGTTGAATTTTACGCACTAAAAACGATGCGAATCGACGTACTTTACGCATACTATGCAAAAAACATATATTTCTATACTCGAGATGGAAATGTTGTTAAACTTTAAAAGGTCTGGATAATAGGTTTTGCATCATCTTGATATAAATATCGATCAAGGGTATAAATAAAAGGTAGAGGTTAGTTGCTGGGCCAGTAAATTAAAGGAGGATAAACTCAAGTACAGACATACATTATAACTAAAAGAAATTTTTAATATTTTGTCCTACAAAGATATAACTTTTTCATTTATTGACTATACGGATATATATTGAATATACGGAAACATTCTTCTCATAAAGAAAACACTTATTTAAAAAAATTAAATACGATAGCCATATATAACATTCTAATATAGTCCTTTCTTAAAAAAGCGATGGATGAAATCTGTCATTACAATAAGACTGTTATTGGTTGATGTTGGCTCATTTGATTGGTCTATATAGAATATGCGTCAAAATCTAATATGTATGAATTTTCAAGATTGAATTCTTGAGTTTGTGTATTTAAAAATAAAAATAATAAAAAAAAATTAATAATATAAAAATAATAATAAAAATAATTTTTCTTATACTATTTTATTTGAATAATTAAAATAGTATAAGAAAAATTTCATTATTTTATTGATCAAAATTACGGTATTATCGTATAATTTAAACTGCTTGAAAAAAGCTTTTAAATTGAAACTTACTAACTTGATTATGTTAATAACATTAAAAAAACAGAAAAAAATAACAATAATAATAATAATAATAATAATAATAATAATAATAATAATAATAATAATAATAATAATAATAATACGCGCAAAGTGCGTTGAATGTAGCTAGTATAATCAAAACAAGAAAAAAAGTGGAGACTAACTGCATGACAGAAGAATGATAGATTATTCTTATAGAAAAATATACTTAGGTAGTATTTTTACTTACCAGATCTATTTCATAACAATTTAAATATTTTTAATTTCATAAACAGCGATTTTCTTTCTAAATTAGTATATATGGACTCCCCGTACGAAGAAAAGCACAGTTCAAAACCTCTGACGAAGACTAGCATAGTACGAAACCTCGGATGAAAAAAAGCACAACTCGCTGCGCTCGGACGAAAAAAAAGCACAACTCGTTCTGTTTAGACGAAAAGAAGCACAACTCGATGTGCACGGACGAAAAAAAAGCACGACTCGCTGCGCTCGGACGAAAAAAAAGCACAACTCGTTCTGTTTAGATGAAAAGAAGCACAACTCGATGTGCACGGACGAAAAAAAAGCACGACTCGCTGCGCTCGGACTAAAAAAGTAGAACGATTTGCGGAAAAAAGTTTCTACTATATTATGGAAATCACCATTATATTGATAAGTGATTTAATCACATGAAATATACAAGTATTTTAAACATAATTCGTGAAGACGCTTTCTTATAATTTAAAATTGTAAGAAATTTATTGTCTTAGAATAAACAATTAAACCAAAGACTTGCATACGAGTAACAAACTTGAGAATACTTCATGTTCAAATTATATAATTTTGTATGCATATTAGGAACATCATTAATGTTTGTTTTAATGCTGTTAACAAATTTCAAATATAGACAAAAGTGAAAAAAATATTTTCTCCATAAATTTACATTATATAACAAAACTTAGCCCACGTCTAAGTTCAAGTAATTTTCTTTCGATTTATCTGTGGTATAGTTCCTTTGGAGACCTTATTAAAGATTTGATGCAGTTTTTATGGCATTGCTTAAAATTCCTATACAGCGTGCTGTAAGCAAATCTAAGCCTATATTTCAAAAGTTTCATTCGATCTTCTCTTTGAAAAAGCAATCTGCAATGCAAATGCATAATGCAATAAATAGTGCTATACTGAAAAAAAAGTACAGGAAAAAGTACTAAACGTTCAATAAAAATTATCATCTTGTGCAGGGAACGCGACCACAGACTGTAAAAACCCAAAAAATTGTCATACTTTATAAGAAATTTTACCAGAAATATAGGAAAATTTACTATACTCTATTGTAAAATTTATTGTAAAGTATAGTAATCTTTCGGGTCTTTACAGTCTATGGTAGCTTTACGAGACAGTATAGTAATTTTTCCAAAACTTTTCTCTCAGTGTAGTCTTTTTCGTCTGAGCGCATCAAGTTGTGCTTTTTTCGTCCGAGCGCAACGAGTCGTGCTTTTTTTCATCCGAGCGCAGCGAGTTGTGCTTTATTCCGTCCCAGCTTCGCGAGTGGTTTTTTTCGTAAGGGAACGCGAACTGTGCTTTTTTCGTAAAAAGCCTTGAGTTGTGCTAGTTTTTGTATCGGCCTGAGTTGTGTTTTTTTCGTACGGGGCGTCCATATCAGATAGCATATTTATTTATATTTAGGCGTGCATAGTATACATTCCAATAAAATGAATATGTATACACTGTTATTTATCGAATATTACACAGCTTATCTCCGTGGAAATTTCTACCAATACGTAATAATATGTTATCTAGTAAGGAATGGCAGATTGTATTTTGTATACAAAAGTAATTCCTGTGAAGAATACCTACCAAAGTGGTAATATCTAAATAAAGATTACAAAATTCTGAAATCTTATCACTGATAATATATAATGATAACATTTAATTACTCATATAATATTTATATATTTTTGCAATCAAATTTAGTTTTTAAGGAAAACAAACGCAACTCTCTCTACTCTCGGCGATTTTTTAAGGGCGAAAAGACGAAAAATTTTCCAAATTTTTCCGAAAAAACTGCTGTAAATATTTTCCTGACTATTTTCTGGAAAAACACGTCCGAAATTCGTATTCGGCGGGTCAAAATGCATTAGAAAATCTTTGGTGCAGCTATAGAATTCGTTACAAGTTTTTTTTTTAAAGTATGTCTAGCAAAGAATGATATTCGCTTATGGAATCGTAAAAAGTTTTGTAAATATTAGCATACAGCTCAGCTCACACTGTATTACTTTGCACTTGCCAGGATTTGAATTGTTCGTTTAATTATGTACTTTAAACTTTTACAGATTATAATGGTATTTACTACAATTTGATTACTTTGCGATTGCTTATGTGAGCACCTTGAGCACCTATTGCGCGTGCACACGTGTGCGCGAAACGGCAAAATAGCGGGAGCGCAATCAGTACTCATATAAGCAACCGAAAAGTAATCAAATTATAGTAAATACCATTATAATCTGTTAGAACTTTACAGTAAATAATTAAATGAAAAAGTTAAGTCCTGGCAAGTGTATATTAATGCATTGTGAACTGAGCTATAAGCCGTCAATTTTAAAAAATTGCATTTTCTTCAACTTCGAGACACTAGCGAAAAACTTATATGGACCTTTTTTGTTCAGAATAACCTGAAGAATACGTTAGAATTTTTTTTGCTTCCGCCTATAGAGGAAGATTTGTGATAGTAATTTTTTGAGTTATTGTAAAAACGTGTTATAATGGTTTTTCGAGGTGTTAGGAATCAAAATACATGATTTTTGAAAAATGTATGTATGGATGTGTGTGTGTGTGTGTGTGTGTGTGTGTGTGTGTGTGTGTGTGTGTGTGTGTGTGTGTGTGTGTGTGTGTGTGTGTGTGTGTGTGTGTGTGTGTGTGTGTGTGTGTGTGTGTGTGTGTGTGTGTGTGTGTGTGTGTGTGTGTGTGTGTGTGTGTGTGTGTGTGTGTGTGTGTGTATGTGTGTGTGTACGCCTGGATCTCAGCTTCTACTCGATCGATTTTGACCGGGCAGAGCTCATTTTTTTACTTTTTTTGTGTGATGGCAGATCGAAAATTCGTTTTTTGATTCGCCGATGCGTTTTTGTTTTATTTCGAATTTTCGATTTTCTCAAAATTGATTTTTGCTTTTTTCTAATGATAAGATCGAGATATTTGAATCGAATAGATAGCATTCGAAAAAGCATTAAAATACCTATATTTTCCAAGAAAAAAAATTTCTCTATGTATCACGGTTCTTTTGTTATTAACAAAAACGTGTTTTTTTTTAAAGCTTATAATTCTTAAACTAAACGGTCAATTTTCTTGAGAAAACTCATCGTAATGCAGAATATAAATAGCTATAATCTGTAAAAATTTGAATTCATTTTGTCGACTAGTTTTTGAGAAAAAAATTGAAACGTGAAAAAATGAGTTTTGTATGTCCAACGATTACGGGAGTAAAATTGACATAATCGCTTTGAAATTCCTTGTAGAGGTAGATTTTTGATAGCTCTCAGTCGAGTTCTTTGGGCAACATGATTACTCCAGAAATTTCAGAAATATTTGAGGTTAAAATTTTTCTAACCTTTTTTTCAAATCGTAATTTCTCAAGTACGGCTCTATGTATCAGCTCCAAATTTATAGAAAATTTTGTATGTGATATAGATAATATGTGTACGAACTTTCAACAAGATCGTACGATTACTTTTTGTGATATTTGATTTTGAAAATTTTCGTATTTTACAAAGTTATTTTCTTTGTCGCAGGATAACTAGAGGAAACAGAAATTGGTTTAATCATGTTGAAATTTTGTGGAGATGTAGAGTCTATATATTATCATATAAGTCCTTTAGCTAAAAGAATTGTCTCATGATTTTTAGAGTTATTTAAGGTTAACATTCTTTTACGGTTTTTTTCAAAATCGTTATTTCTCAATGAGGACTTCATGTATCAGCTTGAAATTTATAGACTATTTTGTATGCAATATAGGCAATACCTGTGTAAATTTTCATCTAGATTATATGGTTATTTTTTGAGATGTTTGATATTTCAAATTTTAGTCTTTTTGAAAATGATTTTGTTTGTTGTCGCACAATACAACCTGTTCTGAAAATGTATGCGTCTGTAAACATAATCGTGTAGAGCGCAAAATTCTAAGAAAAGTTCCTTTACCATGTTTTCATATGACTAGTACTTTTTTAGTAATTGATGTGTTTAAATTGTTTGTTTTTAATAGGAATTGTATATCTATAGATATCATCTTATAAACATAGGTATACATTTTCTATTAAAAACAAACAATTTAAACACATCAGTTACTAAAATAGTACATTTCGACAGTTTCAAACGGTATTTTATACCACAAGAGCCGAAAAATCATACCAAAGTTGTGATTTTGAGGTTAGAGTGGTATAAAAGTACTAATCATATGAAAAAATGGTAAAGGAACTTTCTTCTTAGAATTTTGCGCTCTACAGGATTATGTTTACAGACGCATACATTTTCAGAACAAGTTGTATAACTACATTAAAATTGTTTTAATTTCTTTGAAATCTGGTGGAGATGTAGAATTTATATATTATTTATTAGAAAAGTTCTTCGGGAAAAATCGTAATTATTCGGGAATGCATTTATGTATACTAGAAAATGGGAATGACATGCGCTATGCGCTATGCGCCGATGCGCGGATGTTGTATACCTGCTTTGGTTTTGTAATAGCCATTTATTATTTTTTTAGAACGGTTAGAAGTTTAGAAAGGTTAGAACGTTTTTCTTACATCGGAAATTCCAGAAAGAGCGCACAAATACGGACAGGCATACTATTAGAGACAAGTACCTTATGTGTGAAATTTCACAAAGAAAATATAATTTGAAGTAAAGGTTATTTAGGAATTTTAAAAGGTTTTGATGATAATATTACAATCAATTATTTTATTTATTTTTCACACATAATTTAAAAAAAATCATACCTATTATTTTATTCATACTTTATACATAATTTATAAATTAATACTTTTTAATCTTCATAAATGAATTTAATTATAATTGTGTCATAAATTGTTGCAAAAATTATAAATTTTGTTATTAAAAATTCATTAAAGGAATAAACAAATTAAGTTCGAGGAAGCCACGGGCCAATGAATTTGCAGCGGTTTTTTTTGTAGCAAAAAGTTTAATTTTCTAAATTGTTCATAAAAATTGTAAATAACAATTAAAGGCGCCATATTCGGACTTTCTACCCGAGAAATTCGGATTTAACGGGTCAAAATACGTAAGAAAAATTTGGGTAGAATGGAGGATCTAAATTGGCCACGAATCATATAGGTGTAGACGCTGGACTCAACTAGCCACGGCCGATACCGCTCAGCTTCCTGCTAATCGTCGTCATATTATAATTATACTCCTTTCCTCTTCTTAGTCGTCTGCATATTCGTACGGATATCCATCCATAAGAGTACAATCAATAGCTATGAATATCGCAAAATTCGCAGTTTTCTCAAACTTTGTGGAATTTTTTCACGGGCTATAAAATATTCTTGAAATTATGCCAAAAAAACAATATTTTCAGTCTCTCTCTCTCTCTCTCTCTCTCTCTCTCTCTCTCTCTCTCTCTCTCTCTCTCTCTCTCTCTCTCTCTCTCTCTCTATCTCTCTCTCTCAGGACGAAATAAGGCATGGGGTATTTGTAAGCGTCTCCAACGGGCCCGCGATCATGCCAACAATAAACTCTTAAGAAATCGTGTCAAAACAGCTTCTAAAAATGCACGATCTATGTATTTTCGGATGAAATTCATGGAGACGAGGACCTCAACAGAACTATGGAAGTGCGTGAAGGAACTGGAGCTTTTCAGTGGGGCGAACGCTACATTCGCCTTGCCGTCGGATGTTGATACGCTAAACCAACATTTTGCAGGTGATGCGAACCCCTATCCACTAAGTGATCACGGTCCAACGGTTCGCATCTCCCTAGACGAGCGATTTCACTTTCAATATGTACCGGAGATCGACGTTGTAGAAGCCATTCTGTTCTCACGATCTAATACCTGCGGACCGGATGATATTCCTTGCAGCTTTTTAAAAGAGGGCCTGCCGATCATCTTGCCACCTTTATTAAATATCTTTGATTGTTCTCTACAAGCTGGAGTATTCCCCTCGTCCTGGAAACGCGTTATCATTCGACCGCTTCCGAAGATCTCTTTACCACGGGAACTTAGCCATCTACAACAAATTAACATCTTATGTGCTTTCTCTAAGATCCTTGAAGCAGTAGCGCACAGCAGATTTCGAAATTTGTAACAGACAGAAACCTTCTCGACGAATTTCAGTCGGGCTTTCGCAAACGACATAGTAAGGTAAAAGTACCAATGAGAGGCCAGTGCCCAGTACGTGGCCATCTAGATAAATATTCAATTACTTTAAAGAATGTGTAGTAGTTGGATAATATTTTATTCTATAAGATGATTCTAAAATAATTAATGCTTATTGTTTAAATAGTATTATTACTCTTAGTGAAAATTTAATACCTATAAAGACGATTTGAAAATGCTACTCGCGGGGATCACGGCTTTCTATGGGAGGTCCTTAATGATTTCGTAAGGATTCATGACTCGCCTTTTAGGTATTTTTTAAATAAATTTGAAGTAAATCTTTACTCTTGAAAGTTTTAAGACACTTCTAAGATGCATCGAATTCAATTACAGTCGTTAGAAGCCCAATAATTATTGTTTTTAATAAAAATAATTCAAGTTTATCTACTAGTACCAGTTTAAACGTCATGTCCCAATACTTGTCCCTAGACAATATTGGTAGAGTTAGTAGGTTGGAAAACCATAACATGATTATTATACATTGATTTTCTGTAATTTCATATTATTAACGTTTGATTTAGTGTTGAAAAGTATTTCCAGTCCAAAATTTAGCGATTTTATTATTTTTACATAAAAATAAAAATAAATATAGAGTACAAATTATATGGTCCAAGTATTGGGACTAACAATTTCGACCACTAGTACATGACTTTTTAGCACGGTCCAACTACTAGTACAAGCATGTATTCATAATTTAATTAATTTTTCTATCATAAAAGCTTATTTTCACAAATTAAATACTTTTTTCGCAAGTAAAAAGTAATAATAATTCTATTGGCTACTGATTCTATGCATTTTTAATAATATTTCGCATTTAAAATATGACTTCAAAATTCTAGCTTCACTAAGCGTCCATCTATTGGTACCTTTACCTTACGCACACTGCATTGATCTCTATCGTCGACGACTTACGGGAGACTGTTGACAAGAAGCTGGTTGTTCAAAAATGAAAAAATTCTCACACTCTCGAAAGACACCTGCGCAGCGACAAAAAGTAAAAAGCTGCAGGCCGAGTGTAGGCGCCCGCGCGCGTGGCGCCCGCCCACCGAAATTAAGAAGCCCTTTCTTCCAAGCCGCGCACGCCTCTCTCACACCTCGCTTTCCCGGAAAATCTCTTTTCCCAACTCCTCGCGGTACGCTAACCGGCCTGAAAGTAGGTATATTGTACATCTCCACGCGCGCATATATATACCGGACCACCCGAAGCTCGCATGACGAACCGAATAGCTCGGGCTCTATTGTGCGTGCGCGCGGCTATACGCAACACACGCGTATATAAAGTCTAGGTGCGAGACCGCAGCAGCAGCAGGAGCACACAAAGGAAAATCTCGCGTGTGCGGGGCGCATGGCTAATGCGCGCGAGATAGACCCCTCGTAAATTATCCGCCGTATTTATAGAGTCGTTTCGGCCTTTTTTTTTTCTCGCCGTGCATATAGCGCGCGGGAACGGCCCCGGAGAGAGAGAGAGAGTGCGCGACTGAGAGAAAGAGCAAGAGCTGATAGGCATTCCCGCCAAACGTTAATGATTTTATAGAGCTGCTTTATTGCGCGCGCGCTTACGACATACAGACGGGGGGTAGGTATGCGAGAAGGCACAGGAGAGAGTAAGCGCGCGCGCATTATTGCTATGGGATAAAAGGCTGCTGCATGTAAGCGCGCGCTTTCGGGGTGTATATTATGCGACGCAGAGCTCACGTGCCTCGGGTTTACGTGGCTAATGTTTTTTCTCGCTTGACGGATGAGAGGAGAGTACTTATGTGTTTAGTAAAAGAAACATTCTAAAAATCATATTAGCGCATATTTTTAAAATTATCAATCGTGATGTACCGAAATCTGTAATTAGATCGGGTTTCCGCAATTATCCGGTTATGAAAAATTATATTGGACCTGTATATAATAATATATGATTGTGTAAAAATATAATATCACTTCATTGTAAGTTACATATTTCAGAGGCATATGAAAAATCATTAATCGCCAATTTCGTATAAACGCAGAAAAGTTTCTACATGTTTTAGAAAAGTTTGTACGAGTATTTGATAAAAAATACAATAGATGTAAATTTTCGTTGCAATTCTGACGGACGCGTAACACAGGGCGTGCAATAACGCCAAGTTCGCGTTACAAGATAAAACGCAGGAGACGTTGGGCTTCTGCGCGACAAGTATATATTACCAGTGTTATATTAGCAACAATATATTACCAGTGTTTTTGCAAGTTTAATATATTGCCAATATGTTACAAAAATATGTGTCTTTAATATTTCCGTGAAACCAAAACGTTACTGGATCATTTATCAATATTTTCAACGACCGAACATTTTTTTTAATAATGCACTATTTCAGTGAAAATATTTCTTCTCCTCCATATTATACAGACGGTAAGAAGTGAATTACCGTCAAATGAAAATCATTATATTTCTGTAAATCAAGTACATATAAAAATATTTAAAGCATAGCTTTTGACTGGAAAAAAAAAACATCTTTATTATAAAAAGTTTACGGAGACCGGTCTGATTTTCACTCTTCACAAATCGCGATTCACCGACGCGAAACCTCTATCAGCCGGAAACTGCGACCAATGCAGACCGGGCGCACAATGCAGCTCGGTGCATCTTTCAGCGGGTCGTGTGTTTGCCGCACAGAGAACGCGCTCGCCCGCTTGCCCGTAATATTGGTTGCATTGTGCAAGTATAGCGTGGCGACCTATGTACATACACCTGTGGATTTGACCGCGCGCCTCAAAAGCGCTGAAACTAGATTGGCTGTTTTACTTGGCCTCGGGCCAATACGTGCGTGCGCACATCGAGAGAAAACACAGGAGTCGCAGGACGCCGAGGGAATTAATTGACACTCGATAATTTGTTGCGCGCAAGCGAGCACCCGGTCAAAAGTCAACAGGCGGAAAATGTAATCAATCGACAAAAACTAGAGTGCACCGGTCGAATTGAATTTTTATTATTCATGCGGCGGTGGATGGGAGAAGCCGGGGGTTTGTTCGTTGCCCGCTCTATGCGGCCATATATAGTTTTGTTTATTTTCACGAAGGCGAGAATGTTATTTTGCGTTGTTTTGCTTCAAATTGGCTCACATTTCGTACAAATAACGTTGACATTTAAACGTCCCCTTTTACCGTGATATTCAATTTCAGTTATTCTATATATAAATTTTAATAGTAATCAATTTCGTGCATTCCTAGGATAATGATTCGTTATTAATATAATAATAAATTTAAATTCATAACGGGTATGTAGTATGTACAATTTTTATTAAATTCATTGATCAATAAAACAGACATATCTTACAAAAAGTAATTGTATTATTTATGTAAAAACATGCATAATCGAATTGCAATTACTCTCTAAATGTAAATTGCTCCTCGTTGTCTGTTTCCATCATTAAAAATATGTTTATTTTACAACTGTGATTTTCTACAACATTTACCACATCTTAAGCGTACGGATGTCCTTACCGACTAATACTGCTCGATCGCATAAGGATTTCAAAGAACCTCTGACGCCATCGCACAGTGGGCTGAAAGACCAACAAAATGCTCAAAAGTCTTGATTTAATCGAATTCTGCATGGAAAAAAAATCTGACCCGGTAAAATTCTTCTTTTTGCACCACTTTTTGAGAAATTTTTTCCCCCGAAGGTTTAAATGTATTTATAAAAATGTTACCGATACCATTTTACCATGCTGTCGCGAATTCGATATCTTTAGCGTTTGGTTTTGGACGGAAATGATCAAGAATAATTTATATTGCTAATTATTTTAGGTACCAAAGAAATTATATTTTTGCTTCAAAATTACGTGAATGAATTCTTGAGTCATTCACGATTATCCATAAATTTGCTGGTAATTCTATAATTGATAATTTCAGAAATATAGTTATTCAAAAATGAGTATGGGCCAAATTGACCCAGTATGTGCTCCACGATCGAAAAAATAAGTGTGGCCTCAAAGGGTTAAGGGCCGAAAATACTAAAAATTACAAAAATAATAATATAATTAGCAATAAAAATTATTCTTGATCATTTCCGTCCAAAACCAAACACTAAAGATATCGAATTCGCGACAGCATGGTAAAATGATATCGGTAACATTTTTATAAATACATTTAAACCTTCGGGGGGAAAAATTTCTCAAAAAGTGGTGCAAAAAGAAGAATTTTAC
This sequence comes from Torymus aiolomorphi, assembly GCA_036365515.1. Lineage (NCBI taxonomy): Eukaryota > Metazoa > Arthropoda > Insecta > Hymenoptera > Torymidae > Torymus > Torymus aiolomorphi. The sequence continues at coordinate 188,248,230 of CM070875.1, read as the reverse complement.
CGGGTCAGATTTTTTTTCCATGCAGAATTCGATTAAATCAAGACTTTTGAGCATTTTTTTGGTCTTTCAGTCCACTGTGCATCGGTGGCACTCTTTCCATGGCCCGCTCCAGTAAAATTCCAAGTACTAACAAAGTACATTTTATATTCAATTTTGTGCAAAAATAATTCAATAAATATGTTTTGTTTTTGTATTGGGTATGCTATTAGGCACATCAGACTGAAAAAGAATGATTTCGGCTGGAAGCACATATTTTTTCAGTAATTTGAAAACCGGCTGTAGGAGAATCTAAGCCGTGTCATGACGCAAACAGTCAAAAATTGAAGAAAATGTAACACATTGTTGTTCATTATTCTTATCTATGTAAATAAAAGACTCCAGTCTGAAGGGAAACCTGTTTTTTTTTTTTTTTTTTTTTTTGAAGCTCCGAAATGTACACTTTAGATTTCTTTATTACACTTACATACATCGTTTTCCGAAAAATCTATAAGAAAAACCTCGTTACTCTTTAAATTAGCTTTATAGTTAGCAATTGCTGGAAATTGGCGTGTCACAATATGAACATGTTTAAAAAAATCGGGCAACTTTGTGTTGAATAAATTTATCAATTGTAAAATACCGCAATCTAATTTCTTTTCTGATAAGACTTGAACATTATACATAATTCCTTTGGCTCCGGGTCTACTTAAGGCTGTATTGGCCATAAGGTCCCTGCCAAAAGTTAGTTTTAAAACTGCGATAAATAGTTACGTAAAGCAATTGATCAATTTTTAGTTGGAATATTATAAGTTTTAAATATAAAAAAATCAAAGCAAAATTGTAAACTTGGCACTATTTTTTTTTTAAATTGTCATTACGTTGAAATTACTGCATTTTTAGTAATCCACTCATTATACCACGTAAGCACTGTCAAATCTCCACTATATTCTAATGTTTCATTTTTACAATTGTCACATTCTCGGTACATGCACTGTTTAGTAATTTCACTGCAACAAACCATTGTTTTGTAATTAGCTACATTGCCAATGAAGCATATTGCCTCATAAACCATGTACACTTATGTATGGTTTTTGGTGCCAAAACTAACAATTTTTCACTTTTTTTGCCAAACTTGGTCCAGTAAGCGTAATGCTGCTATCAAAAATCCAACTTTTCCATTTTTGGGCCGAGAAGTGTCCGACTTCTCGTAGAATTGCTCATATACACTATTTCGGTAGTAGAGAAATTTTCAGTATTAAATGGTAACTTTTCCACTTATTTACATTTAGAGAGTAAATATTATATACAACTATCACACTAGTCTTTAACTTTATCCAATACTGGAACGAACATCACTTCCTTATTTATTTGCATATGATCTTTAAATACATGAAAATGATTTTTAAATAACAATTTATAAATTTACGTATATACCTGTACGTAATTCAAATTTCAAAGCATATTAGCAGTAGATTATTCCCGTTGAAATACGTGAAAAATAATTAGTCGATACTACCAGTATCTTGAATGAAAGTCAATATTATAAGTACACTCGCTATTCAAGCAATGAGATGTTGTAATTGAAATCTCGCAGCTCGCACGCACTGACGAATTCCTCGATATCGCGTGCAAACCGCCGCCGCACAGCTGAGTGCACCGCGTGCTCCGCGCTAGGATATAAAACGTATCCTGAACGGCAATAAAGCCGCTTAGCAGGTTTCGGGCGCGGATAAGGCCGATTGATGGGCAGGGAAACGTTGCCAGAGAACGATTATGTGGAATGGGTACTTAGGGAGGGAGGGAGGGAGGGAGGGAGGGAGGGAGGGGGGAGAGAGAGAGAGAGAGAGAGAGAGAGAGAGAGAGAGAGAGAGAGAGAGAGAGAGAGAGAGAGAGAGAGAGAGAGAGAGAGAGAGAGAGAGAGAGAGAGAGAGAGAGAGAGAGAGAGAGAGAGAGAGAGAGAGAGAGAGAGAGAGAGAGAGAGAGAGAGAGAGAGAGAGATTGGACAAAGGTAACGGAAACGTTATAAGCGTTTTTCTGCTGGTTAGGGTGAGCGTTAAAAGTTTTAGTTTAAGATATATGACAAAAAAGTTACGTTAAAAGTATACCTACCCTGTCGTAAATTTTAAATGTTAATAACAGTTAATAACTGTTAAAAATTATTTATAACTATTTAGAACTGTTTAAAACTGTTTATAAGTGTTACAAAATGTATGATTTTGGACACATTTTTTCTAATTATAATACTTTGTAACAGTTTCAAACAGTTTTTAATAGTTTTAAACACTTTCAAACAGTTTCAAATAATTTTAAATTTGATATATTTCAGGAAAAATTAATAATTAATAAATTATTATTATTATTATTATTATTATTATTATTAATTATTTAATAGCCTCATTATTATAATCATGAGAATCAAGGAGCGCGGGAGCACTTCGAAGGCAAGTAACAGTCAAACAATGCAGAAGAAGCCTAAGGAGTGTTTAATTATACTAATAATTCATTATTACTATGTTAATAATAATAATTAATAAATATTTTAAAGTTATTAAATAATTTAATAACTCTTACAAACTGTTAAAAACTGTTGAAAAATGTTACAAACAGTTACAAACGATTAATAACGTCCAAAATCCTACATTTTGTAACATTTTGAAACAGTTTATAACTCTTTCTAACAGTTTTTAACATTTTTGAACAAAAATATTTCCGCTAGGGTATATACGTTACATTTAAAAGTATATAGAAGTAGAGATTACATAATATAAGAAAATAGTTTATTAGATCGGCTAGGAAGAAAACGCTGAAAACTCGCGGGTTACTTCTTTTCCATTGACTCTTTGGTTGAGAACCACTGTAGAGATTTGAAAAATTTTCTTTTTATGTTTATTTAAAACATGCAATAAAGTAGATATTTCAAATTTTATAAAAATAAGATTTATTTTACCTTAATTTTAATATAATGTAAATTTTAAATTAGTGGAAAAATAAATCTGTTCTTTTCCTATCTTAAAAAAATTATGGATTTGTTATGATATCAATCTATTTGTGATTTGGTTGGTGAGAGGTATTATCCCATACAGCATGAAAGAAAACTGAAATAATTACATGAAATAATTCATGAATTAATACATTGAAATGATTTAGAAAGAATTTTAAGAGGAAAAAAAATTAATTTTAAATTAATTTTTAAAATAATATATGGAATCCTTACAAAATACTTTCAAAAATCTTCCAAAAAAATAAAAAAAGTGTTACCAAAAAATAATTACACCAATTAATTCTGAAAGGACTTTGAAAAGATTTTTTGAAAGAATACATAAAATAATTTCGAAATTATTGCAAGTATTCTTTCATGCAATAATTCAGAAATAATTTCAGAAAGATACAAATTAATCATTCACAAAAATAATTCAATATCTATTCAAAAATCTTACATGAATTATTTCATGAAATCTTCTGGGAAACTCGTGTGAATTAATACAAGAAATAATTTTGAATTCTTTTGAAAAAGATTTTTAGAATAAAATTTTTTAAAACAAAATAGCAAAAAAAATAATTACACGAATTAATTCTGAAAGGACTTTGAAAAGATTTTTTGAAAGAATACATAAAATAATTTCGAAATTATTGCAAGTATTCTTTCATGCAATAATTCAGAAATAATTTCAGAAAGATACAAATTAATCATTCACAAAAATAATTCAATATCTATTCAAAAATCTTACATGAATTATTTCATGAAATCTTCTGGGAAACTCGTGTGAATTAATACAAGAAATAATTTTGAATTCTTTTGAAAAAGATTTTTAGAATAAAATTTTTTAAAACAAAATAGCAAAAAAAAATAATTACACGAATTAATTCTGAAAGGACTTTGAAAAGATTTATTGAAAGAATACATAAAATAATTTCGAAATTATTGCAAGTATTCTTTCATGCAATAATTTCGAAATTATTTTAGAAAGATACAAATTAATCAATCAAAAAAATAATTCAGTATCTATTCAAAAATCTTACATGAATTATTTGATGAAATCTTCTGGGAAACTCGTGTGAATTAATACAAGAAATAATTTTGAATTGTTTTGAAAAAGATTTTTAGAATAAAATTTTTTAAAACAAAATAGCAAAAAAAAATAATTACACGAATTAATTCTGAAAGGACTTTGAAAAGATTTTTAGAATAAAATTTTTTAAAACAAAATAGCAAAAAAATAATTACACGAATTAATTCTGACAGGACTTTGAAAAGATTTTTTGAAAGAATACATAAAATAATTTCGAAATTATTGCAAGTATTCTTTCATGCAATAATTCAGAAATAATTTCAGAAAGATACAAATTAATCATTCACAAAAATAATTCAGTATCTATTCAAAAATCTTACATGAATTATTTCATGAAATCTTCTGGGAAACTCGTGTGAATTAATACAAGAAATAATTTTGAATTCTTTTGAAAAAGATTTTTAAAATAAAATTTTTTAAAACAAAATAGCAAAAAAATAATTACACGAATTAATTCTGAAAGGACTTTGAAAAGATTTTTTGAAAGAATACATAAAATAATTTCGAAATTATTGCAAGTATTCTTTCATGCAATAATTCAGAAATAATTTCAGAAAGATACAAATTAATCATTCACAAAAATAATTCAATATCTATTCAAAAATCTTACATGAATTATTTCATGAAATCTTCCGGGAAACTCGTGTGAATTAATAGATTTTTTTAAAGAAAACATAACAATTCAGCAATCATGTCAAGAATTATATCACGAAATAATTCAGAAATAATTTCAGAATGATAAAAATTAATCATTCACAAAGATAATTCTTTTTCTTTTTTTTCAATATCTATTGAATCTATTTTTTTCAATATCTATTGAAAATAATTTCATGAATTATTTCATGAAATGTTGCGGGAAACTCACGTGAATTAATACAAGAAATAATTTAGAATTCGTTTGAAAAAGATTGTTACAATAAAATTTTTTAAAACACAATAGCAAAAAAGATATTTTCACGAATTCTTCCTGAAAGAACTTTAAAAAGATTTTTTGAAAGAAAACATAAAATAGTTCAGAAATTATTGCAAGTATTCAACACGAAAAGGGCAGCGTCCGTATATAAGAGGCATCGTATAATGTATTTATTTTGTTTTTAATTCGAATTTGTTTCAATCAAATAAGTCCTAATTAATACAATATTTAATAAACAAAACTTACTAAATAAGTATATACTAATTAAACAAAGTTAATATTAAAAAATAAAGAAATATTAGAAATAAATATTCTAATTTATTTTGTCAGTCATTTTGCACTATATAATGAAAAAAATGAAATGATTGGATAATGATCGGATTTAGTCGTCCATTGTTTTCTACATTCGTATGATCCTATTAAAGAACGTATTAAAATGTGTGGGGGTATATAATTTTTCGTTTTTGTGAACTAAGATAGATTGAAACATTTACTAATTGCGAAAAATATTAATTTGAAAAGTTAATGTAAGAATATAAAAACTTAAAATAAAAGGAAAAAAAAACATTTAAAGATGAATAATATAGGTACTTAAAATAAGCAATATTTTTTATTATTATTCATAATAGTATTCTTTCAGTATGACAATGTTTAGAAGTCCCCTCAAAATCGACAGAAATATTATTTATACGTCTGCCAAGAGTAAAGAGCCTTTGACTCTAAAAGTTGATTCTAAATTGAAAACACTACAAATAATAATAACGTCGGTAAGGTAGAGCTCATTCTATTCATCTCTGCATTATATACAATTATCATTTTTTTATTTTTATCGAATTTCGGGAAAAGAGCTCTTTATTGCCCTTCGTAATGACAAAAATACACTATGTGTAAATTTTCAAGTTATTGCTCGTTATAGATTTTACAGGAAACGGGTTGAAAAATTTTCTACCAGTTTTTTATGAAAAATAATGAACAGAATTTCTGAAAAATTTATAGGTGTATTATTTATGCAATTACGGAGTGCAGTGAAGAGCTTCATTCATCAAAAGTTGAATCTAAGATCAAAAAAATGTAAAAACTCATAACGTCGGTAAGGAAGCGCTCCCTTTATACACACACATTTCACATCGACTTAATACAATATTTAATAAACTAAAAGTATTAAATAACTATGAATTAATTGATCAAAGTTAATATTAAAAAATAAAGTAATATTAAGAATAAATTTTCTAATGTATCGTATCACTCATATTGCAGTATATAATGAAAAAAATGAAATGATCTAACAAGCGAGCGATAGCGTAATGGATAGCGTATTTGCGTAGTACCCAAGCGACCCGGGTTCGAATCTCCATCACGTAAAAAATTTTTCTGCGTTTTTTTCTGCGATAAAATAGTGTAAAATTATTAACAATGTAAATATATGTAAAAATAGTTAGAATATTATTTAAATAATATTCTAAATTATAAAAATGTACCTTCAAATACGGGATTATATATACCCTTCGAAATTTATTGTTAGTAATATTTACTAAATATTTTCTAATTAATTCACAATATTTATTCCTGAATCCTTCCAAAAATCTTTCACTGAAAGGATTCTGCAATAATACATGATTTTATAACCTTCGAAATTTTTTGTTAGTAATATTTCCATTATATTTTCGAATTGATTCACAAAATTAATTCCTGAATCCTTTCAGACATCCTTCATTGGAAGGATTCTGTAATAATACGGGATTTATCCTCTTCAAATTTCTTGTTAGTAATATTTCCATAATATTTTCTAATTAATTCACAATATTAATTCCTGAATCCTTTCATACATCTTTCATTGAAAGGATTCAGGAATTAATTTTGTGAATTAATTCGAAAATATTATGGAAATATTACTAAAAAGAAATTTCAAAGAGTATAAATAACGTATTATTGCAGAATCCTTCCAATGAAAGATGTCTGAAAGGATTCAGGAATTAATTTTGTGAATTAATTCGAAAATATTATGGAAATATTACTAAAAAGAAATTTCGAACAGTATAAATCACGTATTATTACAGAATCCTTTCAATGAAAGATGTCTGAAAGGATTCAGGAATTAATTCACAAATTAATTCCTGAATCCTTTGAGACATCTTTCATTGGAAGGATTCTGTAATAATACGGGATTTATCCTCTTCAAATTTCTTGTTAGTAATATTTCCATAATATTTTCTAATTAATTCACAATATTAATTCCTGAATCCTTTCATACATCTTTCATTGAAAGGATTCAGGAATTAATTTTGTGCATTAATTCGAAAATATTATGGAAATATTACTAAAAAGAAATTTCAAAGAGTATAAATAACGTATTATTGCAGAATCCTTCCAATGAAAGATGTCTGAAAGGATTCAGGAATTAATTTTGTGAATTAATTCGAAAATATTATGGAAATATTACTAAAAAGAAATTTCGAACAGTATAAATCACGTATTATTACAGAATCCTTTCAATGAAAGATGTCTGAAAGGATTCAGGAATTAATTCACAAATTAATTCCTGAATCCTTTGAGACATCTTTCATTGGAAGGATTCTGTAATAATACGGGATTTATACTGTTCGAAATTTCTTTTTAGTAATATTTTCATAATATTTTCGAATTAATTCACAAAATTAATTCCTGAATCCTTTCAGACATCTTTCATTGAAAGGATTCTGCAATAATATGTGATATTAATTCTGAAAGGATTCTGAAAGATTCTTTCAGAAATCATTCAGTGAAAGGATTCTGTAATGATGATATGTCCGGGGTATTTTCCTTTCAGAATTAATTCAATGGAATAATTCAAAAATAATTTATAATATCATTGCAAAATTTATTCAATAGAAGATTTCTGAAAGGATTCATGGATTATTACGAAAAGGTTACTAAAAGATATTTCAAAATTATTTTCTGAAATAATTCTGAAAGGAAAATACCCCGGACATAGCATCATTACAGAATCCTTTCACTGAATGATTTCTGAAAGAATCTTTCAGAATCCTTTCAGAATTAATATCACATATTATTGCAGAATCCTTTCAATGAAAGATGTCTGAAAGGATTCTGCAATAATACGTTATTTATACTCTTTGAAATTTCTTTTTAGTAATATTTCCATAATATTTTCGAATTAATTCACAAAATTAATTCCTGAATCCTTTCAATGAAAGATGTATGAAAGGATTCAGGAATTAATATTGTGAATTAATTAGAAAATATTATGGAAATATTACTAACAAGAAATTTGAAGAGGATAAATCCCGTATTATTACAGAATCCTTCCAATGAAGGATGTCTGAAAGGATTCAGGAATTAATTTTGTGAATTAATTCGAAAATATAATGGAAATATTACTAACAAAAAATTTCGAAGGTTATAAAATCATGTATTATTGCAGAATCCTTTCAATGAAAGATTTTTGGAAGGATTCAGGAATAAATATTGTGAATTAATTAGAAAATATTTAGTAAATATTACTAACAATAAATTTCGAAGGGTATAATAATCCCGTATTTGAAGGTACATTTTTATAATTTAGAATATTATTTAAATAATATTCTAACTATTTTTACATATATTTTTACATTGTTAATAATTTTACACTATTTTATCGCAGAAAAAACGCAGAAAAATTTTTTACATGATGGAGATTCGAACCCGGGTCGCTTGGGTACTACGCAAATACGCTATCCATTACGCTATCGCTCGCTTGTTAGATCATTTCATTTTTTTCATTATATACTGCAATATGAGTGATACGATACATTAGAAAATTTATTCTTAATATTACTTTATTTTTTAATATTAACTTTGATCAATTAATTCATAGTTATTTAATACTTTTAGTTTATTAAATATTGTATTAAGTCGATGTGAAATGTGTGTGTATAAAGGGAGCTCTTCCTTACCGACGTTATGAGTTTTTACATTTTTTTGATCTTAGATTCAACTTTTGATGAATGAAGCTCTTCACTGCACTCCGTAATTGCATAAATAATACACCTATAAATTTTTCAGAAATTCTGTTCATTATTTTTCATAAAAAACTGGTAGAAAATTTTTCAACCCGTTTCCTGTAAAATCTATAACGAGAAATAACTTGAAAATTTACACATAGTGTATTTTTGTCATTACGAAGGGCAATAAAGAGCTCTTTTTCCGAAATTCGATAAAAATAAAAAAATGATAATTGCATATAATGCAGAGATGAATAGAATGAGCTCTACCTTACCGACGTTATTATTATTTGTAGTGTTTTCAATTTAGAATCAACTTTTAGAGTCAAAGGCTCTTTACTCTTGGCAGACGTATAAATAATATTTCTGTCGATTTTGAGGGGACTTCTAAACATTGTCATACTGAAAGAATACTATTATGAATAATAATAAAAAATATTGCTTATTTTAAGTACCTATATTATTCATCTTTAAATGTTTTTTTTTCCTTTTATTTTAAGTTTTTATATTCTTACATTAACTTTTCAAATTAATATTTTTCGCAATTAGTAAATGTTTCAATCTATCTTAGTTCACAAAAACGAAAAATTATATACCCCCCACACATTTTAATACGTTTTTTAATAGGATCATACGAATGTAGAAAACAATGGACGACTAAATCCGATCATTATCCAATCATTTCATTTTTTTCATTATATAGTGCAAAATGACTGACAAAATAAATTAGAATATTTATTTCTAATATTTCTTTATTTTTTAATATTAACTTTGTTTAATTAGTATATACTTATTTAGTAAGTTTTGTTTATTAAATATTGTATTAATTAGGACTTATTTGATTGAAACAAATTCGAATTAAAAACAAAATAAATACATTATACGATGCCTCTTATATACGGACGCTGCCCTTTTCGTGTTGAATACTTGCAATAATTTCTGAACTATTTTATGTTTTCTTTCAAAAAATCTTTTCAAGGTTCTTTCAGGAAGAATTCGTGTAAATATCTTTTTTGCTATTGTGTTTTAAAAAATTTTATTGTAACAATCTTTTTCAAACGAATTCTAAATTATTTCTTGTATTAATTCACGTGAGTTTCCCGCAACATTTCATGAAATAATTCATGAAATTATTTTCAATAGATATTGAATTATCTTTGTGAATGATTAATTTTTATCATTCTGAAATTATTTCTGAATTATTTCGTGATATAATTCTTGACATGATTGCTGAATTGTTATGTTTTCTTTAAAAAATCTATTAATTCACACGAGTTTCCCGGAAGATTTCATGAAATAATTCATGTAAGATTTTTGAATAGATATTGAATTATTTTTGTGAATGATTAATTTGTATCTTTCTGAAATTATTTCTGAATTATTGCATGAAAGAATACTTGCAATAATTTCGAAATTATTTTATGTATTCTTTCAAAAAATCTTTTCAAAGTCCTTTCAGAATTAATTCGTGTAATTATTTTTTTTGCTATTTTGTTTTAAAAAATTTTATTTTAAAAATCTTTTTCAAAAGAATTCAAAATTATTTCTTGTATTAATTCACACGAGTTTCCCAGAAGATTTCATCAAATAATTCATGTAAGATTTTTGAATAGATACTGAATTATTTTTGTGAATGATTAATTTGTATCTTTCTAAAATTATTTCTGAATTATTGCATGAAAGAATACTTGCAATAATTTCGAAATTATTTTATGTATTCTTTCAAAAAATCTTTTCAAAGTCCTTTCAGAATTAATTCGTGTAATTATTTTTTTTGCTATTTTGTTTTAAAAAATTTTATTCTAAAAATCTTTTTCAAAAGAATTCAAAATTATTTCTTGTATTAATTCACACGAGTTTCCCAGAAGATTTCATGAAATAATTCATGTAAGATTTTTGAATAGATACTAAATTATTTTTGTGAATGATTAATTTGTATCTTTCTGAAATTATTTCTGAATTATTGCATGAAAGAATACTTGCAATAATTTCGAAATTATTTTATGTATTCTTTCAAAAAATCTTTTCAAAGTCCTTTCAGAATTAATTCGTGTAATTATTTTTTTTTTTGCTATTTTGTTTAAAAAATTTTATTCTAAAAATCTTTTCGAAGTCCTTTCAGAATTAATTCGTGTAATTATTTTTTTTTGCTATTTTGTTTTAAAAAATTTTATTCTAAAAATCTTTTTCAAAACAATTCAAAATTATTTCTTGTATTAATTCACACGAGTTTCCCAGAAGATTTCATGAAATAATTCATGTAAGATTTTTGAATAGATATTGAATTATTTATGTGAATGATTAATTTGTATCTTTCTGAAATTATTTCTGAATTATTGCATGAAAGAATACTTGCAATAATTTCGAAATTATTTTATGTATTCTTTCAAAAAATCTTTTCAAAGTCCTTTCAGAATTAATTCGTGTAATTATTTTTTTGCTATTTTGTTTTAAAAAATTTTATTTTAAAAATCTTTTTCAAAAGAATTCAAAATTATTTCTTGTATTAATTCAGACGAGTTTCCCAGAAGATTTCATGAAATAATTCATGTAAGATTTTTGAATAGATACTGAATTATTTTTGTGAATGATTAATTTGTATCTTTCTGAAATTATTTCTGAATTATTGCATGAAAGAATACTTGCAATAATTTCGAAATTATTTTATGTATTCTTTCAAAAAATCTTTTCAAAGTCCTTTCAGAATTAATTCATGTAATTATTTTTTTTGCTATTTTGTTTTTAAAAATTTTATTCTAAAAATCTTTTCAAAGTCCTTTCAGAATTAATTCGTGTAATTATTTTTTTTGCTATTTTGTTTTAAAAAATTTTATTCTAAAAATCTTTTTCAAAACAATTCAAAATTATTTCTTGTATTAATTCACACGAGTTTCCCAGAAGATTTCATCAAATAATTCATGTAAGATTTTTGAATAGATACTGAATTATTTTTGTGAATGATTAATTTGTATCTTTCTAAAATTATTTCTGAATTATTGCATGAAAGAATACTTGCAATAATTTCGAAATTATTTTATGTATTCTTTCAAAAAATCTTTTCAAAGTCCTTTCAGAATTAATTCGTGTAATTATTTTTTTTGCTATTTTGTTTTAAAAAATTTTATTCTAAAAATCTTTTTCAAAAGAATTCAAAATTATTTCTTGTATTAATTCACACGAGTTTCCCAGAAGATTTCATGAAATAATTCATGTAAGATTTTTGAATAGATATTGAATTATTTTTGTGAATGATTAATTTGCATCTTTCTGAAATTATTTCTGAATTATTGCATGAAAGAATACTTGCAATAATTTCGAAATTATTTTATGTATTCTTTCAAAAAATCTTTTCAAAGTCCTTTCAGTATTAATTCGTGTAATTATTTTTTTTGCTATTTTGTTTTAAAAAATTTTATTTTAAAAATCTTTTTCAAAAGAATTCAAAATTATTTCTTGTATTAATTCACACGAGTTTCCCAGAAGATTTCATGAAATAATTCATGTAAGATTTTTGAATAGATACTGAATTATTTTTGTGAATGATTAATTTGTATCTTTCTAAAATTATTTCTGAATTATTGCATGAAAGAATACTTGCAATAATTTCGAAATTATTTTATGTATTCTTTCAAAAAATCTTTTCAAAGTCCTTTCAGAATTAATTCGTGTAATTATTTTTTTTGCTATTTTGTTTTAAAAAATTTTATTCTAAAAATCTTTTTCAAAAGAATTCAAAATTATTTCTTGTATTAATTCACACGAGTTTCCCAGAAGATTTCATGAAATAATTCATGTAAGATTTTTGAATAGATATTGAATTATTTTTGTGAATGATTAATTTGTATCTTTCTGAAATTATTTCTGAGTTATTGCATGAAAGAATACTTGCAATAATTTCGAAATTATTTTATGTATTCTTTCAAAAAATCTTTTCGAAGTCCTTTCAGAATTAATTCGTGTAATTATTTTTTGGTAACACTTTTTTTATTTTTTTGGAAGATTTTTGAAAGTATTTTGTAAGGATTCCATATATTATTTTAAAAATTAATTTAAAATTAATTTTTTTTCCTTTTAAAATTCTTTCTAAATCATTTCAATGTATTAATTCATGAATTATTTCATGTAATTATTTCAGTTTTCTTTCATGCTGTATGGGTAGAGATGGCTAGTGTTTATAAAATTTGAAATATCGATTTTATTCCACGTTTGAAACCAAAAGTATATGACATTTTTCCAAATCGCTACAGGGGTTCTCAATTAAAAAGTCAATGAAAAAAAGACAGATATACGAAATCCTATAGAATTCGTATATCTGTCTTTGTCTGAGGCACGCGGCTCGCGGCACGCCGTGTAGAGGCAGCTTAAGAATGTCATTTGAATATTTATAATAATACTTACAACACAGCTGAGCATCCCAGTTATTCCTAAAAAAGTTATAATGTTTTTATAATTGTCAAAATAGGATTTAATGCTACTACTACTACTACTACTACTTTATTTCTTTAATGGACATGGTTCTAGAATTTAATATGTATAGATACTTGGCGCGATATCATGGCGCCAATTCACTATATAACTTTGAAGGAATGAACTGTAGCTATATGTCCTCTCTTTCCAACACAAACATAACCTCTATATCCGATTATAAACATGAGTCACAGAATTTCGTTTTAGTATATATATAATTTTGTACGATTTTGACGATATTGTATTTAAATATATAACATTGGGTGGTAAGAATAATAAATTATATATGTAATTTGACATTCTACATAGCTATCTTTTTATTAATTTTTTTATTTAAATAAAAAATTTTCAGACCGAAAAAGTATTCAACAAAAACCAAAATTAAAGATTAAATTAAATAAAAAATGGCTCAAAGTAGATTAGAAAAAGTCGGAACTATCTACACAAGGTAAAAATGAATTACTTTTTATTCATTTTTATTTATTTACTTCAATGGGCTAATTACTTTTAAAAAGTAATTGAATTAATTCAATCAAATTATTATTTTACAAATAAATAAAATTATATTTTATGATTAGGATTATTTCGTTAATTAAAACTGGAGCTATGAAAGATGAAAATCAACCTTTCTGGATTAAATTATATGAAACATTTCCTCCCAAGTATGAACCACGTTATGACAGGCCTGTTTCAACAGCAGCTATAAGGCAAATATTCTATGCTGAAGATAAACTTAGAGCGTAAGCAAGTTCATAAATACAGATACCAATTTGCATATTATTTATAAATAATTTACATTTTTTAACTTTGTTATTTTTAGGAAATTCCATAAAGATCACAAACATTTATCTTTTGTTGATTTAGCAAACAATAATTCTGTATCAAGAACTGAACAATTTATTCAAATCTACAGAAAAATAGAAAAAGTATGTACCAAAACAAAACTAAAAGTTCATAAAAACTTATATAAAATTTATCTTTTTTACAGGAGGGAGAATCTGAAGATAAAGTTTATGAAAAAGCTGTTGAAGAATTTATGACACAATATCAGACTGAAAAAGAAGCAAGAGCTGCTAAAACTTCAGAATCTAGTCATGGACGAAGAAGAGGTATAAAACAAGTCTTAAAAGAACAGCCTGAAAGTCCTGAAAGTACACAAGAAGTATCTCAGCTGGATCCTGAAGATTTAAAGAAGTATAAGCCAATTAGATTAAATCTGGAGAAATTATTAAAAGAGGAACAAGAATTGATAAAAACTGAAAATGAAAATATAAAAAAATCTGAGTGAATATTAAATATATTGTATAATGTAATATTAAGTTAATTATTGTAAAATAGTTTTTGTTATTAAAAATTTAACAAGAGTTTAAGTATCATTTGTTATAAATCGTTTTATTAAAAAATTTTCCAATTTCTTTCGAACTAATAGTAATTTTCCTACATTCATTTTTAATGACGATTAACAAAACTTGAAGCTAAGTTCTCAGAATCAAAATGATTCAAAGATTTGTAGATAAAATAAAAATAATTTTAATACATATTATAGACTTTAATGTATATTAGCACTAAATTATTACTAATACTTTTTGAAGACATGTATTTTATTCATTTATTGAAAATATATTATTTTTACATAAATGTTACTTAGTTTGAGAAATTCCTTTAGTAAATATTAAAAAATCAAAAATTTTGCATATGTTTCAAGAACCATATTAGAGGCACTATTAAACAATACATTTATGATTTCATTTAATTTTTAACCTTACAACAAATAAATATATTTATTGACCCATGGAAATTACATACAGGTAGAACTAGAAGGGTCCTTAAGATTCCCATCAACAATATTATACATGCCTACTTTGGTTAAGAAAAACTTTTGTAAAAGAAAAATTATTTCAAAAACATCACTCAATCCTCAACTTGTATTAACTAATCAAGAGAACTTCTAATAATGAAAAGTGTTTAATTAATTGTTTAATACATGCATTTCATAATATTTTTTTAATGTACGTTAATTGAAAAACGTTAAAACTTTAAAATTAAAATAATCCTTATTTTGAACTTATCACACTTTAGACTATATTCATCATGGAAGACTTTCGCTCCGATTTTTCTGTTCGCGCGGGGCCCTTTCTACATATGTGTGTTCTGTCTGTTCTAGACAACTTCTCTCTATGTCTGTCTCTGTCTTACATAAACGGAACAGATCTATCTGTCTTTGTCGGGAACACACAGAACACACAGAACACACATATGTAGAAAGGCCCCGGCGCATGACGCCCGCGTGTGCTGTCGACTTGTCTTGTCATTGTTGTCCCTGTGATACATGCGTGTCGAATGTCAACAGTTATAGGTTAGTTTATACAATTACGTGTTTTTGTTCACTAATATTATATGCATTCACAATAATACTTTCATTATTATTTAAAACATACCTAATCAAACAATTCCATTGATTAAAAAGCCAATAAATCAAACATAATTTACAAAACAAATACATTAGATTGTGAATCATTGGCGAAAAAAATTAAAACACTTATTGTTGACAATGAACTTTACAGCAGAAGCAGCAAAAGGTACTTTCTATATTTTACGAAATATAAATACGATACATATTTTGTAAATATGACTTAATGAAAATAATTACTTTTTACCGTTTTCGATAATTATTACTATAGCTGCATTGGCAGATGTTCTGACAGCCTTGGAATCACCAGACAACGTTCAAAAACTTTCCACTGCTAAAGAAAATTCAGGAAACGAAATGCTAAAAACAATGCAGTTTGTATTTCCTACTGTCATGCAAATACAAATGGAAGTTATAAAAAAATATGGTTTCCCTGATGGAAGAGAAGGTTTTTAATGTTTTACTGCTATTAAGATATACATTGAGCAATAAGAGTATCAAATAAGTTATTGACAAGAAATTTTATTTTTAGGCGCTGTACAATTTGCACAATTGATTAGATCTTTGGAAAAAGAGGACAATGAAATAGCAAAGTTACATGCACAAGTACGTTCATATTTTCTTCCGAGCGCACCAATTAATTTGTCAACAGATGCTTCGTTATAAATCTCCTAAAACTATAGTAATGATAAATTTTCATTGCTGGAGAATCAATCATTGTACTTTGACCAAAAAGTAATTTAATCCAGTATATAAGGCAAAATTATAATCTCACATTAAATTTATAAAAAAATTTAACATTAGAAAAAATTTGGATATAAGTACCATGTAATCTACTCTATGATATTATTGATATATCTACTTTACTTTAATTAATTTTATCTTTTATAGATGACTGACTCATTAAATGAACTTTTATATATACTTCATTAAAAATTAATTAGTACTCAAGTGCAAATATAAATTTTCTATGCCATGTAATAATACTCATTTTTATATAAAAATCATAAATGCATTTATCTTTGTATTATACATGTATAAATATACAAATGACACTAACATTACTTTAGAATTTTACACTATTTATACTTTATCAGTTTTTGTACTATTTACAAGAGTTTTTCTAGCAATATTATAAGACTGTATTTTTATTATTTATTTCGGTGTCTGAACACTTTCAGTACGGCTAATATAGAAGATTTTGACGAATTTTAAAATAGTCTAATAAAAATTTTAATAATATAGTAAATTATGATGCTGGTTTACTTTTTTAAGATTTCAAGAAATACGTTTATTGACAATAAAAATATTTTTGTTATTTACAATTTTTACAATGTCATAAAAAACAAATTTCTTTAATAATTTACGATATGGGTTGCTAGGCATTGAAAGTGTTAAACTATTTTCATATATTTAATTTTTAATTTAATAAAGTATTCCATTTTAGTTTGCAAAATCATAAAAAAATTATACTAAAGATATTCATGTACTCATTGAGTAAAGTTTATTATTGTTAACTGAAATTGTAAAATTTATTAGAAAAATTTCTGAGTTGAAAACGAATATATATTTTATAAAATTTATACATGAATTGTGTTATACAATTATGACAATAATTTTGATAGAGTTATAGATTTTCCTAGAATAATTATTTTGTATAAAAAATAGATAGTAATAAGTATATCAATTCGTTTTTAAGGTTAAATTAAGATTATATTCTTTATGATACTACTAATTGTATGAATTAACTTTACTTACTACATTCTATTGAAATCAATTTATTAAGAAAGCAAAAATGTTTAAAAAATATTTTGATTGCTACTTTTAATATTATAAAAATTTTGTGTCAACAATATTATGTAATAATTTTTAATTTATTTGAATAAAAAAAATTCTAAAATTAATGTAATGTTATTTTAAAAACTTTTTTTTTATAAACCCATATTAAAGTGATTATAAATTTATTTTATTCATGTTTATAATAATAAACAATATCAACAAAAAGATTTTTTTCAAATTAGAATAAAATGAGCAGGTTTATATTAAGAGAAATTATAGCCAGTCATTAACTAAATATATCCATTTTTGATTTTATTTGCATTTTTCATCAGCAATTAGTATGGTAAAAGAGATAACGTATGTAATTTAATTTTTAAAATATAATTTCAAATAAGGATAAAAAAAAACAATTAAATACTTACAGGAAGAATAAACTTAAAGTTTTTTTTACATCATATTAATAACATAATATTACATAGTAATAATCATACTAATAATGTAATGATCTGTAATAATAGTAATAATTATATTCGAAATACATACAATGTATGATCTGCTAAAATATAATAATTTATCTTACTTAAATTATTTTCCCAAGTCTCGAAATTATCTTTTGAAGTAATTTTTTGTTTTCAATGATGGAGCTAGTGAATATTTTATAGCTTGTAAACGAAAATCTCAATTCATGTAAGCATTGATGGAAGTATAGTAAAAGTAATCAAAAATAAATTAAGTTGTTTTTATAAGTCTTATATACATAAATATAAATTATTTTAAATGAAATATAAGAAATTTAGAAAAAGGAAAGCCACATACATTAAATCATTCAAATCATAAGGAAAGATATAAATATTTATATGATTTAAATGTATATAGAAATTTGAGAATTTTAGTTTGCACGAGTTACAAAATATCCACATAAAGGCAAAATTTTAGTATAAAATAAGATTTTACATTTTCAATATTTTTCTATTCTTTGTTAATGCGACGATCAAATTTTCTTACTTTCCATCAGGCGCGCAATTTCGCGTCCTAGGGCCAGAATATACTATTTTATTCCCATCTCTACTATAATGGTCATTATAAGCCTGAAAAGCGGGGCAAAAGTGACGTCTGATTCCCTCTTTTACTTTATTCCCGCATAATGCGCATAATGCGGGAATAAAGTAAATTAGCGGGAATAAAGTAATTTAGAGGGAATAACGTAACATAGTCTAATTTTTTACGTTTATGGTGAATTGGGTTAAAACTAACAAAATTATAACACATAAATACAAAATAACTTTTCAAATCTATGAATCTATGAAATGGCCACAGTGGCGATGGGAATAAAGTACTATATGTAACACGGAACTAAAGTCGCAGATTATTCCCGCGGGTGAGTTCACTGTCCGAGCGAGCGTAGCGAAGCGAGAAATAATGCGGGAATAAAGTAAATTAGCGGGAATAAAGTAATTTAGAGGGAATAAAGTAACAGTCTAATTTTTTACGTTTATGGTGAATTGGGTTAAAACTAACAAAATTATAACACATAAATACAAAATAACTTTTCAAATCTATGAAATGGCCACAGTGGCGATGGGAATAAAGTACTATATGTAACACGGGACTAAAGTCGATCATTCCCTTGGGTGATCACTGCCCTCGCTTCGCTACGCTCGTTCGGGCAGTGAACTCACCCGCGAGAATAATCTGCGACTTTAGTCCCTTGTTACATAATGTATTACTACGCCCTTTAGACAAGCATAAGAGTGAATTTCACGCCCAGAGCGTAAAAAAATACACCCTCGCTTGGCTTGGGCGACATACTTCTAGTTGGGCTAGAATGCCCTATATCGGGCCTTAGGTACATAATGTACTATTACTCCAGTGAATTGTATAAATTTAATTCATAAAAGAATAATGATAATTGCACAAACAAAGTAAAAACTCGTTTTTATCAATAAACAAGGAAGTTAGTTAAAATAATCTACGCATTAACAAAACTTATATAAAAAAAATTATAGAAAACAAAAAATCTCATTTCCAATATTATGCTACTCATAGCACATTATTCTACACGGTCTCATAATGAAGTATGTATATACTGTATCAACAAAATTTTCAGTTTTAGTTTTTCGATACTACACTGTTTTTAGTTTATGTTAACACTTTAATGTTCATCACGATAATAAATATCTATTTCCAAAAAGTTTTACATAATGTGTAAAAATATCAAGCTCAAAAAGAGTGTCAATGTTATTGACTCAATAAGTGCAGATTCTTCACACAATATGTCACAATAAAGTTAACATTTTTTGCCCCATGTAGCTAGAGCAAAATTACAGCAATTAATAGGAGATGGGGTAATTCGAATGAAACGACTTGTTACCAAGATAAAAATCAATATTTATGTTCGTTATTTTATCAAATTTAAAATTTAATTATTCATTCGAAGTACAAAATCAATTATCAATCCACAACTTTCTATGTTCACAGAAAGAAATACCTTTAAATTAATTAAATTCGAATAGGAAAAAATAGAATAAAAATATAATCTTTTAGTGTTCAACGCTCGACATTTGATTCGAATTAAAAAAACACCCATCCTTTACTATTATCAATTTATGGCATTTCTACGAAAAATTTCTCGTATTTTTTAAACTCGACACATAGAACAACTATGTTAATATGCACTCAAAGGATGCATGCAGAGCGTGAGTGCTAGCTATTCCACCATAAAACATAATTCTTGCATTAAAAATTGCGATTTTGCACAGTAACATATCCTTAAAGGCTTTTCATAATAGCCATTTTATTTTTTCGGTATATCAACATAATAGCGGTAATATTTTTAATAATAATAATAATAATAATAATTAGATAATATTATAATGTATAAAGGCGACAGATGTTAAAAAAGTCGCTTGATTATTCTTATTTACAATTTTCTCTATAACATTATGACATGTAAAATCAATCAGAACGAATAGATTACGGGCTTTACAAATTCATTTTTCGGTGCTTATACAACGTGTATATGCGTTTTTCATTTTCTTAATAAAAAATAGAAAGAAAACAATTTTCATTACAATTCTTATACAAAATATAGGTAGATCCGTAAAATTGTTTTTAATACCTCGACCACTGCACTTAAAGATTATCCTCCACCGACACTTCGAAACACGTTAGATTATTGCATTCAAGAGAAAGAAAAAATCGCGTTTCTCGCTTCGCAAAAAGTAAAATAAAAAATTTAGGATTTTTTCACTTATTTTCGACAATATCAAATACTTAGGCTATTTTCCGTGTCATTAACTAAAAAACCTTGCATACATATGTTATATCTAATAAAAAAAGTTTTATTTTTTACGATTTTCGGAAGCCAACAGCATTTGAAATCGCTGACAGAACTTTCAAAGCTCGTTTCATTGGACGAGTCTTTTTATATATTTCTTAAAAAAAAACAGAACCCTGTTCGATATAAAAGAAATCGAAAGCGCATTGTCGCGTGCCCTCGTTTCCATCGTTCAATTTAAAAAGTAAAATGCATTCTCTTTTAGTTATTCGCATTGTTATCAGTTTCTATTAATTCATTTTTTTTTTCAATAT
Organism: Torymus aiolomorphi; assembly: GCA_036365515.1. Lineage (NCBI taxonomy): Eukaryota > Metazoa > Arthropoda > Insecta > Hymenoptera > Torymidae > Torymus > Torymus aiolomorphi. Next base: position 188,227,041 of record CM070875.1, on the reverse strand, counting down.
TGAATGTTACATATAATTATCGCACTACAAAAAGAAAGTACCATCTTTTCAATATTCGCGGTCGTTAATGTCTCGAGTACTCGAAAAATATGCTATACATATATGAAAAAGGAGTAAGTATAAAATCTATCTTTTTATTATAGGGATCGTAAAGCGTTAGAAGGTAAAATACGAATTGATCTTCGATTTCCTACACATGTTCTTGTCAGCTCTTTTTCAACCTCATTCCTGTCTGTTCTCGCGCATGTTGATCAAACTTTAAATTTGAGACCTGGAATCCGCGAAACTTGGCTCATGCTCTTCAGGGCCTTGCAGTCGATGTATTAACGTGTAAAGTCTTTGAATCATCAGTTTATACCGCACAGGGCTTCGTTTTAGAAAAAAAAATGTTATCTCCTTCATCCTTCTAGCACTTGTTGGATGTGCAATGTTATATACGTTATACTGCTTCTGGACGCGAGGCGGCGGCTTGTGGGGCGCTGTTACTGCTGTTGCTGATGTAGCTCAGCTACGAGAGGAACGGATTTGCTGCAGCTGTGGGCGTTAGCGTCGAGTTAGCTGGAACGCCCGCAGAGCTCCAAGGATCCTGCCGGATCTGATTGATCGACGGACGCGGTGGTGGCGTCACCGGTGCGAATGGATTTGCCGAAAATGCCGGTGCTGTGAACATGGAGCAAGAGACGATTATAAGATAATTTGAGTTCTTGTACTAATAATGTATACATACATAGTACACAAGTGTATTCAAGTACAACAACTTTTCATCCAAATAGAGTGTTAAAATAGTACATTACGACACGAGTGCATGAATTGCCTACTATGCCTGTTTATATAGTGTGCGTAGTACCAAAACGCACGAATTAGGCACTACACACACTAGAAACAGGCATGAGAAGTAAAATTTCGCCCACTGAGTTGAAAAAAATATTTTCGGTTTAATCACTTAATAATAACGTAAATTTTATTCATGATACATTAACATTGTTGAATTCAAATTTATCTTGAAAAATTAAGTAATAAATTCAAGAAAAACTTTATTATTACAGGACAGAAATTGTAAAAGACAAAATACCTCTTTTAAACTCCGTGCGTAAAGTACTACTTTTACGCACGCTTAGGTCTGCAAGCGAGCGCTAAAATAGTACTTTACGCACGTTGTGTCAAAAAATAATGTTCGATACAGGTGATAAAAGTGATTCTCACACTTGTGCAAGAATCATATTTATCGCACTAGTATTGAAAAGTACTATTTTTAATATATTCTATTTTTTCAATTTTTTATATTTTCGATATATATAAACAAATTTTTTTCAGTATATATTAAAATAATAAAACTACGTGATTTCTCTTTGAATGCAATAATATTGTGATAACATTATAAACTCACTCGCCTTTTGTAAATGTGAATTTCAACTTATTATAAGTGCATAGGTATTCATTGTTCACAATAAACCTTACATTGTCGTCTTAAAAGTATTCACAATGACGGCTCATATTTACTAAGACTTACTAATACTTTTTTCGATTTATAAAATTTTTAGAATGTACAATTTCTTATTGGATATCTTGATTAATCGAAATCTCTTTAATAATATACGCATTAAATATTAATATGATTAAATATGATAAACGCAGATACACTAGTTTTAACCATTTTAATTGCTTTATCTGTGATGTAAATCACATAAAACCAAATATTGTTGTTAGCTATTTAAAAAAAAAAAATGCAATATCTTATTAAAGTTTCTTTTCAGAACAGAACTTCTTTCAAATCAATTAATTTAATTTAATATCTGAAAATTTAAGTTATACACTTTTTTGAATAATTTATTAAATTTTTGTATTTTTATTAGAAGTGCATTTTCTATTTATCTACAAATTTTATATCTTAGGTGCAGAATCCATTTTCAAGTTAATAAGATTACTTATTCAAATTATTTAATTACATTTAAGTATATTACTTCTCATGTTCTATATTTTGGAAAAATAATCGGTATTTTAGTTTCCTCTAACGTCATTACAATAACTATAAGAGCCGTGCACTGTTAAACTTTCTCAATGACTTACATGCCATAAAACTTAGTAACTGGAAAAATGTTTAGATTAAGCCCCCCCTCCCCAAAGTTACATAAGAAACTCTCATATCTTAATCGAAGTATCTAAACTTTTAAAACTAAGACCGCCCAATTTACTATCCCAACTCATAAATTTTCCTCACTAAAACATAAGTAACACAGACACAACAAAACAAGTCTGAACTCGGCATGGGAAACATGTTTTCTTATGTATTTTGAGGCGTTGAATCGAAATGTGACGTTAAAATAGGGCGTTTCCCAAGTTGATTTTTTGTCAATACTGTTGTATTGTCAGAGACCAGAAAAAAAAACATTTAAAAAAGGATAAATTTCCCGGTCCGATTTTGTTTAAATGCCGTTTTATATTACCAGGAAATCCTGGAAAACAGGGACAGGAGCAGGGAAATCGATATTCTTTTTTCTGGTTTCTAGTATTTCCTGACGAAAGCGGTATTTAAACAAAATCGGCCCGGGAAATCCTCCATTTGACATCAGATATGGATTCGATCAGCACCTTCAAGTACGTAAGATAACATGTCTCTCGTGCCGAGTTGAGACATTTTTTTTATGGGCCTGTGTAATAATCAACTGAAAAAAAAACGCAAACCATTAGTAAGATAAAAATCCCTATATCATCTGATATTCCCTTCATCTTGACAAGATTAATGAAGTTGATAATAGGAAATTCTATATAAAACGTAAATAAATGAACAATATTTCAACTACATATGGAATATTTCTACTTTTGCATTTGCGTAGAGGAAAGCATAAAGTAGATAGCTGAGAATAGCTGAAAGAAAGACAACTTAAAATTAGAAAGAAGATATAATTAATTCAAGCTACAAATTTTGAAAACAGGTTCTACTTGTCAATCACGTTTTTCATGCCGCCATGCAATAACTCTCATTGTTTTTCAATGATTTCTTTGTTATACTCACAAAAATTACTTCCATTGAAATGCTGCTTCGCAGATATAGAAGAAGTATTAGAAAATTTATTCACTTATTATTTACAGCCAATTGTGTTATAAAAGTTACGAAATATGTTAAAGAAGTTCAAATTTATTCCCTTCACACGTTCCCAAGTTAAGCTTGAATCAAACTTCCAAAAATTTTAGTAAGTTCTTTATATTAAGAAGTAATAATTACCTGCAGGTGCTGGAGCTGGATTTTTTATTGACGATGCGCTCACAAGATTGTCCAAATTGACAAGAGCTGAATTTTCACCCAAAAATGATTGTGGAGTCTTTTTTACAGCACCAGTGCTAGGTGGCATAGCTTCACTAAGGCCACGTAAATCGAACGGATCTGGTGACGTTGCATTTCCTATACATACAGAATTAATATTAAACTCATTTTCTTTGTTTTAATTAATTATACAGACTTTATGACTAGCAATAAATTAATTAAAAATTATATATTTATAACTATGAAAACTTTGACAGATTTTTTATTTGTTTGAGAGAGTATATTGATGAAAGAAATTTTTTTATGTTAATAGTAACTTAACCCATTAAGTGGCAAACGTCCATGGTTGCAACGCTTTGATTTGACATTATGTCATTCGTCCAATTCTCAATGGATTTTGATGAAACTTGGTTTCCTTATGTTTTAGGGTATGCTCTTTCTAAAAATCACCAAGTTTTTTTCAAAAAATGTTTTTTTTAAACAACAGAAATTTTGTTGGGAATAAATCTCTTCTAAAAGACTTTAAAAAAATCGTTATAGTAAAGTTACAGTGGTAACTTGAGTTATATTTTTTAAAATAGCAAATGCTACCGGAAATATCCGATTCGAAATATCATTTCGTCGTAACTGATTTTAATAAATTAAAAACTGAAAATTATTATAATTTTTTTTAATTATATCTTGCTTATTTGTGTTGGTAATGTTCAATTAGTAATATTGAAGTAAACAAATCTATTTCAAAATAAACAATTTTAAAACTCTTCTGCTCAAAAATTATAAAAAATACTTATTGAAAAAATATTATAGAACATTTTACTTGGAATTGGCCAAAAAACATTTTCAGAAAGAAATTGAATTTTTTTTTTAATTTTTCGGAAAATTCGAATTTTCAAATTTCCCGAAATTTTCCAAATCGATCCGAAAAAAATCACACGTGTTCCTTGATCAATTTTGAGCACTTTTTGTTCTATAAAATTTTTTCCAATATTTGATATTTTTTGAGTAAAAAAATCATGAAGTTTTATATTACACTACGATACAAAAACCGCCATATTTTTTTTTCTAATCAACATTTTTTAATAAAATCAAGTGTCTTTAAAAGATTATCATCTCATGTCGCGAAAAAACTTGTTTAGGGAGTATACTTTAAGGTCCCTTTCTTTTTGGCAGAGCGAAATTTGAAAAAAAATTGAAAAAAATTTCGACTTTTTCCAAAAAAATCGCCCATATATTTTTTTCTGTACATTTTTTGAAAAAAACTTGGTGATTTTTAGAAAGAGCATACCCTAAAACATAAGGAAACCAAGTTTCATCAAAATCCAGGACGGAATGAGAATTGGACGAATGACATAATGTCAAATCGAAGCGTTGCAACCATGGACGTTTGCCACTTAATGGGTTAATTAATTAGTTTTACCATTGTTTGTAGGCAATGGGCTGGATCCAAGTTTGTTCCTATTACTTATAATATCGAATTCATCAAGATCGTTGAGTGGGCTAGTATTTCCTTGATTTGATGTGCTATTGAAAGTAGATCCCAAACCATTAAAACCGTTGCTAGTTGAACTAAAATTGGCTGTTGCTGATGGAGGTATACTGAATCCAATTGGTGAAGCCTATGGACGGTATTTACGTTAGAACAATTAATAATTTTAATTTATAATAATTCAAAAGTATACTAAAATCTTTCTTTATTAAAAATGATTACTTTAAAATATTTTTAAAGAACATTTTATACATCTAACAGAACTATTAATTGTTCTTTAACCTACTTTGGCATCTGCACCACCACTCACAGGTGCCCAAGGATCTACAACACGACTTGGAGCAGGAGTAACTGTTGCTGGTGATGGTGCTGGAACTTTCCATGGATCAACAGTGGCAGCTAGAAAGATATTTATATTTCTTTTAATAAATCTATAGCAAACATTTTATAAATAAATGAAGCTTGGAAAAATTTATTGTCTGTATAAAAATTATTTCATGTACCAGTTTAAATCGATTTTATCGATATTATCATAATAGCCAGACAATTCTGATTTTTCAAAACTTTGAGTAGCAAATAAAATTAATTATTCAACGGAAGTATTGTTTACAACATCTTAAAACTTATTGTTAATTAAATTATTAATACACAACGACAAAAATTAACATCTATATAAAATCCTCCATTTCACAATCAAGCGTTTCGTGATACAACAAAAATTAACGAAGCAAAGATATAATTATTTTTGTCATTAAGGAAAATTAGTTAAATTACCTGGCGATCCTGTTAGCCATAATCAAGAAAGAGTCACATCATGCAAAAGTATAAAAAAAATTTGTTTTAGATAAGAGTTATAGTAATTCGAATGATATCAATTTGCGGAGAAAGGTAATTTTTACGAACGCATACTTACTCGGCCTTTGTGGCAAAACTGGAGCCCAAGGATCTACCGATGTTGAAGCAGCACTATTTGTTGTTGGAGCAGACCAGGGATCAGTTTGTGTCTACAATGACAATATATTATTTTATACGTGATCAATTGTAATAATAATCAAGCACTACTTTAGTAAAAAAAAATAAGTAAGAGCACCAAGCTGTAACTACAAATTGAAACATCTATAGAAGTATCATACACAATGTCTTGGCATGATATGTATCAAAGTATCGTAGTGAACTCAATTTCATCACATGATATAGTGAAATAAACAATAAAGTAAAACAAATGTCTATTTTTAATGAAAAGAAGATCTAAATAATTTGTAAAAGTCAATAAATTAAATCATTTGAATAGTCTAAGAGTAGATATTCAAAAACTAATCTATTAAAAAACTGATAATTCACACATAATCCAAATTCATTTCTCATAGGCACATACCTTCGACATACGAAATAGAGAAAAGTCCAGCGACTGCCGTGCAAACATGCAAAATTAACGTTTCATGCGCGGCCATAATTTAATATATCTAATTTTCTTTAATGTATATTTATTTTGTTTAAATAAGTATTTTGTATCTACCTGAGGTCGCGGAGGTGGAGGTGCTACTATCGGGACTCCCCAGGGATCAGTTTGGCTGTTGTTTGTTCCACTGGCTTCTTCCAAGTTCACATCGAGCAAATCGAGCATATGGCTCGGCTTATCTTGGGGTGTTCTGAAATTTAAATGATTCGGTTCAAATATAAATGGAACGGCTTATTGTTTGAAAAATAAAGCGAATAAAAAGTTAATAGCAGTTTTTACTAACTTGAAGTCTTGTTGACTTTGGCTGAGCGCCAATTGTAGTCTAACATCATCGCTGCGTCTCCTTTGTTCTTCTTGTTCAGCCTCCTCCCTCGACATTGCTAGGGCGAGTTGCAGTTGAAGTTCCTCTTCACCAACAGTCTGAGGTCTAGCAGCCTCCAAGTCGGCTAGTAAAAGAATGAAAGATAATTTAAAATGAGCTACTGCTTATTTTTATTGATTTTAATTTATATAAGCTCATAGTATGAGCATGCCAATTCTAATTTAGATTGTTTTGCAACTCTACAAATGATAAAATGTAAGCTATAATAGATCATTACAGGTATGCAATGAAAAGGAAGTCTTATAGTGATCAACAAAGATTAATTAAATTAAAACACTGCAAAGAGTAGTTGAATAACAAACAAAATTGATGAATATTAGTAAAGATTCTTACGTCTTGATGAAGATTCCGACAGATGACATGGTTCCCATTCTTGGAACTAAAAAACAATGAAAAAAAAAGAGGAGGAATGTTACACTAATGTTTCTAAACTCTAATAAATTGCTATTGATGTAATTTTGAAATGATTAGTGAACGATCTAGCAAGGTAAACTTACATCGCTGCTAACCGGCGATGTCGTGTCAGCTCCGTCACTTCCGAAACCGATGAGGGATTGAGCAAATCTTTCTTTTGCCTTCAGTGCTCTTGCTCTTTCGTTTCTTAATCTTTCATCATCTCTTAATAAGGCCACTAGTTGCTTAGCTTTCTCTCTTACATTAATTCCTTGATCCTTATGACCCTCCATATATTGGAAATCTGAAAGCAAGTTTCCCGTTAATTAATTAATCAAAACATATTTTACACAAGGTTACAATATCGAGCAAAAGATTAATCAGTTGCGATTACTGATGAATTTTGATAAAGAAATCAACAATAATTCCTGTTAAACTATATTTAATTCACATTTAGATTCTATTATTAAAAGAATAAAAAGTCCATTAGAAAAATAACAACTGATATGAGTGATACGAATCAATTAACGCGAGATCATTAAAAAATCAGTTATATTCTGAAATAGCTGAAATTAGTTTCAAAATAAATTTTGTTACAATCATGAACTCCATTTGGTATACACCAGAACGAAGCAGGAAACAACGCTCTTGTCTAAACGCAAATTCACAAAATTAAACTCCGCGCAAGCTTCATGGACGAAAAAAGCGGCACAGCGCAATTTCGGGGATCACACATAATCTGCACCTTTGAGCGTCTGGATAGCGAAGATGTTCTCCTTGCACTGCTGGGCAACCTTCTCGCTGCCGGTCTTGATAAGGTACTCGAGGAGCATGAGGGCCTTGTAGACGTGCCGCCAGTTCTTGCCGTGATCGTTTAGCCGCTTCCACAGCATCTGCATGATCTCCGTGAAAGCGACGACGTTGTACGTGAGGTCGGCGATCTCGGCCATAAGGGTGCTACTCGGGCCCCATGGGTCGTTGCTTGTCGCCTTGCGCACGGCTTTCTGCAAAATCGTTTTCGTAAAGTGAGCGAGATAACAAAAGAAAGAGAGTCGACGTATAGACGTGCGCACAGACCAGCACACCTTGACACTTTTTCAATGTTAATCTTTTTATTGTGGTATTATGGGTGTAATATATAGTTGTCTATACATTGCAGTGTTAACATTGTATTCAAATGTATTCAAAGTTTTTTTTTTCCAAGATACTTAGTAAGAAAATTCAAATACAAAGTTATCTTTAGAGTATAAGCTTTCAGAATATTTAAATTTATTATTACTGGTTATGGTAATTACTGATTATTCGTATTTGTTTGAACGAGAAAACAGTTAAGTTCGAGCTAAATTTACACTTGGATTTCAATCGTTTAAGAATTATTCTCAAAATCTTTTAAATTACACTTTTCAAAATCACAGAAGGCATGTTATTTGAAACATCGCGAAAGAAGATGGAAAAGGAGAGAGAGCGAGAAACACGAGTCGGAATACTTAATGAGCTTAAACGTAAAGTGAGAGGATTAGCGGGTGCACAGACGCACGCAAACGAGGAAGAAAAGAGTAAGTGATGGGCACGAGATGAAAGGCACGTGACTTCAAGGTATATCACGCGCACTTACCTGCGCATTGCTGTAGTTGTGGGCGAGATTCACGATGTCTCGCCTGATGCCCGCCAGATTAACCTGCATCACGTCCTGCCCCTGTCGCCGCATCTAAAACATTAGGACCTTCGTGTCAAACGTATAAGGTAAATGCTGTGTCTGGGGTTCTGCGGACCCATATAGTTATCACTGATAAGTTCATTCGCGTCACGACTTCGGGCTGTTTACGTACGTGTTTCTTATATTCATCAAGAATCTTTGATTCGAATATTTTGATATTCAAGTTATATTATCAAAATATACAAATTTTCAAAATTTTTGGCTATTGAAAAGGAGTTGTTAAAATTGTTCTTCGATTGTAATATTTTATAGCCATAACATATTTGATATAAGTTCAATTTATAATTAAACATTTTTTCTAAAACAGCATCCAGAACGGTCACAAATAAATTAGTGTTACGTATGCACAACTATATATATGAATTATAATTAAAATATATATACTATTTTGATATGTTTCCATGTGTTTAGATTTAAAAATAGTGTATCGAATGATCAATGTTTTCGTTTGATTTTTAAATCAGTTGTATATAAACACTTAACGAATTGCAATCTAATTAGCTGTGAGAACAAAAAGTTGAACCAATGGCAATGCAATTTCGGGGCTAAAAATAAAATAGGAATGTGTTAAACGTTAATGTGACGGGACGAATTGTTGCAACGATAAATATGGAATACAAAGACGAGTACACATAAGCCATGCTACTAATTGCATTAGTTTGAATGCCACTGAAAGCCTACAAGAAAAGTCAACTTGTTTGCACGAAAACAAAACCGCCGAGACGTCGATTAAAAGGGAAATGCATTAAATGGAAATGACCACATGCACGTGAGCTTGTGTTTATATGAGGAAAACATTAAGAAGCTATACACGCCTCAATGAAGTCGATTCATCGATTCTCAACTTCTATACACAAAGCGTACCCCCGTTAAGAACAGTGAAATAGCCCTTTTTTACTTTTTAAAAATGATCTATTAGAGCTTGGTTGGGTATCGAAATAAAACAAGTTCAGGTATACTTTTGCCCCTCTCTTATTTTCTTTCTTATTTCAAAATAATATATTTGCTAAATTTCAGTTTACTCAGATGAATTATTTTCTTTTACTAGCGGTTCTCGAAAAAAATGAATATAGTTTTTTTTTTTAAAGAAAAAGAAGAAACGAGGAAGCGAAAGGAACAACATATATCTGAGCTTATTTTTGTTCCATACTTGAACAAGTTATAATAGGTTATTTTGAAAAACAAGAACACGGGCATTTCATCATTCTTAATCGGGGGTACTCTTTTCAATACGGAATGGCGTACGTGCATTGGTCTACCACATGTTTTTGCAATTATGCTAATATCTTATTACCCCCACCATTAGACATGCATATAACATTTGTAAACTTAAAAAATATGTATTTTTTCTTCGCTTATCAGAAGAGGACCTTGCTACTCGATAGTTAACATTAAAACATTACTATTTTATTCGCGCGCGGTATAAAGAGAGCCGTGGATCTGCCAAGATTTTTCTTATTATTTTGATCCGCTGAAACCGAATCTGCAAGGTGTTTTGCGCTTAAGTGATCGAGAAATCCTTTATTAACAAAAATTTTATAAACAAATTTAAAAAATAATTTATTTTGGTTTTAAAAATTTCCAGGCTATTCTCCGTCATTTTCTAAGAGAAAAATGTTCTTTGACAATTTTCCGTCAGATACGTATAATTGCCGAGAAAAAAATTCTCAAATACTTTGAAAATTACAAATTTTTTCTTGGAATCTACGCATTTGACGAAAAACCGCCAAAGAACATTTTTCTCTTAGAAAATGACGGAGAATCGCCTGGAAATTTTCAAAACCAAAATACATTATTTTTAAAAAATTTTAATAACAATTTTATTAAAAAATAACTTATCGACCACTCTGGTGCAAAACACCTTGCAGATTCGGATTTAGAGGGTCAAAATACATAAAAAACTTTATGGATCCGTGGACCTCTTAGTTCCACGGCCCCCTCTATACCGCGCCCAGACTGATTGAGCATTTCTCATAGAACCTAGATGGAAACAAAGACGATTAAGCGGTACCTAGTTGCTTTGAATTCTATAATTATTGATTTACTCTTTTATCTTTGAAATTTATCAGCACAAAAAGATAAAATCGTATATCTCTTTATCATCATTTAGAATATTGCAAAAAAGGAGCAATAAAGTTTTTTTTTTATTAATGTATGGATTAAGGTTGCCTCGAGCCATTGTATTCCAAAGTAAGGGGGAATAAAATTCATAAAAACGATTGTTACAAATATCATAACGTCTAATAATTTTCATTTATATGTTTCTTATCATGAGCATAAAAATATAAATAACATAGTTGATGTATTATATTTGTTGTTCTAAGAAACAAAACTAACTTTCATAAATGAAAAATAGAAAAATATTAAGAAGAAAATCAAAAGTGTTTTGAGTCTTGAAGGTAAAAAAATTGCTAGTATGCAATGTCTCATCTGTTCATTACGCAAGTGGACATCTGTGTGCATGTGTTTGTATGGATGTTACCGAGAGAAAAAGTAGATTTGCGTCACTACCACGTGTCCTTTTCCCCTCTTATTTTCCTCCTACATATATAGAGATGTATTACTTATGTAGTAAAAAGGAAAAATTTAGTACGAATAAATACTAATTTTACTTAAATACTTTTTTTACGTAAATTTTAAATGTTACAAAGTCTATTAAAAAATACGAACTTATGAGAACATCGATAGCAGGTAATTACAATATTTCATTATTGAGAACGTGAAACTTTCTTCCGGAAATATTCTTGAAACTGAACTTTTTATTATCATTAACGTCGCAAAATTTTAAAAGTTCACGTTAGGCAATTGAAATCCATTCATAAAATTTAAAAGCAATAGTGTGTATTACCACAGAAACATTTTTTTTTTCTTGACTTTTAAATAAGGAATGCAATTTATTATTCATTTTTCATTAATATATTAATGAAATATTCATTTCATTAATATTAATAATATCTGTAACAGCGACTTTTCTCATATGTGAAAAATTAAACAAATTGGAAATTCAGTACAACTGAGGAAATAAAAATTGTAACTTACTTTTTATAAATATCAAATATTGTAAAATTAATGGACCTAAGATTATCCATTATCGATTTTTTTCACGGTCACAAGTACTATTTTACTTACTACGCCGTAAAAAAGCAATTAAACATGCAACGATTACGTACATGAACATTTAAAAACTATAAGGAAGCAACAAAAATAAAATAAGAACATGGCTTATTTTAAACGAATTATTATTACTATAGATTATAGTAACTTGTTATTTAATTCTCTTAACTTACATGTTTTTCATTTTTGTTATACAATTTCAAAAATACCCTCTTTTAAGAACATAGAGAAATAATTAATTTCCAGTAGCCATTCCCGCTGGAATGAAAAAGTCTGCATAATTAATTATACACGATGTCTACCTGTACTTTAGTCCTCAACGTATGTACAATACAATGTACAAAATAGTGTTAAAAAACTTATAACATCCTCTGATTGGACTACTTCGTTGTACAAGCATCACTTTTTTCATTAAAAAGTTCATTTCCAAATATTCATTTATGTTTTTATTTATTCACATTATATTTAATAAATGTTTAATATTAATATTTAATACTTAATTAATTCTTAATAATTATTTATAGAAGTGTATATAATGTTACGAATTATTTGAGGTTTATATTATATAAACGTAGTTTGATATGTATAAACATATCAATCAAGAAGGTGAACTGAATCACGTAGATATGAATTTTCTGTCAAATTTTTTGTTATAAATATGTATTATATATATACATATATAACCCCTATAATAAAAAAAATTTACTTTATAAAGTATTTTATTAAATAGAAACTATAGATAGATAGATAGATCAAGATATTACAGAAACTATAATAAATTGAAAAAATTTTTAGTATAATTTTTATAAAAACAGAAGACGAGAAGTTCCCGTTTTTGAAAATAAATATTTAAATACTAATTTATGAAATAAATCAATTGGATTAATCCATATAGAGTTCCACATAAGTTTAAGTAAATTCTTGTTGTATATGAAAATTGGGAGTTTAGCGCAGTAATTCGATATCTTAGTCGTAGCGTGTTTCTTACTAAGTAGGGACGGAAGTTTTCTTAAATAAGAAAGTGCAAATAATTGTGCTACACACACACGCACACACAAACGTGCGATTGAAATGCTCTTAGAGTCAGCGATATGGTGCCATACTTGACATGTTTTTATTGTTTTTTAATTGGTGAGTAATCAGAGTGAATGCAACATTATTTTTAATTTTATTTCTTTTTAGCATGATAAGCAAAAAGACTAGAATTGATACAGAAAATGCAATAAAATGTTGTACAAAAAACTCAATTATTTTTTTAAAAATCAATAAATTTTCTTATAAATAAATCGCTACACTTATAATTTAAAAAATTTATAATTCTAAAAATAAGTTACAATAATATGCAGATCACGCGTGATCATGAAAGATTAATCTAACTTAAACAAATTTTAGTAATATTAAAATATGTACAACATTGGTTTGCACTTCTTTATGTTCCCTTCCGACAATAAGTACTCGATTGTTTCAAAAACTGTGATCCAAAAACATGAAAAAAACATTAAACACGCAAAACTATTAACTGATAAATATAGACAGATTTCCAAAAAGACGAGTGATGAATAAACATTTTGCGAGATACAATATTCCAAATATACGCTTTGATTTTACCTTATCCAACGTCATTTTATCGTTGGATTAAAAATTCTCTTCTGTCAATGGTGTGTGATGATGATTATGTGCGCTTATTTGTCCACGGCAATATGAAAAGCTCTCTTTACGTGTACAACCACAAGCCAGAGCTTTACCTATGACTATGAGATTATACCTTTTAAAACTTCTAAATTTTAAATTTTACTTTAACGTATTTATTTGTTCAATTTTTTCCGTAAAATCTTACGGAATAATAAAATTATATTTTTAGAATGGACTTATTAAAAAAAGTTATTCACAGATACCTAAAATGAAAATTATGAATTTAAAAAATTCCGTGTATTCTCTGAACAAAATGCTGCCGAATTCAAGGTTACATCTTATATCGACGCTCCCTACGAAAATTAGCACCTTTTTTGGCCTCCTTACGAAGACTAGCACATTTCAGAAAACTGCAACGAAAACTAGCATAACTCACGACTTTGCCGCGAATACTAGTACAATTCGCGACTTTGTAACGAAAACTAGCACAACTCACTACTTTGCCGCGAATACTAGTACAATTCGCTATTTTGTAACGAACCAACATTGCTATTAAGTTTTTTAAAAAGAATTTTCAACGAAGACAGCGTTGGTAATATAAACAATGATGGTTTTCTTTATTTTCATGATAATCTTTTCAAAGATATAGGTAAAAAGAAAAATAATTATGGTCTCGCAATAGAAAAAAAGCGCTGTCGTGAGAAAAGTGCTAGTTTTCGCGCCAAGCTTGCGAATCACGTTATTTTTCGTGGCAAACTCGCGAATCGTGCTAGTTTTCGCGGCAAGCTTGCGAATCGTATTACTTTTCGTGGCAAACTCGCGAATCGTGCTAGTTTTCGCAAGGAGCGTCGATATATAAAACAATTTCATTAGAATAATATAAAACCTTTGTAATTTTTTATCATATTATCTTCAAACGCGTCCGATAACGCTTTAAAAAATGACATTCATCAGTTCTTATATTTCCTGTTCAGTATTCCCCTGTGCATCCGAGTTGCACAATAATATCTGTGGCTTCCAGGAATAACGACCTAACCCACTTGTACGTGTTTTCGAGAAATCGACGTTTTAAAATTTCTGTCATGACACTTCATATGTGGCCGAATCCATCTCAAATCAGACAGCCCGCGTATGCCTATTTCACCTATCATGTTGAAATAAAAATATTTATGTTCTACTCGAAAAAATATTTTACACGTGTTTTTTTATTTTTTTGTTTCATCAAAATTTCATGCGTTCAGCGATGCCGAAAAATTCCGAGAAAATTCTTTCATTGAGAAAAAAAATTTTCAATGTGATTTTCAGACTGCTATTGTTTCAGCAGTTTTTCGAGCTTTTAAACGTGTAACACACAATTTCACTCAGTTTTGAGCCCTCTTTAACGGCCTTAATGTCATTTTCAAAAAAAATAAAAAATCCACGAGCTATGCACTTTTTACTGAAAAATTCATTTTTTAGGGAAGTGCCTTTTTCTCGAAAACCCCATATTTTTTTTGCACAATTTTTGTTGTCGTGATAGAGGACGGTAATGCCTAGCTAGACGTATTTGTGAGATTCGGTACTTTTTCCTGGGAATAGCGATCACTAATGAGATAACACACAAACAAATTTTTCACGCCTAATGCTTATATATAGTCAATGATATTAGAGTCAATGTAAAGGTATTTGTCTTTGTGTGTATGTAATATACAGGTACACATAACTATGTATTTATTTGTTATTTGCGTCTTTTTGATTTTTTATTTTTATACCTTCTTTTCATTTGTATACCTATTTTACTACCTTTGTTTTTCTGCTTCATTGTTCTTAATTCAGTAAGCGGACGATCAGCGGTCTTTGCTGTCAAACAATGTATTTTATCGTCACATGTTTTTTAACCCATATATGAGTTTTTTGAATTCCAGGATACTTTGGAGTTGTAAGCCAATCAATATTTTTTTCTTTTCTGAATTGTTCTATTTCAGCATCTTGTAAATGTATTATTTTAATAGCATCAGTATATTTTTGAACATGTATTGCAAAATCATTTGCGTTTTGAATAGCTTCTTCAAGGGGCTCTCGAAGATTATGCGAAGTAGCATAATGCTTTATAAGTCCACCCACACCATCTACAGCTCCTTTGCCGTGCCCAGTAGCAGAGAACAACCATTTTATATCACACGGTGCTCGTTTTAGTTCATCTAATTGAAAGCGATTTTTAAAGTGACTCGCAGCGCCGTCTGATACGATGGTAATTTTTTAATTGAATCACAACAATTTTCTTTCAAGAATTTTATAATTTTTTGTACTGCTAGCAAAGCATACGCTGAATCATGTTTTCGGTCATCACTTATAACTGCGAAACTTTGTGTCGAATCCCCTTGATAAGAGACTGCTGTGAAAATAGAAATTTGATCATTAACCCAATGATTTCCTTGAACAGCTTTATTATGAATCACAGCCCAGTTTTCAGCGAAGTCTATTTGAAGAACTAAATGATGTGAGTCTTTTTTAGCACTTTCTCTTTCTGTTTTTATAGCTTTGCGTTGTATATTTTTTACATACATGTGAGTACTAACCCTCATGGTCCAAACCGAAAGTTCATCTTTAAAAGCAGAAATTGATAGTGTCTTTTTAATCAGGTTTCCATTATCCCACAAAGCATATGTAATTTCTTCTGTGCCTTCTACATCTTGCAGTTTTAAAACATGAAACGTAATTCCCTTAATCCCTGGACATAGTTTACATTCTTGTAAATAACATAAATCAGATGGCTCAGAACACATTGTTGCATTTATTATTTGTGACCGACTTTCATCCAACTCTGTGACGTTACTCCCTCTAAAATTAATTAAGCTCGTAAGAAATAAATCATAATTTGCGCAATAGATACAGAGACAAACTCTTTCTTTGATGGGGCTAAGTAAGACATACTTTGGTCGCAAACTATAAAATTTCGATTTTCCAATTCTCAATTCTGGATAATCATTTTTAAATACTTTATACGTCTCTTTTAAACTTCGAGTAAGAAAACGCTTAACTTTTTTTCTCTTTTTTATTGTTAACTTTAATTGTAACAACGTCACATTTATTAGGACTTTGTCTTGAACAATTAAAATCATCATTTAAATAATATTCCATAACAATTTTTTCCATGTTTTCATCAATCGGATGGCCTGAATATGCATCTCGTTCTGAATAAATTCCTTTTTCTTTAACAAGATTTCTCGATTTGTTGATCATATACATTGTTATTTCTGGAAATAAAGATAAAATTTCATGTTTTGTAAAGGATGAAGGTAGCAAAGTCAGAATTTTTATTTTTTCTGATACCGTAGAACACTTTTGCAAGGCTAGACCAAGATTTTGTATCCATTTTGTACAATGGCATACAGTTGATTCATTTGCTGTTATAGAAACGTCATAAACATTGTTCAACTTCACATCAAGGGTATTAGACAATGTTGAAAGTATTTTTTTTTTCTTCTTTGTTACGTAATTTTCAATTGATTTTTCATGTATAAGATTTTTTTCTTTTAAGAGGCGATACAGAACCTAAGAAAGATGTACTTATTTCATTATTAAATTCTTCAATGCGTTCTGGAGTACTTGGTAAAAAATCTTCATCTCTATCAACTACGTTATCGGTAACTTCATTATCCGTTATAAATTCATTGTCAGTACTACTCACCAATTCTAAAGCACGATTGTAACAATGTTGACACAGATATGTAGAAGGTGTCAAAGGTAAATGAGGATAGAGGTGCTTCAATGGATGAGCAAGATTCTCAAGTTGTTTTAAACGTACGGAACTAGATTTGTAAATAATTTGTTTGTGTTTGTCTAAAAAGTCTGCACATTTGATTCTCTCTGTTGAGTAATATTGAGACATCGTAGTTGAGTTGATAAGGTGTAAATATGTAATAATTTTCCAAAAGATGATGGTTTTAAATAAGACGAGATGTGTGATATATAGCAGAAACCGAACTTTTCTTTGTAAATGTTAAGTCAAACCATATCCATCTAGCGGACAAATGTACTAGTACATATACTCCTATAAGTAGGCGCACGTACATGTATATTACATACGCACAAAGATAAATATCTTTACATTGACTCTAATATCATTGACTATATATAAGCGTTAAGCGTGAAAAATTTGTTTGTGTGTTATCTCATTAGTGATCGCTATCCCAGGGAAAAAGTACCGAATCTCACAAATACGTCTAGCTAGGCATTACCGTCCTCTATCACGACAACAAAAATTGTGCAAAAAAAACATGGGGTTTTCGAGAAAAAGGCACTTCTCTAAAAAATGAATTTTTCAGTAAAAAGTGCATAGCTCGTGGATTTTTTTTTTTTTTTTGAAAATGACATTAAGGCCGTTAAAGAGGGCTCAAAACTGAGTGAAATTATGTGTTACACGTTTAAAAGCTTGAAAAACTGCTGAAACAATAGCAGTCTGAAAATCACATTGAAAATTTTTTTTCTCAATGCAAGAATTTTCTCGGAATTTTTCGGTATCGCTGAACGCATGAAATTTTGATGAAACAAAAAAATAAAAAAACACGTGTAAAATATTTTTTCGAGTAGAACATAAATATTTTTATTTCAACATGATAGGTGAAATAGGCATACGCGGGCTGTCTGATTTGAGATGGATTCGGCCATGTAAGATCTAAATGCACGAGATGAGTCATAACAATGTAGACATTTACAAAGGTATCGAATATCTTTCAAACTCCACTATCAGCTGCTAGAATACATTGTTATTCTTTGTATAAACAAACAAAACAATGCAGTTAAGTCGTTATTCCGGTAACTGTGCAGTTAAGCGGTTTAGGGAAATTGTTCAAATAAGATAAATAACATAGTTATTTCTACACTTAAAACATAGAATAAGAATTCTTTTTTAAATATTCATTCGCACGCATGTGCCTTCCAACGGAACATGCGTGAAGTCAACGGAATTCGGTAAACCGAATACCGAACGTTACTCGGTTACTGTTTATGCACACTTGCCCCATCGCTCGGCAATTAAAGCTGTTGTGTTACCTTCTATTATCTATTGCCTTTGATCTTTGTTGCTATAAAAATAGGTATGTCATAATCTGTTTATTGCGTAGTACTAACTTCAAAACGGTGCTTTTAATTAAATATAAATATTCAGTTAAGTCGTTTTTCCGGGCACAGGTGCAGTTAAGTGGTTGTGCACTTAGCTGATATTTGCTCTTTGAATGCGCTTCAGATTTCCGGACCAAGTCTATATGAAAAAGGGTAGTTAGAAGGTATAAATTCAGGTGCTAACTCAATTTTGACCCCCAAGTGGGTTAGGTCGTTATTCCTGGAAGCCACAGATATAAGACTAACATTAAATCTTTTTACTTACACTGAATCAAAGCAACGCGCCGAAAAAGCGACTTATCTCTCGTTACAATAAAAAAAATGAAGAGTCGTAACTTATGTACATACGTCACCTTAATAGCGACAATAATTATCGGGTCCACGAGAGCTGCATTCAAGATAAGACGAGAGCCACGGAAGTCTCAAAATGTTGTGCCTATTTCGCGTTATATAGGTATACGTACGCACAGGAATGCGTGTGCTTCGTTTTTCTAGTGTGAGAATACGAATTCGGAGTCGTAGAGAGTTAGGATTGTATCGTAACCAAGTTTTTGTTCAACCATTTTGATATCTTAATATTATTTAGTAAATAGATATTTTCTCTTGGATTTTTTGTTTTAATAGTATATTCAAATAAAATTTTTATTATTTTATTATATTATTATTGCCTCGTAAACTTTTTTTTGTTATACTTTTTTTATTACTATATGTACTAAATACCGTATATCAACGGTTATTATTATGAGTTTATATAGAAAGCATATATTTATATATTTTGTTTAGATCTCATTTTCAGAACGAAAAGGTAACTTTATAATTTCATAATAAAAAATGTGATTTTGAATTATAATTGAATTTACACCAGCTTTCATTAATTATATAACATTAATAAAAACACACTAAATCTAAAGTCTTATTATACTTTGTATACATGATTGTTTTCAAGTTTTATAATTTTGTTGCGTTTCACTCGTAAAAAACAAATTATTTAATAGATAATATGAGACTATTTGATAAATATGCTTATGTTCTAACTCTCAGGAGAAAATCGTTTTAGAGTTATTGTGTGTACACTCGACGGATAAAACATCTAATGGAAGGATTCAAATTTTTCATCATGGATTTATCATGGATTTGAGGAAGTTCAGATCAGGTTAAATTGTCAAAATTCATGATATTTTAGTTAATAGGTATATGATTCTCCGTACATACATACTTTTTGATTGAATTAAAAAATTCGGAAAAGAGGATGAAACAAGCCATTGAATTATATTTAAAATTATTTCCCGAAAAATATTGTACCTGTTGGTAACCAAATAACCAGAATTTATGTAGGTGGTTTTTGCAAAAACTTTGAAAGAAACCGAATTTTGTTTTGTTCAAAGTTTTTGCAAAAACCACTTTATATTTCGACTTCAAACTTGTACTGGGTGATAGATCGTTCAAAACTGCAGCGAAGTGTTCTCTTGATTTTTTATGATTTTATGTATTTCATTTTTAATAAGCTTGAAACTGTGCCAATGCTCGGACGGTAATGGTAGGACTATGGCACCCCGTTAAGAACATAAAACAATTTTTTCGCGTAGCCTTGTATACGTTAAATTAACCTTTTATCTTAAAATCCACATCGTAAAAAACTAATCAAATTTAAAACGAAATCAACACAATTTTAACCCAATTCGCTGAGAATGCTACTGGCCAATTAGCACACGAATGAAAATCTAATGATACTTTTAGGCTTCAATTTGAGTTTAATGTCATTATGATTCTTTTTATAAATAGAATGAAATGTATTAAATTAAGTAAGTTTGCCGAAAGAATTGCATAATTTATAGCATAATTTAATGTAACTCGTAGGATATTTTTAAATTCCCTATATTCAAAATGACAGCGATGCAGTTCATTTAAATTATTAGACAAAAAATTATTGTTACAATGATGAACTGACAATGTTCTGCAAATTCCTTATACTCGTTATAAACATAATCATAGTGCATTATGCAACAAGGAGTGAGAGGGTGAAAGTGGATTTACTGTCCGAGCGAGAAAATTTTTTCCGAGGGTGCGTTTAATTACTGCACGAGCGAAGCGAGGGAAAAACCTACTTTTTTACCGTGTTGCATATAGTATTATATTCCATTCTCGACCGTGGCCACTTTTTGATCCTAAAAAAATGAATAGTATTGTAAAAAAAATTTGTAAAAGCAAAAAAATATCAATTTTACTTTCGCCCCGCAAATTTTACTTTCGCCCGACAAATTTTACTTTCACCCCGCAAAATTTACTTTCGTCCCGCTAATTTTACTTTTGCCCCGCCAATTTTGACAAAAAATAAGGCTTACGGGAAATATATGCTACTTTGCCCTGTTTTTCAGGGTCAAAAGGCGTTCATGTCGGTCGAGTGTGGGATAAAAATTTTAATTTTCTAACTCTTATGAGCATTAAGGTGATGTTAAATACCGACATAATTTTCAAACATGGATATCTCATGAAAATACCAATAGAATCATTAAAAAAAAAAAATCTGAGTATAGTATTAACATAAACGGAGCGCTTGACAAACGTGTTTTTTCAAAAAAATGATGAGAATTTATTTAATTAAATAAAAACCGTACTGTCGGTAATTAGGAATCTGCAATTAACCTACTTTTTAAACGAGCATAACTAACGAAAGTGCTAATAGAATCACTCAAAAAAATTCCTGCATATATAGGGTTTATGTGTATGGAGCGCTTGACAAAATTTTTTTTCCGAATAGACGCTTGAATGTTGATTTAAAAAATATTGAAATTCACGGTTTCACATGGCCTTAATTGCTTGTAGCACATAAAAACTGCAGATTCCACTTCATATTTCATTACTATCACAATGGACTTTGTTCTTTTCTGTAAGAATTGGTAAGCTTTATCGACTGCTTAATGTACAAAAAAGAGCGTTATGGTTCAAGCCGTTCGATGTATCAAATAACACTATATATGTCATGATAGTGATATAACAATGCATGATGAACTAATATGCATGTTACGGGAGATAGATAAATTGTTTCGGTATTTATGTATATTATATTTCTTTAGCTGATATTCTATTAATCGCAAGCATACTAAAAATAATGTTTCATAATATAGAAATATTAGTCACATTTCTATAATTACGAAAACATTCTTTAATAAAATTTATATCTCTTTCTGTATTAGAAATAAGTAATAAATCAAATATAAGTAATAAATTAATAGTAAACCAATTTTTGTTAATTCTGTGTACTACGTATCAAACTAAAGATCATAAAAATTAAAAAATAACATTAAGAAATCAATCAAATGAGGTTATTTTAGGTACTTTAGTGTCCTCAATATTTCATACGATTAACAGCTCGCGTGTAAGGTAAAGTTAATATCGATTCTGCTGCAAGTCAAAGATTGAGATGTGTGTGTGTGTGTGTGTGTGTGCACGCGCGCGTGTGTGTGTGTGTGTGTGTGTGTGTGCGTGTGCGCGCGCGCGTGTGTGTGTGTGTGTGTGTGCGTGTGCGTGTGTGTGTGTGTACATATTAGAGGGATCGGAGTATATGTCAACAGAATATGTTAATTTTTATTTTGCCAGTAATATTTGTCGTTTATTACACATACGTGTAAATAGTTACTTATTATATGATCAAAATTATTTCAAGATCAATTTAATGTCGATTGTATGATCTTGATTTTAAGGATTAATTTATATATTTAGAAGTATTTTAGAAATTAAAAAAAAATTTTTTTCATACACAATCTAACTTTATATATAGCACGCGCCAGTTTACGTATTAGTAGTTTCTCTCAAATGTTTGAAAAATATGCATTCAAGCGTTATTTTACTAAAACTTATTATATAATTACATAAAATATATTATATTTGTCTTGAAATAAAATAAATATACATACATAACAAATATACAAACAACACTGCTGACCTGTATCAAAACGTTCAGAAAAAATGAAACCATACTACTTGTATAAGTAAAATTATTTATAAATGCAGTTTGTCAAATCAAACTTTTATTTCAACAATTTTTTATTTATTACTGCCAATTTTTATTCATTATAAATAAAAGTAGTGAATATTTAAATAATCAATGTCAATTAAATATTCAAAATAATTATACTTTTTGGCGTTTCTTTAAGGGGATCCCCCCCCCCAAATACTCCCTATACCGTTTAATCTATTTTGTATTTTTTCAATTGTTTAGGAAAACTACGAGTGCAACTGACTTTATTTTGTAAAGAACGACTCATCATTATTCTCAATACTGGGCCGCTCAACTCTGAATCTTAACGTAAATTCAATTTATAAAAAGTTACTATACCAAAAATTTACAATTTTTAAATTAGATTCAAACACTTAATCACTCTCTGATTTGTTCAACTAATCAAAATTTAAAAAAAACAGATCAACTTCTTAGACGCAAAGATTTATGATAAGAAGCACTACACATCTTTATTTTCAAAGTTATCAGTAAAAGAAAAAAGTATTTTTCAGCTTCCACAAAAAAAATAAAAACTATAATATTTTTTAAATATTGTAAAAACGCGTATATTAAGCATAAATTCAAAATAAAAGATGAAAAGTCAAAGTTAAAAAATAATTTTTAAATACTACGAATATAGCTTTTAAGCTCTTGCACTGGAGTACAATGGCTAGAAAGTATAACTTTCTCGTAGTTTAAATCACAACCATACTCTGAACAATGAGTTCGCATTATGTAAACAGGAAACACGATTAACTAAATGATAGGTTTCATCGCGTAGTATAATCTACTACTATAAAATATGACTCGCTGTTTAATTTGAACTAAAATTTTTAAAGATTAAAACATTTGACTCTCTATTAATAAATTATTGTAATATTTTATCTGAAGAATGCCTATTCTATTATGAGTCATATATATTTCTAAATCATTTCTGAGATAGATAGACTGTAACAGATATCTTATCCCTGTTGAAGCATAGAGAAAACCATGTAATTTTAACATTTAAAGAAGAAACTATATAATAATGCAAGTACATGCAAAATCCTGTTTACGGAAGATAAACAGGACACTACCAATTCCAAAGTGGAAAACCCACTCCCCGTATACTCACGTTTATAGCGTTGTGTTGACGGTCCTCTCAAATCGTGCCCCCCGCGAAAAACCTCTTCCCTCTCCTCTACAACGTACCAGCTCCTTGCTCTTCCACCTTCTCCTCCTCCTCCTGCAAAAATTCGTCAGACGTTAGGTATAAGCCGCCGAAAGCGAAGAGAGAATCTGTCATAATTGCGCCTCGATGACTGGGCGTTAGACACTGCGTGTGTATGTCGCCACGCTATACAGCTTAAATCTCCCGAGTAGAGCTCGAGGGTACTACTATCTTATCTTTTTCTCGAGCTCTCAGCAGGTATATATGTATAATACGTATGAATAATATATATATATATACGATCGCTGTCGAGGTGCGCACATATATATGACTTTCGCGCTCATTGTTCGCGGTGTACGTTCTCTCTATTGTGCTGCTCAGCTGCTGGGCCATCGACAAATGAAAGAATAAAGAGAAAGAGGGTGGGAGGAATTCGCGCATTGATACGAGGTTTCGATGCGGTAAAGGCTATCAGGGCCTAGTTTCGCACGGAGTCACGCGATCGCTATTGCGCCTCAAGTTGAGAGGTGAAGCTTTGCGAGCCATTTTCTTTTCTCGATTATACTTGCACGAATTGAGGGTTTTATCTCGAGGATAGATCTTATAAATTACAAGTGTTGGCGAAAACGCAAACAAAAACAAACTTAAAGATTTATTTTGCTGGAAATAATACACGAAGAAAAATTTCTTTGTAAACTTTACTTTTTTTTACAAGAACATTTATTCTTTCCATAATAGCTCTGGGTCACACTCGACATGGGAGATTTTAACTTTTTTAAGTAGTAATTTTTATGATTTTTGTAACAAATTTGCAGAAACAAAATATCACAGTATCAGTCAATTTGCTACAAAAATAATAAAAATTATTATTTCAAATAGTAACATTTTCTACAGAAATCATAAAAATTATTATTTAAAAAGTAAAATTATCTCCGAAAATCATAAAAATTACTACTTAAAAAAGTTAAATTCTCTCATGTCGAGTGTGTCCTATCGCTACTATGAAAATAATAAATTTTCTTATAGAAAAAGTAAAGTTTACAAACAACTTTTTCTCCGAGTAGGCGATTCAATTATACTTGATTTGTATGTTTGTAACTACAATATCTTATCATTTAGTTCATTTCTATCAAATGGATCTAAAAACGGATATAGAAACGTAGTATTATTGAGTTGAAAAACACTACAGGAAATATCGCAAAGCTCTTTTAGCATCTGAATTTGAATCTAAATAAAAAATAATAATATATTTTGCACGATATAAACATGACGTTAGATATGCTAATTAAGACTTCCATTAAAATTAGGTGCTAAACTCTCCTTCCTCGAATCGGTTGACGAATCCACGCATCAAAACAGTCAGACAATGGATCTCAAGACTTTAACCAAAATGATGACACGGAATTCTAAGCGTTACACGAATTAAATGAATTGCTAATTGGCTTTTAAAAACTTTTTAGATGACATAGTAAGAAGAGAAGTAGTTCTACAAGTGTCTTGACGACGTTCGTACGACTGACTGAAAAATAAAATAACTTGTAATCGCACTAATACACCATACAGATAAGATTTCTTTATAGTTATCTCTGTACTAACATGTTCGTATACATTATAACGCCTGAAGCACAGTCAACGCAGTTATAAATCGTTTCAAGCGAGTTACGCACCACAATATTTCGAGCGAATTCGCAGCGGGCAAAAACAGCTAGTAAAAAAGCTCGGAGCGAGCAGCATGAGGCTTATACTCGCTCTCTCGTTGCGGGTAGGAAATACACGCTAGGATTAATCATCCTCAGGGTCGCTACACTCTCCGTGCCGCGTTGTGATTCAATGTCAAGCATTTGGGTCATTGCTGTAAGCACGTATATGTGTGCGAGTGCGCGCGCGAGCGTGCATGTAAGTACATTTGTGCTCCCTCGCGAACAGATGAAACTTTGAGGAGAGACGAGAGAGACGCGCGCAAGAAACAAAGAGTCCTTGTTTGCGCTGCTTGGCGTGTGTGTTCCGACTTAAAATGTGGGTGTCTGTCAAGTGCAGTCAGGGGATCATTTTGGGTACAACGATTCGCAGTATATACCCTGTCGTAAATTTTAAATGTTAATAACAGTTAATAACTGTTAAAAATTATTTATAACTATTTAGAACTGTTTAAAACTGTTTATAAGTGTTACAAAATGTATGATTTTGGACACATTTTTTCTAATTATAATACTTTGTAACAGTTCCAAACAGTTTTTAATAGTTTTAAACACTTTCAAACAGTTTCAAATAATTTTAAATTTGATATATTTCAGGAAAAATTAATAATTAATAAATTATTATTATTAATAATTAATAATTATTTAATAGCCTCATTATTATAATCATTAGAATCAAGGTATACGGGAGCACTCCGAAGGCAAGTAATAGTCAAACAATGCAGAAGAAGCCTAAGGAGTGTTTAATTATACTAATAATTAATTATTACTATGTTAATAATAATAATTAATAAATATTTAAAAGTTATTAAATAATTTAATAACTAACTCTTACAAACTGTTAAAAACTGTTGAAAAATGTTACAAACAGTTACAAACGATTAATAACGTCCAAAATCCTACATTTTGTAACATTTTTAAACAGTTTATAACTCTTTCTAACAGTTTTTAACATTTTTGAACAAAAATATTTCCGCTAGGGTAGTCATCGATTATTATAAGAATGACTCTTTCGGTTCGAGAGGGTCTCGTCCGATTTTCTTTTATCGAATTAGTCAAAGTATGAAATACAGGTGTGCTATATTTTATAGTTATAGCGCCTCGGTTAAGTACTACTTTTTCTGATCAAGATATCGAGGGCTGATAAGTTAAATAATAATAATAATAATTTTAAAAGTGCAGATTTCGTGTACCATTTAGTTCATCAAACATCGATAGAGACGATCACGCGAGTCCCTTTTATATAGACCAAAACGCGATATTGATGACCGATTTTGAAAAGTCGCCAAGCAAAACCTAATTGTCCACTTTATCGAATTTCAGTTATTTTAGTTGCACGGGTTCGGGAAACATTGTTTAATATTGTTACACGGGTATAAAAGCACCTTTTATTTTTCATACTAGACACACTTAAAAATTAATGAAAAATATCGACTTTCAAGTGTCTGAAGATATTCAATTACCGATCGTTTCAAACAAGTAGGCACTTTTGAAAGCTTGTACGTCAATGTTCACGTTTACTGAACTATAAATAAACTCCTGTTGTACAGTTATTAGTCGTCATTACAAGCTTCTATCGTTCGAATCTTTCACTTTCGTGAAATTTTATATTACCCGTAGCCAAGAGTTCATTAACTCTAATTAAGAGAGTCTTCCTTTTTGCGCATCTGCACTTTCATTTTTACAAAACGGATACTACTCTGTTTTACGCGGGAAAAAATTACCTAGTAAAAAAAGATATAGAAAAAAAAGATATAGAAAAAATAGCAATTTCATTAGCAAATTGATAACTTATTTATTATCTTATGAAAAATTCATAGCCTAAAAAGGTGAACATAAAACTGAAATCGGTCCACTATACAAAAGAATATCGACAGAATTTTAAATTTACTTTAATTAAATTAACCTCGATTAATATAATAACTATAAGTACACACAGAACGTTTTAGAATTTCGGTAATACGTAGAACGAAGCAGAGCTCATTATTTCAAATTATGGGTGTCTATTTCACATCATAGTCTATAAATTTACAAGTCAACAATCGTCTTATACAAAACCTGTTAAAAAAATCTGCATTAAAAATCACGTGTCCCGAAAAGCCTTTGAAATATGACGTGCACATAAAAAAGGAGAGCCATATAATGACCAGCAATTATCCACGTCTGGGTGACCCCTGGATGCAAATTTCAGCAACATCGTAAATTTCGCTCGCGCGAACACCCGTTAATCAGTTCTCAAAAAACACAGCACTCCCACTCTCTCACGTGCTGACGTAGCGTTTCTCTACTGTAAGTGCACGCACACCTATACAACACAGCACACAGCGCGCGTCACGATCGAGAAGGAGGAGGAAGAAGAAATAGAAGAGCCCGCGCACACACGCAGGCGGACAGAGAAGTGGTCAGTATATATATAGGAAGCGAGCGCTGCAGAACCCGACAGAGCTCGCACCGGCCAGTGTGTGTAAGGATTCTTCGGTGTGCGACCGGCCACCGCAGCCTAATTACATTAACCGCTCCACACATACACACCCACACACACACACACACACACACTGACACCCCAACGGCGGCCGTGAGCCTATTGATTGATAAGAGTCTCGCGGATCGCATGCACGCGCGCGCGACGTACGTATATAGTACTTATATACTTACACGTCTCGCGCCGCGACGTATATACTCACACACTCGTCGTCGACGTGTCTCTCTCTTTCTCTTTCTCTCCTTCCTTTCCGTTCCGTCTGTTCGTCGCGTGCATGTATCAGACGCTCGACAATGAACTTCTCGCCCCTATGGCGCATAGAGCGAGAACGAGAATGGGAGAAAGAGAGAAACAAGAGGATATAGTGAGAGCGCGTGCGGTGATTTCCATCGTCTGCGCGACGAGAAGAGAGAGAGAGAGAGAGAGAGAGAGAATGCGAACGACGGACAAATCCTTGTCGGAGACTGCAGCGTATGCGACACAGTGCAATGACTTCGGCAGGTCTTTACGGAAGCACGTATGCGAGAGTTCGCTTGTATATAGGGGAACGACCCTTTCATTGGAATATAAGCTCATTTTTCTTAATAGAGCTTTTCGTGGAAGAACTGCGGCAGAATAATGAAATCCAAAAATAAGAAATTTATTTTTTGCCGAATTTTTTCGTACGTCGTTTGCGTAGGAATTTATACATGATATATGAGCTGTTGTTATCTATACATTTGATATCGAGCTGCGATAAAAAGATGGTTAGCAATACAAGCAGCGTCTGATGGTGACAACACCGCAACTAATCATGCGTATCGGAAACCCGATTGGCAAGGCTCGAAAGCGGTGATTTCGACTTTCCAGAAAACCAACAGATGCGAACAACGCTGAAA